>JAQFVV010012399.1:12878811-13433374 GCA_028023455.1 Epiperipatus broadwayi | reverse complement strand
ATTTGAAGCAGAATATAGACAGCAATAATAAATGCTTGTCTAAACTTAAATAAAAAAAAAGAGAGAAAAACATGTATTAAAATCTGTGTAATTAAATTAAAAAATATTGAAATAAATAAATGTACATAGTGCTACTAGATTGGGTAAAACAAATTTACATATGGCCGAAGGCATAGTAAGAAAGGTGTGAATGAAAGTGAAAACAAAGGATCGGAAGGACAAAGGCTGGTGGAATTTTTTAATTAAAAAAAAGTTTTCAGGAGAGATTAGAGCTAGAGACTTCGTGTTGAGAGGGTGGTAAAAGACAGCTCCAATAATCAACCGCTATAGTTAACAAATATGACTTTCAACATCGGTGCCTCATCTAGAATGGCTGGCTAAGGCCATCGTGGTCGCTGGTCGATCCGGACTTACTGTACTAATGGTTCTGGCCAAGATATAACAACTGCCGTCATAGCGCCTGCCGGTGGATTCATTTAGTTGCCTTGTCCTTGATGCCTTAAACACTGAGAAGCTACACACAACCAAATCTAACCTGCGACCATCCCTCCTAAAGAAGTGGAGAAAATCCATGTGACGGTCGGCAAGACGTCGGATAAATTCAGAGACTAAAACCTAGGTAAAGATACATACTATTTTGTTATATATTTCAATGTGCACATAGTTTAATTAGACAATGGCCACATGCCTTTTGTGAATGATAAAGACATTCTTGAATTTTTTTGATAAATACCCAGACTGACGATTTATAAATGTACCATCATTTATAATAGTTTTATATGTATTCTTTTCTTGTAGCACTATAGATTATAATCTGTTTTTTCATTTCATGTTAATGTGTTTTTTTTTATATCTCTTTTACGATTAATTTATTCTATTAAATCTATTATTTTATTTAAACCTGCCTTGTCTCATTCTTCGCCACTCCAAAAAGGGTAGTCTAGTCTAAGGGTGGGAAAAACTATTATTCATTTTTTTTGATTATTGAATTAACACGTGGAAGTTGGTGGTGCAGTATTTGATCCCGTTAAATTTATAAATCATCCAAGCGCTGTAACTCTGTCAGATCTTACAGCAGTCGAGAGACGGTTGGTCGGGAAAAATAATCTGGTGCTATATCCGTATAGCATACAGATTCGGTCAAATACGGATATAGATTCGTGTATGTCCGTATGTTCTCTCTGCTTGAGGTAGCGGAAAGTGGACGATCTTGAATCATTAGAATTCCCCATTATGCACTCATAAAAGAGAAGTGTAGCCTTCGATCGTCCCGTGCCCGTTACATATTTTGGGGGCCAGTTCCAGGATTTCTATTGCTGCGCAATTAATGATCATGTGTTAAATAATTTTATAAGATGACATAAATATTTTCTAAAATAAAAAATTGTTTTAATATATGTGTTTGCAAACATATAAAATTAGCGTTATAAGTTAAAGTGGCGAGAAGCGAAGATGAAGGGGATAAGTTTTATTTTATGATACTCTATACGAGCGTTTCACGTCAAATGTGTACGAAGAATAGAAAGAGGGGGAATTTTTTTTTTGTTAGTATTACGAAAGTTTTGAAATGCGTAGTGAGGGATAATCTGAGACAAGAATAATTAGACAAGTTGTAACGAACAAATAACTAATTATATCAAATGATTGCTGTAATGTAATATAAATCGTTTTTAAAGAAAGAGAATAACACAAAGTTTCATGAAAGTTTACGATAAATAATAAAAATATATATATAGTCCGCATAGCCCAGTAAAGTTAAAGAATAGATAAATGTGTGTGTGGTTTCATAATCGTATAATAAAATGTTCAGCTATAATTATAGTGATCGAATATAGATTATCAGGATGTAATTAATTAATGAAAACATAAATAGTTAAGTTAGAAATAGTGAAACAGTTTCAGTAATATTGTAGTTATAAAGGTTAAATGATTAAAATAGTCGAAACTAAGTTAAATGAAGAGATATATATGTGTGAATAAATAATGTGTCCCAGTCAAGCGTAAAATAAAATATTTTAATGATAAAGGGAATTCACATGTATAATTTAAATTGAAGAAACTATAAGTATTGTCGCGTATTTTAGTTAAGTTGGAGAAAAATATATATGTGTGATTCTAGAATAGTCGCATGTGTAAGAGAAGTAAATATATATATATGTGTATGATCTTGTTTAAAACAGCAGTAACCTTAAGTGGCCGAATTTTGTAAACGTAGGAGTAGAAAAATATATATATCGGAAGGGTAATGTTGGAGACACAGTCAAATAAAACGAATTTATAATGTATATCGTTAACAGAAGAACAAGCATAATATTTAAGTAAGTTAAATTTAAAAGAATATATAAGTGCATCATTTAATTGAAGTATAGGGGTCAGAGGTAGATGAGTAGGAAGAATAGAGGACAATCATCAAGGTGGACAGGCAGTCGGGCGAATCTAAGGCAGGCGAATAAGAAGATGAACCAGAGTACGGATGTTTGGGTTGGCTAGCGATCTGAATGCTGATCGATAGACAACTAAGAAATTAAAAGTTAATCAAAGTGAAAAAAACATAAAGTCAGTCGAAAGAAGTTGTGTATAAGTCTAGTCAGAAGAGGTCAATAGTAGGAATAATCAGTCCAGATATAAAGAAAGTTAAATAAAAATCATATTTATGCGAACAAGGGCTCAAGCCAAAATGGAACTTCAAGAAAAGGAAGTAAAAGAAGGGAATGGAGAGGAGATGAAAGTAAAGGATACAATGGCCTATAGTAATATTATAGATATGTTAAAGCAAATGAGGATGGAGCAAGAGCAATTCATGAAAGAACTCTTGGACAGTCACGAGAGAAGGATAGAAGAATGTATGGTAAAGGTAGAGATAGACTGCCAGAAAAGATGGGCTGAAGTCAGGGAAGAAATAAGAAATGAGGTCATCCTGCAATCAAAGGCTAATGACACATGGGATGGATTTCACCAAGAGATTAAGAGGGATGAACAAAGGAGTATGGGGCCATGTGCATATGAGGAATCAGAAATAGTTGAGGATAGAGGTAGAGAGTCAGCAGAATTTGATTGGGAAAAGGACATAGGGTGACCAGAAAGGGAGATAAGACAGTTAGATGAAGAGGTGGAGGTAGTTAGAGTGGAGGATCATAGAATGATGATGGTGAGCATACAGGAGAATTTAAGTCAGGTGGCGAAGGTAGTAGCAGGGTTAAATACAAAAGTTAGAGAGAGTATAAAGAGGTCAGCCAATAGCAGCACCAATGCCAACATAGAGGCCTTAGGACCAAGAACCAGTGAAGAATGGGGAATTATGAGAGCTGGAAAATGCATGGATTATCCTGTGGGCTTCCACCAATTTCTGAAGATCAAAGTCTTCGCTGGAAACCCTGGAGAAAGCCCGATGGAGCATTTGAACAGCCTAGAACGGTACTTCAAATTCGGTAGAATGAGTGAGGAGGCCAAGATAGCAGTTGCCTGCAGCCATTTGCAGGGCGAATCACAAGTCTGGTGGAACTCACTGTTCCAGAAACCCATCACATTTGCAGGATATTATAAAGCATTGGAGACCAGTTATTGGAGTGAGGAACTCCAAGAAGATATGTTACATCGGATAAAACAGGATAAATGGAGACCGGAGGAATCATTTATAACATTCTTCCGTCATCAAGTGGCTAAGTTACGAATGATGACTGCAAATCCATTATCTGAGACACAAATACTCCGGATAATTAGGCCCGGGTTTCCAAAGGATATTGAATGAACTCTAATCAGTACAGAGATTAAAGAGTCAGTGGAACAGATGGCGGAACTGTTGATCGCATTGGACCACAGTAGAGACCGAGTAGAGCTTCAGGAGGCCAAAGGGAGGGGAAAACAGCAGCAGGTACAAGTAGCAAACCTAGGTTATGGGAAGAGAGAGAAACATTGGAAATGGCTCTTCAGTTATGTCCAAAATTAACGATCGAGGTGGAAGGACTGGTGGTCAATGCACTATTCGATTCGGGAAGTCAGATCTCTATTATGTCTCAGGAAATGTTTGGCAGGTTAAAGGATGGCTGCGCAGAACTCAGAATGCTGCCATTAAAATCAGTTCAGGTACTGTTGGCGAACGGGAAAAGGGTAAAACTGGAGTCCCAACAGGTCTACATAAGGATAGATATCGCAGGAGAAAGGTTTGACCATGTATTGGTGATCTTGGATGGGTTGATCCATGACCTTGTGTTAGGTTCCGATTTCATGCACAAGGTGGGATGCTTACTGAACTATAAACAGGGCTGTACTGAGATAAATGGCGCACGGCAAACTTTGTGAAAAAAAACCAAGATGATAGAGGAGTTTATCAGGGAGAAATTCTTGCACAGAACGCATTGATGGAGATAGAGTGGGAACATATAGTGGGTGAATCGATGTTGATAGATAATGACCAGAGGGATAGGCTGAGGAAGATTCTCGTGAGGAATAGCGTGGTATTCTCAGAGGTCCCGGGAATCATTCAAGGTTATGAGCATCGGATAAGACTTATGGAGGACCAGCCATATCGGGCTTGTGCTTACCCGATACCCTACCAATATAAGCAAGAAGTTGAGGCACAGATAGATATGATGCTAAAATGGGGGGTTATTTCAAAGTGTTCATCACCATTTAATAATCCTATTGTGACAGTGAAAAAAAAGGATGGATCCATCCGATTATGTTTGGATGCCCGGCACCTGAATAAGATAACTATTCCGGACATTAATGCTCCACCCCCTATAAGTGAAGTACTCACAAGATTTAAAGGAAAAGGGGTATTTTCGACGTTCGATTTGACGGCCAGCTCCTGGCAGATCAAGCTACATCCTAAAGATAGGAAGTACACGGCATTTAGATATGATGGACATGCATACAACTTTAATAGGATTCCGTTCGAATTGAGAAATAGTGGAGCAGGGCTTGTCCGATGTTTGGATCAAGTATTAGATGATAAGATAAAGAGTTTCATTGTGATATATGTGGACGACATTGTCATCACGTCTGAGAATATCGAGGAACATTTCAAACATGTGGAAGGGTTCTTGGATGAATGTAAAGGGAAAGGCATCAGGATTAATTTAAACAAAAGTCACATAATGGCAACGGAAGTCAAGTTCCTGGGCCATATCATTAGTGAGAAAGGAATAGTACCAAACCCAGAGAAGATCGAAGCCATCCAGGAATTTCCAACTCCTCGGAACAGAAAACACATTAAATCGTTTCTGGGTTTATGTAACTTCTATAATCGGTTTTATAGAGGGTTCTCATTGGACTTGGAGCCACTATTACATTTGCTGAAAAAGGAAACACCATGGACATGGGGGGAACAACATGAACAGAGCTTTCGGAGAGTAAAGGCAGGCTTCTTGGAAATGGTTACGTTGGCATATCCGGACTTCAGCAAGACTTTTTTCGTACAAACCGATAGTAGCGGATTCGGATTAGGAGCCACGATGTTCCAAATACAGGAGGGAGGTCAACACAGAGTCCTTTGTTTTATTAGCCGGTTGCTGAAAGGCCCGGAACTTAATTATACTGTTACGGAGAATGAGGCTCTCGCGGTAATATGGGCGTTCAAAAAATTCCGGCAATACTTGGTTGGATCAGACATTGTGGTATTGACCGACCACCGCAGCCTTGAGTTCCTAAATCACAGTTTTCTGGCTAACAATAGGTTGTTGAGATGGAGTTTTTTCCTACAAGAGTTTAACTACAAAGTAGTGTATTGCCGTGGGAAGGATTATATTGTGGCCGATACGCTTAGTCGGTACCCAATAGCAACGAGTCAACACATGAAATGTGATGGGGCATACATCGCAATTACTGAGATGGATGGAGAACCCAAGGTAGTAAGTGAAGTGCATAATTTAAAAGAACACCAAAGGAAGGATCTGGAGTGCAGACAATTGATAGAACATTTACGGCATCAATCTGTATTAGAGATAAAGGAAAACACCCTATGGCAGGACCGAAACCACTTCTGCATGAAACGAGGACTCTTGCAACGGATGCTCAAGCGAAAGAAGCAGACATGCATCGTCATGCCCAGGGCCTTGAGAAAACAGACCATTCAGTATGTCCATGAAACATATGGGCATTATGGGAGAAAGAAAGTGGAGAGTTGCCTTAGACATTGGTTCTACTGGCCAGGAATGCATGATGACATTGCAAATGTTATTAGAGCATGTGATACCTGCGCCCGAACTAAACCCCCTAATGTATCAGGAGTAGGATCATTACAGCCCATATACACCGATCAGCTGAACCATATATTAGCCATTGACTTTTATGGTCCATTGCCAGCTTTTAATAAGAAGTACCTACTGGTCACGTATGATCTTTTCTCAAAATTGGTGTCTGCATATCCAGTCATGCAAGCCAATGCTAAGCAGACCATTAAAGCACTTGAGCAACAACATTTTAAGATGGTGGGGATTCCTACTCAGATCTTATCGGATCATGGTACACCATTTACATCACGCGTTTGGAAGAAATGGGTTACTAAACACAGAATAAAGCACACATTGACATCGATCCGTAATCCTCAGTCGAACCCATGTGAACGGGTCATGAGAGAGCTTGGGCGTCTGTTTCATGTATATATATCTGATGACCATTGTATGTGGGTGAAGGAAACCCCACGTATAGTAAACATGATCAATCGTGCAAAGAATGAGTCCACAGGTTTTGAACCCATTCGGCTACATTTTGGGAAACATATTCCAGGCCCATTTAATGGTCGATTACCTATAGGAACCAAAGTAATAAATATGAGAAGGGACATGGAGCAAGCACGTAGTCAGATGGAAAGGATGGGTGAAATAAGAAGGCAAAGGTTCAAGGCGGTGGAAAATCAATTCAGGATCGGTGATCAGGTCGTGGTGAGGGTGCACCCTGTAAGTTACCCAGCACAAAATATATTTAAGAAGTTCCAACCCATTTATGAAGGACCATACACGATCCAAAAGCTGTATGGAAATAATGCCTATGTTATAGCCCAGGGAACAGAGGAAAAAGGAGTATACAATGCTCGATCACTAAGGCTATTCAATAGAGAAAAACAACCACCAGATAAAACTTAAGGGCAGTCACAAATAAAGGAAGGATTTAATGATAACAAGATTGGAAATGGACCACGAGTCATGGAGAACAGACTGTAATATGGATCCTGATAAAATAAAGAAATGATGAGCCGATAAGTGGAAAAAGGGATGAAGGACATTATGATAAAATAAGAAAGCATAAGATAAATATGAGTGTGAGGTCATAGATCGAGGCTGAAGACATATAGGTTTAGATATTGGTAGATGGGTCTGAACAGTAGTTGGTTATGCCTTCTTCGTTATTCATTCATGTATGTTCTGCAGTGCGCCAAATCTTATCATACAGAGAACACAGGGACAGAGATCCCATTCTCATAATGACTCACTGGATTAAGATTTCCAGTTAGATATTGGACAGATATCGTGAGTCAATGGTTTAGAGACAAATCTATGGGGAAAAGAACCCCTTGTATAAATTAAGAGCTATCAGAAGATATACTGAGCTCATGGATGAGCTGGACGAAAAGATGCCAGCCTCCCAACCCACCTCGGTAATAGTGTCCACAGTTGACACTTAGGGGTTTATCATTTGCAGGATGTGATGTATGAACAGGTTTAATCGGGTCACAGAGATATCCTGTGGATTCGAACCTGTATATACGAGTATTAGGCAGAAATAAAATGCATGTAATGCTAATGACAAGATTAAATTGGTTTGGCAATGCTGGTTGGGTCATCAAGGAAAGAGATGTAATTTACCTGGTCGCCTCTCTAGAGATTAACCTCATCACTAAATCATATTAGGAATGCATAAATCTAAAAAGGTTTGAACAGTAGTTGGGAGCATCTAGCTTTCGATGCATAAATTTAAAATTTTTTTTTACAAAAAAAAAATTTTAAAGGAGGGGAACGGTGTAATGTGATGATCGCACATACTGCGGTCACACATATAAATATTAAACATTCACAGAATATTAAATATCATGTTTGATAAAATAAATAAAAAAGAGTTGTTGGGAGCACATATAAATATTAAACATTCACAGAATATTAAATATCATGTTTGATAAAATAAAGAAAAAAGAGCGAGCTTAGAAAATTTACAGAACAAAGAAATGTTTCAATTAATTAAAAAAGAGAGGGAATTAGAATCAAAAAGATTCTTATCTTTTACCCTCCAAAGTTCGGATTTTGGTGAAATTAAAATGTAAAATTAGAAATATTGGAGGTGTACGTTAAAAATAAAGTGATAAAGGAATATAAATCAAATGCAAGTTAGAATCTGATTTTGAAAGAAAGTAAAGTTTAAAAAACCTTAAATAGCGCGCAAAACATAGAAAGTTAAACATGATCAAAAGATAAGGATCTGGGTTTTAAAGTACACATTTGACGATAAACGAAATGCGTGTATGGAGTGTATTTGAAGCAGAATATAGACAGCAATAATAAATGCTTGTCTAAACTTAAATAAAAAAAAAAGAGAGAAAAACATGTATTAAAATCTGTGTAATTAAATTAAAAAATATTGAAATAAATAAATGTACATAGTGCTACTAGATTGGGTAAAACAAATTTACATATGGCCGAAGGCATAGTAAGAAAGGTGTGAATGAAAGTGAAAACAAAGGATCGGAAGGACAAAGGCTGGTGGAATTTTTTTAATTAAAAAAAAAAAAAAAGTTTTCAAGAGAGATTAGAGCTGGTCGATCCGGACTTACTGTACTAATGGTTCTGGCCAAGATATAACAACTGCCGTCGTAGCGCCTGCCAGTGGATTCATTTAGTTGCCTTGTCCTTGATGCCTTAAACACTGAGAAGCTACACACAACCAAATCTAACCTGCGACCGTCCCTCCTAAAGAAGTGGAGAAAATCCACGTGACGGTCGGCAAGACGTCAGATAAATTCAGAGACTAAAACCTAGGTAAAGATACATACTATTTTGTTATATATTTCAATGTGCACATAGTTTAATTAGACAATGGCCACATGCCTTTTGTGAATGATAAAGACATTCTTGAATTTTTTTGATAAATACCCAGACTGACGATTTATAAATGTACCATCATTTATAATAGTTTTATATGTATTCTTTTCTTTAGCACTATAGATTATAATCTGTTTTTCATTTCATGTTAATGTGGTTTCTTTTATATCTCTTTTACGATTAATTTATTCTATTAAATCTATTATTTTATTTAAACCTGCCTTGTCTCGTTCTTCGCCACTTCTTCGCCACTTCAAAAGGGTAGTCTAGTCTAAGGGTGGGAAAAACTATTATTCATTTTTTTTATTATTGAATTATCACGTGGAAGTTGGTGGTGCAGTATTTGATCCCGTTAAATTTATAAATCATCCAAGCGCTGTAACTCTGTCAGATCTTACAGCAGTCGAGAGACGATTGGTCAGGAAAAATGATCTGGTGCTATATCCATATAGCATACAGATTCGGTCAAATACGGATATAGATTCGTGTATGTCCGTATGTTCTCTCTGCTTGAGGTAGCGGAAAGTGGATGATCTTGAATCATTAGAATTCCCCATTATGCACTCATAAAAGGGAAGTGTAGCCTTCGATCGTCCCGTGCCCGTTACAAATACATAAATGTTAAATTGTGATCATGGATAAAATTAATTTTTGGTATAATGTATTATTAGATTTTATTTTCAGGTGTATACGTGTTTTCCAATCCAATCTATAAATAAATATTGTAAGAAATTGTAATATCTATACAACGATGTTTAAATGAATTCTGAGTTATTCGTATTATGCAATAAACATGATGTCTATGGGAAGATAAATGATAAATCTATATATGTATGTTTATTTATACATATGGCTACAGAAAGGAGTTTGCTATTAACTGAAAGGAAACCCTTTGATTCCTCTTTGAGGCCTTAAAGGAACTGAGCAGTGCAAATTCCTAATATCCACTCCATACGTTCTTGTCATTGCAGCTGTTATTACTATGTGATTATTCATATAGTATACGAACATGGATGGGCTGCTCACCAACATATATTAGCCAGCGTGGTGAGTTTATTGGCTTTTTATCTCTGAGTTTAAGATCAAGAAACACCATGGTCTTTCTTTTCAGTTGCTTGCTAAGGCAGAATGAATATTTGTGTAAATGATAAATATTTTCCCAATATATACAATTATGACAGACAAAAATAAATCCTGACCCTTATTCCCAGGAGGCTGTAAAGTTACCAACCAAGGCAGCAGTTGGTGCCCGAAGGCAGAGGGTGCTAAGAATCCCCTGATTGTGGGCCCAGGCTTCCATTTGATGATGACTTTTTATTTAGGTATTTACAATTGCAGATCACTTTCAAATAAAGGAAGATTGCAAGAATTAAAAGAACTGTTTTATATTAAATGGGGTCTTATTGGACTTTGTGAAATTAGAAGAAAGGTGATGAGACAATTGATTTAAAAAGTGATCATGTACTCTGTCATAAAGGTACAAATATTGGAAATACAAGTGGAGTAGGATTCATTATAAATAAAAAGTGGAGTGGAGATTGATGTTGTTTGAGACAGAGTGACAAGATTAGTTATACAACTTATATCAAATGCAGATAATTCAGGTTTATGCCCCAACAAGTTCTCATAGTGATGAAGTAAGAAGATTTTTATATGGATGTACAAAAGACTTTTGATCAGAGTAAACTGACATATTGAAATTGTTATGGGAGACTTTAATGCTAGAATTGGTAAACAAATGAAAGATGAAAGTGTTGTAGGTAATTTTGGTTATGGTAATAGAAATGAGAGAGAACATAGACTTGTGGAGTTTGCAGAATAAGAAAAACTTTATATTATGAATTCTTTTTTTGAGAAAAATGTTAAAAGCAAATGGACATGAAAGTATCCAAATGCAGGTACAGAGAATTGGATTATATTATGACTAACAGAAAATACATATTTCAAAATTGTAATGTTCTTAATAAATTTAACACTGCAAGTGATCATCGATTAGTAAGATGTAAGATACTTGTTAATGCAAACCTAGAGAGACAAAAATTATTAAAAAAAAGCAATATTTACAGTTGATAATCCTAATCTTCAGAAACATTCTAGTGAATTTAAATTAGAACTTACAAATCGGTTTCAAGTATAAGTAGATTTTGAACATGATTCAGGTTTAAATGAAATTAATATGAAAATAACTGATACACTTTTAAAAACTGCAACAAAGATAGCTGGTAGAAAAAAGAAAATGACCAATATTATTTCTACTGAGACTAGAGAATTTATGAAGAAAAGAAGGAATATGAATATATACAAAAATGATGCGTTAAAAAGAATTGAATATATCGAATTTTGTAAAATGGTGCGGAAAAGAGTTGAGTATGATATAAGAAACTATAACTGTGAACTAGCAAGGAAAGCTGTAGAAGAGAATAAAAGTCTCAAGAGTGTAAAACAACATTTTGGTATTGGTAGGAAATTTATATCTGCAATAAGAAAAAAAGATGGAATTATTACTAAAAAGAGAGATATCATGAAATGGGTAGAAGACTTTTAGCAAGAATTATATAGTAATAAAGAACAAATACCTCCTATATCTATTACATCTTCTGAATTTTAAATGAAGAAATGAGACGTGCAATTAAATATATGAAGAAAGGAAAGGCTCCAGGTAATGATGGAATTTATAATTCATATATTAAAAGAAGCAGGTGAAGAAATAGAATTTTTTTTTAACAAAGTTATATACCAAATGTCTAAATGATAAAGATGTCCCGGATGATTGGAAGAATGCAGTATTAATATTAATATTTAAAAAGTGTGACAAAGAAGATATTAGAAATTACAGACCTATTAGCCTTTTATCAGTTTTATACAAAATTTTTACCAAGATAATTACAACTCATCTACAGAGAACATTGGATTTCCACCAACCAAGAGAACAAGCTGGATTTAAAACTGGTTTTAGTACAGTAAATCATATCCAGGTATTGAGAGAAGTTATCGAAAGGACAAATGAATTTGAGTTGCCATTATGCTTTGATTTCTAGATTATGAAAAGGCATATTTGATTCTATAAACATTTCTTCAGTGATTAATGCATTGGATCATCAAGTATAGATCCAGGATATTGTCATATTTTAAAGAATATTTATAAAAATGCAACAGCAACAATTAGATTACATAATGATACTAGGAAAGTCAACATTGAGAAGGGTGTAAGACAGGGTGACTCCCTATCTCCAAAACGTTTTACAGCAATGCTGCAGGAAGTATTCTGTGGATTAAATTGGGGAGCTAAAGGAGTCAAAGTAAATGGAGATTATTTAAGTCATTTAAATTTTGCAGATGATGTAGTTGTTTTTGCATATAATGCTTTAGAGCTGCAAGAAATGTTGCAGGAGTTATCAGATGAAAGTAGGACTAAAGATAAATGTTAAAAAGACTAAATTAATGTTTAATGGATTTTCTCAAAATATGAAAATAAAGATTGATTGTGGTGAGTTTTACAAATATCTTGGTCAGATTATTAATACAGGTGTAAACATAATGGATGAAATTAATCATCCAATTAAACTTGATTGGAGTGCTTTTGGTAGAAATAACTTGATACTAAAAGGAAATATGCCTATGTGTTTGAAAAGAAATATTTTTAATAAATGTGTTTTACCAGTTCTTACTTATGGATCTGAGACTTGGACACTTAATAGAAGAGCAATACAGAGACTTCAGACCATTCAAAAAAGTATGGAAAGATGCGTGTTGGGAATAACAAGAGATCGAAAATGGAATATATGAGCAAGAGAACAAACAGGTGTTACTGACCTTATTGAAAAAATTAAAAAACTGGAGTTGTGCTGGACATATTGCTAGAAGAGATGGTAATAGTTGGACAATTGAAATCTTAAACTGGATTCCAAGAGATTGTAAAAGACCCAGAAAGAGACCACATATGAGATGGGTGAGTGAAATAAGCAAGTGTTCCGGAGTGATGTGGAGAAGAGAAGCTGAAGATTGGAGAAGATGGATTGAACTTGGAGAGACCTTCATCCTGTAGTGGATTGATAATATATATACAAAAAAATTATATAAATAATAATCACTATTAAAAAATTTATTTATTTTAGCGCTTCACACGCTCATAATTTTATTTTATTATAATTATCATGAGAGAAGTTTAAAAACTTAATATTTTACAAAGATGAATATAACTCAACAAAGGCAAATTTTGCACCTCGGTATTTCACTTAAAATTTTCGAACAATGTCTAGCATTTTTCTCCAAATGCAAGAATTTCAATACTTTTCCAAACTGCTGCAGAATAAAAATAGACAATTCTATATATAGCCATGACAAAATCATACGTAAACCACAAAGGCAACTTCTGACCTTTATCATCCAAGGATGCAAGAAAGCACTGCGCAAAGAAAGATGATGGCTAACGATGACAGCAAATATTACTCTCCCCCAATAGATTATCGATAAACTCATCATTGAAATAAATCACAAATGATTCGATCGCAAAATCACGTTCTTGACAGAAAAACAAAACATAAATATTAATTTATTAAACATCTCATATGTTAATAAGACTAACATCGCACACACACACTCCAGCAAAGATAATAAACTTTATCTTGAGGATGCAGATTCATCGGAGGCCAATGGCGCCAACCTAAACTAGAACTCATGGCTGATATCAAGGCAGGCCTCCTTAACAACCCACAAAGAGACAGCATTATCACAGACATAGACAGATCCATCAAGCACAAACAATTATACCCAAAGGCTGACAGCTGGAACAACGATATCAAATTAACCAAACAATTTCTGGACATCAGCAATTTAATCTGTCTCGAGTAAAACAAGGGCAATAGGCTTGTGCTCTTGAATTCCAATCAATACAAAACTAAAATAAATGAACAAATTTTAAATCTCTAGCTTACTCAAGTATTAAACTTCAACAAGCTTAACTGCGATAAATTTATATCTGCTGTTCTCCATCCTCACAAAAACAAAGGCATCTCTAGCTCAGAATATTACCGAGCTTACCCCTCTTCCACTAAAGCCCTGAGAATATTTGCTAACTCAAAGCTGCATAAGCCTGGAGAACCACTTCGTCTAATGATGGACTTCGGGGGAGTCCATTATTTCAAAGCAGTTAAGTTTGTCAATCAATTGCTAGTTGATAGCATGGGCTTTGGATGTTAGTTTATTAACTCTTCTTTTCAATTTGTAAACAGGATCAAGGATGCCAACATCAAGGAATTATATGGCCAAAAAAACTTGAAAAAACAATCTATTCAATTTCCATCACAACTCATAAACATCAAAAAAAAAAACACCCACCACAAACCCATAAAATTCATTTCCCAATGCCGCATTAATTTCATTGTGTCATTTTTGTCTTGGATGGACAACCACATATATACTATATTTGAAGACAAATGGTACACCATGAAAAATAGTTGGCCAATGGGTCTGCCTCTTAGTGGAATTGTCACCAGCATCTCCTTAATTTTTTTGAAAAACAAATCATACCGAAATATCAAGCTGACTTCCTTGATATTATATATACACAGTATGTAGATGACGTATTCATTACAGCCATTAAGCATACCACTGCATGCATTATATAAGAAATCCAACAACACACCAATTTAATTATTAATTTTACAGCTGAAGATGATTCCAAGAGTCTAACATATCTGGACCTATGGTTACTTTGTACAGAAAGAACCATAAATTACTCCATGATTGTAAAGCCCCTCGAAATCAGAGGCTTTATTCACCCTAATTCCAATTCCCCAAGCTCTCACAAATTCACAGGCCTAAATGCGTTCTTATATAGAAATATGCAAATTTTGAATCAGACAGAAAAGACAACATCTATCTTTACACCATGGATTTACTACAAGCAGGCTTCAAACTCAATACCATTATTAACAAAATTAAACAATTCTACAAGAAAATTTCAAACAACAACAAAGACCTCAACCTTCCATATATTACCCTCCCACACATCCCTAAAATCTCTAACCAACTGATTAAAGCCTTATCTAAAAAATTTTAAATCAGTTTTAGTACACCCCCCTGCACTAATCACCTTATTAATAACTCCAAAGACAAAATTGATCCCACTCAAATCCCCCATGTCATTTATAGCATCTCATGCACTCATCCTGTATGCCGAGCCATTTACTATGGTGAGACCAAAGCCAGTATAATTAGCAGAACTGCTCAACATAGATATACATACAATAGAGCACAGAAAAATAATGACAATTCATCAATATTTTTAGAACATTCAAAAAAGACTGGTCAGACATTTAAACCATCTAACCCAAAAATAGTGTGCATAAAGAAAAACGCCAGCAGGCAGAAAATTAAAGAGGCATATTTTATTTCTGGTAATAAAAACTCGATCAATAGACATGACACCTGCTTCGATATCTTCAAATGCTGGGCTATGTAAAGAATTTGCATGTATTTTGCATATTGTCATTAACACTCTTTTCTGCACTATTTATTATTATTGCTATGAATATGAGACAATTCTCCTCAAAAGCGCTAAGCTGCTGATTATTTTATAGTCTTATAATTTGTACTCATTATTGCTTCTCTCTCCAGCACTTCACAAGCTCCTAATTTTATTTTATTAGTAAAATAATCTAAATATGAATTTAAAATGGAATGTATATTTTAACATGTGTGTGCATACAAAGGTTTTATACTTATTTATTAAAAAAATAAAAACAATGTTTGTATAGTAATTTTTTAATTTAAAATATTAAATTTAGTAGTTAGCCTATTCAAGAAATATTTATATTTCGAAGTTGTTTTTAAAAATTATTATTTATGATAATGTTACTAGTAATATTTTATTTCCTTTTTATAGTAAGTGGTCGTAGTAGTGCTTATGGTGATACTGTAGTGGAAGGTGCTACCACTGGTGCTCGTAGTGAAACAAGCTCTGTTGGAATGCCTAGTACATCTATGCAGCCTGAGGGTGATGGTTCAGAAGCTGAAACAGATCTGGACACCAGTTACAAGCTTCATAATTTACGTTTACAGATGCTTGAAAAATTAATACAATATTTACCAGAAGTCAGAGAAGTAGGTGGAGTTAGAGCTATTCCTTTTATGCAGGTACATTTTTCAAATACTTCATCTGTCTATCTCTTTAAAAAAAATTATATTTAATATTCTTTTTAAGGTTTTTTAACATCATTTTATTTTTTGTGTGTAATAATTAAACTTACTTAGTAAATGTTGTCACATTTTCATTTACCATTGTCAAACTCCATCCACTTACAACTCCAACGCCATCCATTTTAGATAAATATAATTATCTCTAGCACAGATATAAACTTTAAACCTCAGTTAAAGATTAATATATATAATTTTTTATTTATTTTACACATGGAGTTATTAACCTTTCTCTTTCCCTTTTGTAATATCTTTGTAAATATTAAAGGGAAAAAAATCCAACATATTTTCCGAACCAATTTAAAATTATTGAAACATTTTATGATATTTATTATATGTTTTTTATGATGCTGATCCTAGTTTGAAATCATATCCATAGGACTAGCTCATGCAAGCTGATAATTTATTGTTGTTAAAAAAAATTAATAATTCTCATCAAAATTAATAATAAACAGATGTAAATATATCAATTTATTAAGCGCAAGCAAATAATATTATAATAAAGTGAAAGACTTAAACCTTCAAAACCTGTGCCTTAAACATGCTAACGTACAGCCAATCAGATGTAATAATAACTGCACGTGGACTTCTTAATTCTGAAACGCAAGTCAGAACTATCAGAAAAAAATGGGACCACCTTCTTCTATGCCTCAATTTATATATAAATAAGCCAGATTCATTTTAAAGGTTTAAGCCTAATAAACAGATGATAGATTAATTTAGTTTTATATAAAACAGGAGAGAGGTTTGGCTTTATCTTTTATTATTATTTTATATTATTATTAATAGATTAAAGCAGGCATCTAAATGTAGATTTAAATATAATAAAATAAAGTTTAGTTGAATTTTTTATTAATTAAAAGAATAGCTGTTTGTTTATGTATAGATCTGTAAGAGTATGCATTTACAAATCTACATGGTATTACAAATTCATACTTAAATATAATAAAATTGGTTCTTGGAAATAAATATTTTATTTAAAAAAACTGATAGAATATTTTAAATTACATATTTTTATATTTTTTAATTATTATCTTCACTTGTGTTTAAAACAGTCTTCTACAAAAAGGTTCAGGATTTCAAAAGAAGAAAATAAATTGTTAGTCATTGTTTGTTCAAAAGAAAATATGTAAATTTTAAATCTTTTCTTTTTAAAAAATATGTTTTATAACAATTTTTCTCATGTATATAGAAATGATTTATTTTAAATATCTTCTAAAGGTGAAAGAAATTAAACTACATTTACCACATTAATGTAAATTTCTTCCAGATCTCTCTTTCTAGCTGATGCAAATTCTAATTATATCATTTGCAAAATTAATTACAAATTAAGCTTATCAAATTAAAATGATGAATGGAAAATGTAATCAGTACACAATCTTCTCTGCCATAGGAAATAAACTCATAAGGATCTTTATTTAATAAGCCTTAGAACAAAAATATATATTTTTAAATTTAGGTTTCAATTTGCAAAGGACTGATTTTTTGGAAAGTTTACTCTCTATACCTCATCCATGTTGGCTCAAAAAATTACAAACCAATATAAAATGTTTATAAACATAGTCATTCCATTATATATATTGTACTATCCTGAATTAGATTTGAATAGCCATTATCATATATATTTAAAAAAATTATTGTCATGCTTTTCTATGTTATTTATTATTTAAAATCGTCAAGTGTTGAGTATCCTAATTTTGAAATTATTGTAGACACACCCAAATACAAACTAGCAATTTTTATCTTTCTAAAAGTAATTTGCAATCTATTTTTTTATAAAATAAAATGATAAGTAAATTCACTGTTAAATTTAATATCTCATTATAAATATTCATAAATGTAAAGATGTATATAATAAAAAACAGTAATATTTTGTCTTTCTGTATATTTTAAAAACAATAGGTTTAAATAAATAATAAATTATATTCTCATCTGATCACTTTCTGTGTTCAATTTGTTAAGAACATTACAGTCATGTATTTTGTTAGTCAAAATATAATCTAATTCTGGTATATGTTTATTTGGATGCTTCCTTGTATATTTCTGTTTAGTATTTTTCTCAAGGAAAGAATCCAGAATAAGCAGTTTTTATTTTTCTGCAAACTTTGTATTCTCTCATTTCTATCATCATAATCAAATCTGCCCATAGCTTTTTCATCTTTTGTTTACCAATTGTAGCATTAAAGTCTTCCATGACTATTTTAAAATGTTGTTTTGTGTTATCAAAAGTCTCTGTACATCCATATAAAAATCCTATTTCTTTATCACAATGTGAATTTGTTGGGGTGTAAATCTGAAATATCAGCATTTGCTATAGTCCATTAAATTTTAATCTTGTCATTCTGTCAGATATGCTATCAATTTCCATAATGTTGATGTTTCATTTTTTATTTATAAAGAAACCAACTGTATTTGTGCTTTCAATAATTGGGACTTTGTAGTATAATCTATGTCTACTTTTTATATCATCTCTTCACCTTCTAACTACACAATGTCCAACAATAATAGAGTATTAAATAGTTGTTTTTCCAATTCATGTAATCTTTCTCCTTTGACAATAATCTGCAGTTGTAAGTATCTAACCAAATTATCAGCAAACAACAGTCAGAGTCTTTGGGAAGTCTTAGCATTTTTTGCCTTCAACCACCAACTTCTGCTTTAGCTGGTGACTTTACAGCCTCCTGGGAATAAGGGCTATAATTTAGTTTTCTCTGTCATAATTATAAATATCTAAATTATAAATGTTAATTTATACATACTTTCATTCTACCTTCAAGAAAACTCTGTTGATATTTCAGTTAAGAACTTGTGTTTCTTGATCTTAGGAGATAAAAATCTAATAAACTCACCACAATGGCTGATGTAATTTGGTGGGCACCCATTTATGTTCATGACTATATGAATATCATCATATAGTAATAACATTTGCAATGATAGGAACATATGAAACAGAGATTAGGAATTTGTTCTGCTCAGTTCCTTTAAGGAATCAGAGGGTCTTTCAGTTAATAGCAGACTCCTTCCTACAACCATGATAGGGTTCAGCTTAATAAATCTTTATTTTTGTTCACTATATGAGATAATGTATTAGATAGGGGTATGAAGATAAAATGGTTTAATTGAAAGAAAGAAGTTATTATGAATTTGAATTGTTAATTAGTACTAGAATTAAGATATTATTTACATACATAGATAAAACATGTGCATATATAGAACGTGTAATTTTGGGAACAAATCCATGACTCAGAACACAACATTTCAAATTGTGTTATAGGTTGATAGTATCTTAACATGGGTATATGGTGACAATATTCCTCATGGGTTAATAAAATAAATTTTCATGTGTATTTGTGATAAAATATATATGGTCATGCTTCTTATACGTCATTCTATTTGCTCTTACATATGTTCTTACATATACGTAAATATTTAATATATAATGGGAATTTTTTTGTATTTAGTAAAAATTGAACTATGATGTATGTACCATGTTTTCCCCAAAATAACGCCGGGTTTATATTAATTTTTGCTCCAAAAGGTATCGTAAGATTTATTTTCAGGGGATGTCTTATTTTTTCATGTACAAAACTCTACATTTATTCAAGTAATTTTTTTTTTTTACAGAAAGCTGTATGATTCTTATCCCATGAACCCCTACAATTCCTCTCCTGTATTCTCCAGAATAGCTCTTTTTGCATTTATTCTGGGGATAAAATATTCCATTTAAATTTATTATTAAAATCATGTGTCCATTGAACACTTGTGAGACAGAAGTGGTAACAAAAATGATTATGGTCAAGAATGGTTTATACGCACAAAAAAAAAAAAAATGCAGGCTCAAAAATTCAGAAAATGTTTCTGTATTTCATATGTGCATGTTAAGTATATCCATTACAACGCATAGCATATTGAATATATGATGCAACCACGAACATCTATTATTAAGTTCACACATTGTAAACACTTTACAAAATACTCATAATAGCCCTGCTTAGGTATTCTTTTTTTAAAACTTTTCTTTAAGAGAAAGCTTGATGATTTAACCTAAACTAAACTTTGATTAATAAAATCACTTCAGTTATTTTAATAAATCTTTTATGGAGAAAAAATATGTTTAAGAAATCAAATTAATTTTACTTCTATTTTGTATATTTAAAAACTACCATGATGAAACTCTAAAACTAAATCAAGCATTCTAAATCTAAGTACCTAAAAATACATAAATGAAATTGTAAATTGTTCACTATATTGGCTAGTGGTAAATACATTATATTTCTATATAAATAGTATTACATTTGTTTAAAATGGTCGATGGGAAAATATAAAAGAATCATAGATGTATGTTATCATTTATTTAAAGTATTAATGTTAATAATATTGTTTATTTATACGTTCATTACTTTATAATTCAATATATCCATCGTGGGTATCAATAGGCAAACAAGACACTTTTTGGCTGATGAACTAGCACTTATTTTATAAGCATCCTGAAAAATTATAGGGCTTTATTTTCTGGTTAGGTCTTATTTTCAGGAAAACACTATAACTAGGCATGTAACCTATTAAGATTGACAATTGCAAAATAAAATAATAGCATGTAATAGTAATGTTTTTTTTTTATGCTGCATACATTATATTTTTGAAAATTGAAAAATCACAATTTCACTAAATGTTTTTCACAAATAAATAAATCTCTACTGTAAAGAACTATATATATTTAATAGAAGATATTTATGGACATTATAGATGTAAATATTAAAAGTATATCAGAAATTTTCTTATATTAAATAAATAAACTTCAGTTGTGATGTAGTATGTTGGTTGCTAGAAAAAATTGTTACATTTTCAGTATTTACATCTATAAAACCTATGAAAATCTTCTCATTAGCAATTGTATATATTGAAATTAAAGTACCCAACTACTAATCCATTAAATTACTGGAAAAAGTAAAATGTTATTTATTGGTTTAGGACTTTAATTACTTAAATTTGTAATATATTATTGATCTAATAGAGTACACTTATTACTTTCTGGGTGCATATAATATGTATATATTGTTTATAGTATATTGTTTTAAATTTACAGTTTTACATTTTTTTTCCCCACAATATTTTAACTAGTCATTAGCTATCATAAACATAGAAGAAAAACAGTAATTATAATAAAAACAATGAAAACAAAATATAAAATTGTTATTGTAAAACAATATATGCTAATAATTTTTAACTATCCTACCATTTGGATAGAGGTCATTAAAGTTAAGATAGGGAAAGTTAATCCTTAATAATAATAAAAATAACACTTTTAAATCTAAATAACAAAGATGAAACAAGATAAGAGGAAAAATATAATTTAAGTTAATCATAAGTCATACTAATTAGAAGACCTAGCTATATTCATAAAAATATTATAGACTATGGTCACCTTTCCAGACCATTAAATCATTCCTAATTAACTGAAGGGAAATTAGATCCTCTAAGGCAGTGTTCTTCAACCCTTGGTCCGCGGCCCAGCACCGGGCCGCGGAACTTTTCTGCAGGTTCGTGTGCTAGACGGGCAGTAAAAAGTTTATAATAATAAATAATAAGAGTTTAAACTTTTAATTAATATAGCCAATTTTTATTTATTTTTTCATCTCATTTTTACCCAATTAAAAAAAAAAAGAAAACAGAACGAAAACAAAATCTAATCAATCATTCATAAATTAATTTGTTTTTCTAGTTATCGCAGATGCTTATGGGGGGGGGGGTGTCGAATTAAATTTTTTATTACTTTTCTAAAAAAAATTTAAAAAAAAGTTTTTTATTATATAAACTCCATATATATATATAAAACTTTATCTTATATATTTAACATTGTTGTTTTGATCAGTTATAACAATTATGCTCATCTTTAAGAAAATTTATCTATAGACTTCTGCCGGTCTGCGAAATCTTATCCTTATTTTTGCTGGTCCGCGGAGCCTTATCCTTATTTTTACCGGTGCGCAGGTGTGAAAAGGTTGAAGACCACTGCTCTAAGGATTATGAATTTATATTAGTTAAAAAAAGGCACTGCCCAATACGGAAATCCATGGGGGGATATTCTATATTATCAGTACTATTAATCCATACCATGACTAATTTGGTAGAGTATAAAGTCTTATCTCACAAGCTGTTACTTATGAGGAGAGACAGGAGGCTAGACTAATAAATAACAAAATAAAATATTTAATATACAATAACATTCATTGATTAAATTACCTTACCTTATTTCAATAAATTAATATTATATATTAAGACATATGTAAAATATTAAGACTGACATATCTCGCTTTGTCTTCAAATAATAGCCTAGTCCAGATTCATTTTTTAATCGCAATCGGATTGAGCAGTCATTGCTGCTAACCAATGCATATATAAAGAGATAACCCATAGCCAATGGCAAGAACAGACCAATAGGCAATAACATTCATTGAGTCTGAAAAAGCAATTTAACGTCCAAAAAACAAATTGCCTGCATAAATAATGTGAGAATCAGTGACTGTTTTTAAACAGAATTCTTATTAATGGCATACCGGTCAAAATGGAACTGACACAGAGTCTACAATATACATAGTGTCAAACAAGATGTAATCTATTATTAATGAATAATAAATTTCAGCTGCATACTAGCAGCAAAACAATAACTAATTATTGTGCCGGTCGGATTTGTATGTTCACGTAACAAGATCTAGCATCTAGGCAAAAGTACCTCGAATCCAATCGTACGCAAGATACACAGGTCAGGAACACTCATGAACTCTGCCCTATTTGCCCATTCCCCAGATCTATAACATTATGAGCAACAATCCCGATGACATCGACTTAATTTACCTCTCACCGCCAGCATCGATCATCGAAGACACAAAAAGACTCTAGGCTAAACTCATATGATAGATTAACTTAATAACTAGCTATATTTTATGAGCAATGAAGGCTCATGATGTAGCATATTAATTATGTATTGAGCGGAGATCATCTAGTCATATTTAGCATAAGTAATAACTTAGTATATTATCTTAACTAAAAGAAAGCAATGGTTTGAGTTTGATATATATATATTTAAGATTTATTAATAACAAAATTATGTCAGGTTATTTACCTGACATGAGCCTCGTAAGTATTATATATATGTGATTTAATGAATTAGTGCTATTATAATACATTACTGGAATACTATTACACCCCCAGAGACGAAAAGAGCATTTAATTAATTTAAGCAATAATTTTATAAGCAGATATTACATTTGGTTACATTCAATATGATTTTTAATTTAGAGTTATAAATAATTAATGTGCGGGATGGGTAATGAATAATTATATAAACGATACTAAATCTATCGCATTAATACTTATATTAAACTAATAGAAATATGTCCGTTTAAAAAAATCATTTCATTATGGCTTATGAATACTTCTGGACGACTAATAAGACACTGAAAGGCGGTGCATGCATGGCGGCTGATTGGGTTGGTCCAATTATGGATCCTAGCGTGTGCTTCATGAATTTTTAATAATGAAATGGACCAATTTCCTCTGCAAACGTAGGCAGGGTCGGTTTGATGAATGAAAGAGTCCAGATTCCCTGGAGTGAAGTACAGGCGAATCATGGATGACGAAGAGTGGTCGGCAATGTCATTGTCGGGCTGGATTTTCCAGAGCGATCCCCATATAAAGCATGCACATAAGACCAAGGATGTCCCCAGGGTGGTTTTACAGCCTGGTTTAGGGACATAGAGAATGACGATGGGGCCCCACTTCGCGGATGCCTCCATGTGAGAAAGAAGCACAAATATATATACACCTGGGTCTGTTTTTACGCGGACTTATTTAACATGATTTTGAAGTTATGCGATTTTGAAATTCACCGGAAGCCGAACTCCAATAATGCGCTATTACTTTAAATAATAAATTTCGCGCACTTACATTATATTGAAAATAATAGCACATTATTGGAATTCGACTTTCATCTTAGTAATTTCAATATTTTCAGTGCTTTATAATAGTAAGATTTTATGCAATAATGAAATTAAAATCATGATTTCCACGTTTTATGTATACACACATTAAATTTTACAAGATTATAATGTAAATTTGTTCATACATTGGGCGTGCTAATTTTGCATTTTAAATCACATTGTTTTTGCTTTTTAAAAAAGATCGTAATCAATTATTAATCATTTAGTGTCCGCAAGTCTATTTTTAAAAGGTGAGTAATAGCAGTGAAACGAAATTTGATTTTTAAACGGAATTGAAAATTAAAGACAAAAATAAGAATTTAATTTTTAGTTGTTAGTTTTAATTAAATTTTTCCCAGCAGTGATGAATAAATGTCTTTTTATTATCGTAAGTCTAAGTTCATAAACAATTAATAAAATCATTGTCTCAAAGATTAATTACGTTGTCACCAGAAATCCATTGACTCAACATGAATGTGAAGTTAGCACTAGTTGTATTTCCTCAGTTTGCAAACGAACTTGTGTTTTCGGCAAATATCGATAATAATTAAAACATGTATAAAAAAAATGTAAATTATGCATAAAAATATATTATTTTGAATAAAATTAAATATTATATTTAAAAAAAGTTTGTCTTGTATCAATTTTTTTCAAATTTAAAATTTTTTATTAGTCATATTTTATTTCCTTATTTTTTTTTTTTTTTTTTTTGCGCGAATTTTAAAGTAATTTTACGTTGGTGCTTTGCTTTTATGCGAATTTTGAAAAATCACAGACCGCATCCCCTCTTTTTCAATGTAAGTTTACGTCTATTTTTGCGCGATTTCGTTTGCGCGTGTTTTCTGAGGAACCTATCTATCGCGTAAAACGAGACCCAGGTGTATACGAAATGGCCTTTATGCACGTAACGCTTAATAATATAATATGTAAATATAATTCTAAAGATTAAAGATTATCGAAACATATTTATCGCCCACAAATTATGAAATATTCGGCGTAATGATATGGCTTCATTAAGCAAACATGGGTAATAATTATACTTAAATATAAAACTAAGCTCTTAAGATCCCCCTCCCCCTTACATTATGTTACTTAATATTATTCATTACTTTTTACACATTTGATAAATCTCAATTTTGGTTAATCAATGCCCTTGTGAAAATATATAAATGATAACAAAATAAGTGGGTGGTGATAATAGCTAAGATGGGTTTTACATATGTAATATAATTTAAGAATAAAAGATAGCGCCTTATTTAGGATGGAAAATGTGAAAAACAGATGTCACTCTGTTTTTCTACAGTAAACATAAAAATATAATTAGTTTATTTATCTAAAATCGCGAGCACTTGGGCAAGTCAAATAAGACTTGTTTTGATCAAATTATAAATTATTTACCCAGTAAATGATAGGTGGGGAAACAAAAATGAATTATATGCTTGCGATTTTAGAATACTATTGGCATCCTTCAAAATATAAATACATGTAAATGAAAATTATTTGCCGCTTGGAATTAAAAGAAAAGGAAAAACATTTTTATAGGAGGCTTAATATAGATTAGTTATATAGAGTTATAGAATACATATTTGAAGACATTTAATATAGATGATTTAAATTATAAATATTACAGAGAAGGCAGGATTTAATAATTATAAGCGGTCAAAGTTCTTTTACCTTGCTTATTTAGAAGAGCGATTTCACTAGGAGTCAATCCATCGGTATTGTTTCACTAGATCTAGGGTAGCATTATTAATTTGAGAGATAGCATTTCACTTTCACTGGAAAAATATACATAAAGTTCAGTAGTATGGGATGCAGAGCTTCGTTCATGGGACAGCATAGAACAGAGGGACAAGGCGAAATTTCCTACTCACGACACATTGAGTGAGAATTAAAACTGGCATGGAATATGTATAGCAACTTAGTTATTTAATGGTCTCCTCCGTGGATTCAAATCCAGCAGTATTTATACTTTTATTTTGAAGCTGTAACTTAGCAACTACTGCTGGACCTGAGGCGGTTTAAGCACTTAAGTTTCATTTGGAATAGTTTGACCGGATACTCTTATCTAGTAAGATGTTTGAAACAATGCAAGTTTGTTATCAGTTTCTCGAACGATTGTTTTTAAATATATCTTATGATTTTAAAACAAGCTAGCGTGGATAATTTCCACTAATGGGTTTATTTCATTATTACCAATTCGTAATCTTTTACTTTAATCTAAGGGGTCTTCCGGGTAATTGTTTTTCGAGAGACTTCTTAACAAGATTGCATCACTTCTGACTACAAAATTATATATGAAAAAATAATACCTTTATATATATGATACCCTATATATAATATAACTTAATTTATTCACAATCTCCTACACTGAAATATATAGATATTTATTATTTACGCCCGCATATACATGAGAATATTATTAAATAAAATATTTTTAAATTAAAATACATACGTGTTAATGTGATTTATGTTATAATACTAATCTATAATATTAATAAGCCAATAAGCTGATATACACATGCGCTTTGCAGATGCCACTATATAAATGAATACTCCCACTTTTTCAAACCCAAGATAAAGTCTTTAAGAAAATATAGAATGAATCCACCTATATTTTCGACCCAACCGTATATGTATGGGAAAATCTGAAGTGTTTGAAATAAAGAGCATGAAGTTATTAATTGATCACTTTAAATTACTTTTCTACATTGTAAATGAATGACGCCAATGAAATTTCTAGAATTTACGATACGTCATTCTTATAATTAAACATATTTAAACAAGACATTTATTTTCTTATATAGCGCTATATAAGAAAATAAATGTCTTGTTATAATACTAACCAAAAGAAATATATGTATTATTAGCTATGTATATACGTGCGTAAAGGTGGGTTTGAATACAGTTAGATGGTAGGAGATTGGATGTGGGCTGTGAAGCAGGATCTGAGCATCAGATCATCTGCTTCATTATCAAGGCAATCTAGTAGCACTCTTGAGTGAGGCAAGAGTGAAGGCTTCAATGTTCATTAAAACAAAGTATCTCTCTTGCTATATCTGTTGATAAGAATAGCAACTTAATATGGTGCGACTGCTTCACTCACTTAGATTTTACAATGATTAAAGTGAACCAGCTCACAATAATTCAAATGATCAGCCCAGAAATTAATAAACCAGTTTTGAACTCTAAAATAGTACACTAGATGAAGAGTGCAAAAAAATATAGGTACTCACGTCCTATGCCGCATGTTTAAGGGAACCACCAAATGGGTTCCAGCAGTTGTGTTCAAAGTCAAAAGATCATTAAACACTGGTGGTTGAAAACTGCTGATGAATAACATCATCTACACAGAAACAAACTTAGATTAATTTACATATCAGCCAGCTGTAATGAATCTACAGTCCTGCTACAGGCCAATATCAAGGCTTCATCATATAACAAAAAGTGGCAAGCCAACAGTGATGTGTCATCAACGAGCTATGTGAACCTATAGTTCCAAGACCAGCCATCAGTAAAACCTCACCAATGATGAGTTACAGCCACCTGCAATACCCTTTCTGTTCCAAAAAATCAAATGATGATAATAGTGGACCTGCTGAGAATGTCACCAAACCAAAACAAGCAACAAAGTGAAGAAAATGTCTTACAACACACACCTGTATGACTATGTTTTCAAGGGCTAATTTTAGCCGAGGGAAGGAATATTATATCTCACCTTGCTTTCAAATATTGGATTAGTCTAGATTCCTTCCTTATCATCGGATTAAGCATTCATCGCTGCTATTCAATGTGTATGTAAAGAGATAACACAGTCAATGGCAAGAATATGCTAATAGGCAATAATGCTCACTGAATCTGATAGTTTCCATTAAGATTGGGGATATGGCAATAAATAGTTAGCCCTTTTTGAAGGTAGATTCAAAGAACAATTGTTAAACCTGAATAACAGTAGCCTAGTTCTCCATAATGCAGTCAAAGGGACTTCTGCTAACCTGGACAGCAGTATTCATTTTTCAGACTAGCGGTTAAACTAATCATTATGCAATGAGGCAAGCTGTCATTGTAGCTGGAAGAGTTGCCATAGCTACTTAAGAAACAGGCTGCCGAATACAGCTGGAAGTGAGTAGATCTATAAGAGAACATAGTCCCTTCTTCAACAGTTCATCATAGAACTGGGAACTATAACTTGCCAACAATAGCAGGCAGAGTATAGTTATTTATAAATAACAGTTGTAAAGCGAGTGCATGTTTTGTATCTATATATTACTAATAAATATATAAAACGTATGTATGTTTGTATTTATATGTATAATTGTGCCTAAACACAACAAGGACATTATTACATTAGATTATAAAATGTAAATAAACAATAATTACTTAAATATTACCATCCTTCAGATGATCATACTTAAAACATTAAAGTTTTATTGAAGTCTCCTGTTTAATTTTTTTTTTTGTTAAATGTAACATTTTCTTGTTTTGATTTTATATCATGGGGTGTAGTCTGGTTTTTATGATGCTATAAATCCATCCTTCAAAAGTTAAAAACTTTAAGTTGTCAATCTTCTTTAGCTGCTTTATGTTTTACTTATTATTTTTTGTTCTCTAAAGATACAAATAATCCATGGGAGAGAACTTTTAATATTATATATAAGACTAATTTTTTAACATAAGTTATCACAATAGTGAAATAGCAACTCAACTTTGATCACATATTAGGCTTTGAACAGATAATTAATCCAAACTACATCGTATGCAGAATAAATGGTCACACAGTGAATTTAAAGCTACATGTCATCACGTTCATTTTATATTTATTTTTGATCATAACTTGGCTTCTAAATAAAAAAACGAAACTTAAAAAGATTTTACAAGCAGCAAGCTAGTGGTGACAGTTAAACAAAAGACAGACCCAAGACTGAGAAGAGCATGCCCTTTAATAAAATTTTAATTACCCTGTGTATTGTTTAAATTATTCCTTTCTCATCATTTTTTTAAGCTTATTTATTACTTACAATAACAAAAAAAAAAAAAAAAGGGGGTGATTTGTTACAATACAAACTCTTTTTCAGTAACTTGGCATTTTTAATGAAATAAAATAAAACTTGAATACTTTTTTAAAAAAAAAAAAAAATCAGATTTCAAACTTGAATTATTGAATTTGAATTTTGAATATTAAATTTAGAGACATTTTAAATCAATGAATTAAAATAAATCTTTTTTTTTAACTTGTCTACTCTTTTTATTCCAATTTATTAAACTGTTACTCCAAAAGTAACTAGCATTTAACCACTCTTATGGTCAATTATGTATCATGCTTTGCAATTGATATAAATTATATGTTAATAGGAAAATAAATGTAAAAAAAAATTGATTATCTATTGGTTACAGGTCCTTCTGATGTTAAGTTCTGATTTAGATGGAGATGAAGAAAAAGATTCTGCTGCTTTAGATGCTCTTCTATCAGCGACTATCACTGAGCTTAATATGAATATGAAAGATGTTTCTGATATTGCTGTTCACACTATACAGCATGAAGTGCAGCTCATTAGCATGCGACTTTTCAGTGTCATGATGTCACGAACTAAAGCTGGAACCAAACAGGCTAATGAGGTTAGAATTCCTTTTTTTCATTGAATTATATTCATTAAATTATTATTATTATTATTATCATCATCATCATGATGTCTTAATCATTTAAGAAAAAAAAATCATTAATTATAAAATTAAACAAAATTATAATATAATTATTTTATGTTTTTAATATTATGTTTTTATTACTCACACCAATATAATTTGTTTTTTTGTACCATGTCTTTTAATAAATAAGTTTTAATCATAGCTCTCAATAGAGTTAATTGCTTTATTTCATAGAGCTTAATCTAATTTTACTAACTGGAACTTTATTGGAAAAAGATAAATCAAATTCTCATAATATTTAGTTATTTTTGTTTTTTGCAATATATTTATAGTTAACCAATATTAGATTCAATTATATATGGGAGGATTTTTAATAAATCTTTGTAAAAAACAATAAGTAAAACTTTCAAGATGAAATTAAAAAAATACTTTTGAGAAATTCTATATATTAGTCTTCTGATGTTCAGCAATAGAAGAATTATGTTTAATCCTTTTTAAAAGGTTTTTATTCACAATCATAGGTTGCCATCATAGTGAAATTTCATTTATCTATGTCAAGGTTATGGAAACTAGATGAATTAGTTTTTTCACTAGTTAATTTGTTAGAGAGATATCCAATCATAGTTTGAGAAAGGTTAATATATATATATTTTCATTTTTTTTTTTTTTTTGTTATATGATCAAATGACTTTTAAAAATATTAAAAACCAAGAAATATGATTAAATATTGAATCTCTATAAGCCTGGAAGGTGCGAATTTCAACAGTCTCGCATACTTCATAAAACATATTTTTTCCAATCTAGCTCATATTTTATTGATATCAAAATCGGAAGTTTAACTAATATTTAAAAAATGCTTTGTAAAAGCTGATATAAATGATATTTGACTGCAAGTATTTATATGCTCCCTAACTCTTATACTAATATGTCTATTCAATTGACCCTCATAATTCTTTGAGTATCAGAAACATAGAATTTCATAAAAAAATTGCTGTTCTAAAAGCATTTTGTCTTTAGATTTATGGGGGAAAAAAGTAGTCACGTTTTTTGTCAGTGGAGAAAGAAATCTTAATGTTGAAACTAAAAGATGTCTGCTGATTTTATTAGTAATTCTTTTAATGTAATGAATTAATATTTCTATATTCAGTCAAGATTATTTATTTTCATTATCTTTCTTCATCATGCCATCAGTATTATATAAAGCTGGTTTTATACTATGTTTACCCTTTAATCTTTAGAAAGCAAGATATTTTTAATCCTAATTATTTCTTGACCAATATGATATTTATCAAGTAATCATTGTGCTGTCATCAAAAGGTTTTTTTTTTAAAAATATATAAGCAGGATTATAGAGGGAATTAAAATTGAGATATCTGTTGATGTTTTAGATTTTCTAAACAGATCATGACAGTGTGCCATCAGATTTTGTTTTTTAGCTTCAATTTCCTTTGGAACATTATATATCTGGATGTCATCTATTAAGTAAAATAAGTGTCATATCTGATCTTGCCTTCAGAAGTGGACTATTCCAGATTCCTGGCCTAATCCTTCGTTGCAATTTGCACTCTGAATCTGAGTATTCCCAGTAAGATAAGGTGTCTGACAATAAATAGTCAGCCTTTTTGGAGGCAAGGCAGAGAGCATTAACTTCTATCAACCTGAATGACTGAACATGCTCTCCAGTGAAACCTCTGTCTGTAGCAAGGGTGTCTTAACTAGTCACTACTGATACATCTACGCAGTGCGGCAAGTCCACCTAGGACTGGAAACTGCTACGACTGCAGTCGACTTGAAGCAAGCTGTCCAGTACAGCTGGAAGAGTCTTACTTAAACTCGCGAGGCAGGCTGATCATATAGCTTGGAAGTGAGTTCCGTAACTCGATACTACTATCTCATCATTAATTATATACACTCTATTTATATTATTGGCATGTATTTTGAAACTAATAAATTTATACATATTAATTATTGAGTAGTTTGTCATTACTTTTTCTGTTGGTTTGGAATCAAACCTGTAAATCAAGCCAAACATAACAATAAGAAAAGAATAGAAAGTATTAATTTCATGGAGTCATATAACAATATATTGTCTGCATAACTAAACCACATAAGGATTTTTTTATTAACCATATTCAGTATTTAATTTAAAAAAAAAAAACATTTTGAAAAGATTAACAATTACAGGTCATAGTTTAGAGCCCATAGAAAGCTTTTTGCTTACTTATATTTTTACAATTCACAAATAAAAATATATTCTCCAAGTCATGTTGTCATTGTTATAATACAATCAGGTAGATTTTTATATTATGCTTTAATAGATAAAGCCTATTCAACAAGAATACTAGTAAAATAAAGATGAGAAATCACAATTGAGCAGTAAATTATGTTTAACATGCTTTAAATTTTTAATAATGGAAATAAAATGTGTAAAATTTTTAAGGTATATCATTTTTCAACAATTGCATTCATGGGCTAAGATTTGAGCTAAAGAGTGTTAGTAGCACTTAAAGCAACCCTCCCCTGGGATGGTGAAGGGGAAGCTGATACAAGCTTCTACTCACAGGTTAGCATTATACATGGCTTCTAGCAGCCAAATTTCTTCTAAAAAAATAATTTTGGAGAGAGATTGTGTCAACAAACCTTTTTTTAAAAAAAAAAATGTATTGAATTTATTTGTATATGAAATACATTTTTTAACATAGCTTGAAATTATTTACTCTGTGTCACTGCAAAATGGAGGCTTGAGATGATGGAGTAAGTGGAGTGATTCTATGATTATTGTTCTTCTGTTAGGATGACTTTGAACCATGTTTTTTATGCAGCCAGTCTGGTGCTAGCATTCTGTCACTGATGCTGATGCTCTTAATTAATGTTTTGAAGGTTTCCAAGATATTGGCTGTAGTATGCGTGTCTGCATCTGGATAGCCAGATTGCAAAGGAGTGGAAATTTGAGAGTTTGATGTTTGAATAATTTTTGTTCTTGATTGCATATTGAAATGAAAACAAGTTTGCATTTTGATTTTTGGCTTTATCATTGATAAATGTTTTTTAGCGAACTGAGTATCTGACAGTTGTGAAAGATATGTTGAATCATTTCATCCTCCCTGACTCATAAGTGACATAGCAGATTAAGTTTGGTAAATCCCCTTTTCCACACTAGAAAATGACTGGTAGGTAGCGAGCACAGATTTAGTTTTATAATAAAGTCTATGTATTTCAGTTTTAAGAACCATTGTTTTACTTTCTTAGTCAGTAATCTGTTGTTTAAGCCAAGTGGGTTTGGGAGTGCAGTGAGAGAGTTGATCTTGAGTTTGTATGCCTCCTAATATGACTTTTTACTATCATGTGATTTGTGCTATGTTAATGCAGTTGTTGACATAAGTCCATATTTGGGTAATCCATGTGCTGCAGTGAGACGGTGGAGTGTCCATGGGTGGAATAGTTAGTGTTGCATTCAAATGGCAGGTTTCAGAGAGAAAGCACATAGCGCTGTTAATGATTTTTGCAAGTAGATTGTGAAACTGAATGAAGGCCAAGTCCATTAAATTCTTTGGGCATATAGGGTTTTGACAATGCTAATGGCAACGACCTTTCTTTGCACAATAGTTTAGAACATAGTGAGTTGACCGCCTTTTCAAAGATTTTGGTAGGTTTAATAATTGGTAAATAGTAATTTAGTCTAGAAAACACTAACATATTGAGCAATGTAGCTTTGCCCGGAAGCGACAGCAAGTTCCCAGAAAGTGATTTTACTATTTTCTTGGTTTTTTTGAGGATTGGGTTTTGGATTTCTTTGGTCATGACAAATTTAGTTTTGACTATAGGAAAGCCTAAGAAGTGTTGAGATTAGGATGTGAATATTGATGGAATTGTAGTTCCAGATTTAATTTTTCAGATTGGAGATTTACTTTTGTTGATTTGAAGGTTTAATTTTTTGTGTGTGTTTATTGATGATCTTCAGTAGTATTTGCAGAGGTGATTTATCAGGAAGGAAGATGGTGACATCATCAATGTATGAGATGTGACTAATAGTTGTGAGATGTGACTAATAGTTGTTTTAATGCTGGTATGTATATGCCAGGCAGGTTGTGTTCAATATCTTTTAGCATTGGATTTATGTGTGTTATGAAACAGAATGTGGCCTGTGGCGAGCCCTGGGGGATTGAAAGATATGGTCTGAACCCAATAGATAACTTTCCATCGAGAGAGGTAAATATAGAAGATCTATTTAAAATTAAGTTGGCAATTATTCTATGTACCCTTGAGGTACCTTGTACCCCTGCAGTATCTGAAAGAGGATTGAAGGGATTACTGTGTCGAATGCTGAGAGAAATCTAATCGGATAGCTAGGGGCCTTGACTTTCTGCTTTGTCTAACATGTTCAATTATCAGGAGGAAGTGTTGCATGGCATCAATGGTTGATGAGCCCTTGCATGCGTATTGATATGTTAAGATGTGTGTGTAGAGCTAGTCTTGTATTTGATCCTTGACTAGGTAATCGATTGTTTTTATAAGCAGGCGTGTTATTGAAATGGGACATAGGTTAGTAAGGCAGGACATATTTGCTTGTTTTTTTTTTAAAAAGAGACCAATGCCATTGGATACAAAATTGGAATGGTTTGAAGGTTGCCAGCAAGCATGTTAATCATCATCTTCAATATTGATATAGTGCAATGGCTGAGGTGGAGATGTACAAATCTGGGTATTCCGTGGAGTCCTGCATGTGTGCTTTCAGGGCATGCAAGTAACTTTTGAAATATTTGATTTTTTGTAGTGTTGTGGTTGGAAAGGTCACCAGTGTATTTCCAGATGGATCGGAGTCAGTGGTTGAATTATTTAATTTGTCTCGCTGTGATCCGGAAGAGTCTTGAGTTTTCCTTTTATTAAAGTTTGGAAATTGAAATTCCATTTGTGTTGTATGCATGGAGTGGGTTTGTTTAGATTCTTGTTGTTTATTTGTTTTGAGTTGTGATTGCTGTGTTTCCAACCCTGATGTTCTGAAAGTGGTTTAGTTGGATAGCTAGTTTAGCAAGGGTGATGAAGTTTGTTGAAAGGTGTTACCAACCTCACTGAAAACTTCTGTGGAGTCAGCAGTAATATTTTGTTCTATTGTTTGTGAAGTGCCCATCTTAATTTCAATGGACAGATATTTCTCCTCCTCGAAAACACCATGTGATGATGAATATGATAAGTATGGAAGGTTATGAGAGCTTAGGTTGTATTTGTGGTTTCTAGTTTTTTTTTGTGTGACAAACTTCACACGTTCGTTTCAGACATGATTTCACAAGGTAGGTACGATCTCCACAGAAGAAGTATTGGGGCTGTACTCCTCTGATTGAGATAAAGATGGGACATTTTTCTTCCTCAAGTGTTGACGGTGTGTCCAGTGGAGAGTTTGAGAGTGAATGCTGTATTATTTGATGGTAATTCAAAGTCTGGCCTCTTTTCTTTGATATACTTAAAGGTTGTGATGGTACCATACTTGGCAAGAAGTCTTTGGAGATCTAATTCATTAAAATTTAAGTAGCAATTGGTGCTAGGCCATGGATAATTCTTGGTCTATTCATTTCGATTTTTATAATGTATCTATTCTGTAAGAAGAGTTGATTCCGTGTGAATATCTCTTTTTGTAATATGTTATTAAATTCTACTACAAAAGTACCTTCTGTTCGGATTATGGTAAATTCTTTTTATTGCTTCTCCTAGTTGATGATTTTTTAGAAGCTCAAAGAAATCATCCGTAGGGAAAGTAAACAGATTATTGTTGTTGTTGGTAGTAAGTATTAAAGTGTGGTCGCTATGGTAATTTAGAAAGGAGTTGAATAGTAGTGGAGGTATTTGTGAATTGAATTCATTGCTAATTGTTTCATAGTTATTTAGAGATGTTTAAATGGTTTGAGATATCAGTTCTTCATTGGTAAGTGTGCAGTTTTCATCATCTACAAAATTAAGTGTTTTGACTTGAGAAGTCTGTTCAACTAGTTTTATATTTTGTATTTTGACTATTCTTGCCGAGTGCGGTAGTGTATGTTTGATTGTTTTTCTGGTTTGAGAAATTTATTGTGGCTTGTAATTGGCCAAATGAGGTTACTGTTTGATTAGTCATTAAGTTACTCCAGATTGCCTATTTTTTGTTTTTAAACTAGGCATAAGACAAAGAAAATCTGAGCTGTATGTATTTTGTTTGATTCGTATGTTTTGCAGTTGTGTTTGATTTATTAAACAGCTGTGAGTAAAATCGCGGTTCAGTATTGAGATCGATCATAATTTTTATGCAATCTACCATTGTTAGTATGGGGTTGGGATCTTGGTTTTTTTATCTGTTTCTCCATTGAGGAGCTCTAATATTACTTCTTTATCGTTTTTTTTTTTCTTCATCTAAGGTTTGAAACATGACTGTTTTCGTTGAAGTACCAACTTGCATTTTTAAAATTTTTTGAATTTTCAGTTTCATAAGTAAGCATTTGATTTTTTGATTGCAGTAATTTTATTTTAGATGTTTCACTTTGATTTTGATCATTTTTTGCTTTGATTTCTTGGGACTTAGTTTTAGTTCTCTTAGTATGGGAATCAGTGTTTTTTTTCTCGACTTTTTGAGAAAAATGGTGACAACTCTATCGTATCTGCCTTTTGATCAGAACTTGCAATTATTGCTATTCTTTGTTTACGATCTGTAACCGAGTCTTTTTGTTTTTGTGAGACTGATTGTTTTTGATTATTTAGACCATTCTGATTAATAAAACTAGGTTTAATATTAGTGTGAGTGCTTTCCACTCCTTGTGCTTGAGGGCCTGTGGTAAGCTTATCTGGAATTTTCTTCACGTTAGAATCGCTGTGCGATCTTGTGATTGGGCTTGCCCTCTGTGTTACCCAATCAAGATCAATAACCTTGCTCATTTTGTGTATTTATTACTAAAATACAAAAGAAAGGGCTTACCTTCTGGCCTTTACCACCCAAATAGGAAAAAAATTTGAGAAAACTATTATAATTTATTTTTAGTATTAGCCGATGTGCAAAGATTGTTAATAGTTAGCACCATCTCACAGAATTTTTCAAGCAAAAAGCATCCAGATTAGTTTTAATTAAAAAATATTTTTGCTACTAATAATTTTGATTAGTTTAATTACTATTTAATCTTGTACTTATTTATTAATTAGAAAAATTTTCCAAATTCCAAATATCTTTTGTTTACTTGTAATTTATCTGCAGTAATCAAGCACCAATTAACACCTTTTTATTGCAAGGCCAAACATTGTAAAACATTCTTGTAAATATATAATACAAAGCAATTACCATATTTTTTTTCATCAATTAGATAATGTTTCAATAACAGTTATATATGTACCTATGCCCTATAATTAATCTACTTTTACAAATTTTATTAAAATACAGTGTTCAGCAATTAATTGTTTATCAGAATTTTCTAGAATCTCTTATACATTTAGTAAATTTAATAAAATAAATTTTTATTTTTCTTATAATAGAGTAACAGAGTTTTAAAAATATTTAGATACAAATTGGCACGAAGCATCAGGGACGAAGGCTTAATGTATATAACAGAATGAATGCTTCCATAGAAGATTTCACTAAGAAGTTCAAAAGCTTTAACTAAAATTCAATTTTAAAAATTCACTAAAATATGTACATATTCAATCTCACAAAATCGATCCAACAAGTTGCATATACAAACGTAAAAAAAAAAAATTCTCTAAGCTATTTTGTCAAATATAAAGAAGAATTAACAATTCAAACTCATTATTTTTTGTATGGAATTTCTGTTGACTTTTAATTTTTTTACCAATAGTTGAATTGTTTTTATATAAGGCAAATAATGAGTTTCACCATCGCATTATTCGTTGATTATAAAAATTTCAAACAATGTTAAAGTTAAAACTTAAGAATACTAAAAGCATTTGGAAAATAAAAATATCTAGATAAGGTATTATCTATACTTAAACTAGCCACGATTTGATTAACAGATAAAAGAGTTTTATATTTTTCTCTAAGCTATTTTGTCAACATAAAAAAAAAGAATGAACAATTCAAACTCATTATTTTTTGTATGGAATATCTGTTAATTTTCAATTTTTTTTTTCAACAGTGAACTGTTTTTATATTAGGCAAATAATGAGTTTGACCATCGCATTATTCGTTGATTATAAGAAGTTTAGACAATGCTAAAATGTAATTAATAGTTAAAACTTAAGAATGTTAAAAGCATTTAGAAAATAAAGTATTGATAAGAGAGCTCCAAATTTTTCTAGATGTATGTAATATGTATATATTAGCTATTACATAAAAAAATTTTTTTTTTTGCATGAACTATGTTACTTGAAATCAAGGATCCCCAGATGTACCACTTCATTGCTTGGCCTATATAAGGGACCAGGTCCTATACAGTCCTGAGCATTTACCTGTGCTGCCACACCTCAAAGTAGTTGACTAGATTCTGTAGTACCCCACTTCGTCAATTGTTGGGCAGCTAGACAAATTTATTTGAGACACGTTGGCTATTGCATGATTAAGGACAAGATTTTTCAGTCTCACCATGTCACTATTTTCATTGTGGGAGTGTTCTTGTCCCCTACAGACATGAATCTGCAAATGTAAAGCACCCACTGATTTCTGCAATGTCAGATGCAGCAATGCATTCAGCCCATACTGCATTCAAGCCACCATTCATTTTCACCTCAATTACTACAGCAAGACATGGCTTCAGCATCCACCTCTGTAGTTTGGACAGGATTTTTATAGCAATATTTGGTATATGGTTCAGTGCCATCTTCTCCCAGGTATCAGAGAACAGTTTAGCCAGGGCTAGTAGGTGATTTCTAGTCTTTTTTAAACTACACATGAATTCCTTGAACACCCACATACTTTTCATGTTGGGTTGGAATATGAGGTGACACCTTGAGAGCCAATTGCCGAACAGTATTATGATGGCCATCCAGATTGTGGCGAGGGTGCCACTCCTCATTGCTTTACACATATCCAGTATTGAGACACATTCTAACTGGATACTAGAACGCAGCTTTCTTTCAAGATCCATGAATTTTATGCAGTAAAAGAATATATGATTGTCTCCTCATCTTCGCCACAGAGGGTACCCTCTACAGTCTACCATGAACTGTCTCGTCAGAAGAGCATTTAGGTCATATTTGATACTAATCTGGGCTCCATGGCCCAAGATCTAGCTTTCCTGACAAGTGACCATCCATATCTAGTCTTTCTGGGGTTTTTTGCTGGTTGGGATACATGTACTTGAATGTGTCTAAATAGGTTTTTTTATTGCTAAATAGCTGATCTCCATCCGGTATGAGCCCTGCCACGTGGACCTCCGTTTCTGCAATCCATTCGTTTTTTATAGGCAGTGTAGTGTCGGTATATTCTGCACAGGCAATCTGATGTCCCGCATCTATCTCTTTTGTTGTTTTCAGTATGGCTATCACCCTTTGCTTGTAAAGTACTTGAACCATATGCAACCCAAGACCATTCAGATCCTTAGGTATTAGCAGTTTGCGAAGATTAATGCAGACTATTTTGTTTGGTGTTTTCTTAGACAGCAGTTAGTACATGCTGTGTTAATGGTGTTCTGAAAGGTCTTGGTCGGCCTGATGATTGGAAGGTAGTATGCGATCCATGGGAAGACTAACATTAAGCAGTGTCATCTTACCTGGAAGTGACAGGGAGATCAAGGACAAGCTGCTAATAACTTTTTTAGTTTTCTCTGTGAGCATATTTTATATCTGCTGCCTCATTGCGGACCTTGACAGCGCCACCAGGAACACTAGGAAATTTTGGGGCATCCCAATGAAATTTAGATGTTACATTTTTTTCTTTGTTGATCTGCTATACTACAGTTTTTGCAGGATTAACTTTCAGGTGGTACTTGGTGGCATATTCATCTAGTAGTTGGTAATGCTGGGGGACGAGCTTCACAGATGGAAGGACGATGGCCACATCATCTACATATGAGATGTAATATATCACCTATCCCAGTGCTAAGCGGTAATCCCTGGGGCATGGATATGTAATGCTTAAACCCTGGGGCAAGAGAGCCATCCAAAATTACATGAATCATTCTGTTGATCAGCAAATTGGCGATGATCTTGACATATACCAATGACACCCCATAGCGCCTGAGCACAGAAAATAGCTGGTCGGGCACCACAGAGTCTAAGGCTGCCACAAAATCCAACTGGACAATAACGGTTTTCAATTTATTGTGGCAAGTAAAATGAAAACATTATAAAAAAAAAAGATTATGTTCTATGCTTCCATTCCTAAAAAAGGTCATGCTTCATCACTGATAAGCATATATATAGCTTCAATAAATATATATTATATTTAAATGATTTATCTTTCCCTTGCTTTGCTTAGCCTGGCTCCCAAAATAAATATATTTGCAGTCCTATACCCACATAATTCTGTTTGATACTAAATAAAGAACGCAGCAATGAAGCAAATTTATTATCACTGTATAGATAATGATGTTAATATTTGACTGTTTTAATACAGGGTTTTGCTTTTATATATATATATATATAACTTGATTATTTATTTCTTTGTCTTTTTTTTTTTTTAATGCAGACCTCGTCATTTATAAGTAATGCTACAGCTTCAGCATTACTCAGTGCTAGTGCTGTGGACCATTGTCTTGTCATCCTTAAGATATTACTAGATTATTGGAAGCAGACTCAGATGGATGAGGTAAAGATTATATATTAAAATTTAATTTTTATACAATATAAAATTTAATTTTTATACAATATAGGAATCATTTTTATTATGCATTTATAAATTATATTCTTTATCAATAATTGATAAAGTTATTTGAATTGGTATTATATACTTTTTAAGGATGGTGCTATAGTAACTGGTAATTTACTTAAACCTCACCCTGCTTATCCTCCTCCTGATATGTCACCCTTTTTTCTACGTCAGTATGTGAAAGGACATGCAAGTGATGTATTTGAAGCTTATCCTCAATTGTTGACAGAAATGGTTCTGCGTTTGCCATACCAGGTATATTTTTCAATTGCTAGCTGGATTTTAAAAAAAAATGAACACATTGAGAAGGTGAAATTACATTTCACTTTGAAGCAATGAGTCTTTTAATATTAATTATTGATACTTATATACAAGTCACAATTTTGTATATTGTAGATAAAAAAAATAGCTGATGCTGTGTCCACAGTGCCAACACCTGTGTTTGACCAAGCTTGGTTTTATTATTTGTGTGAAGTGAGTATTGTAATTCTGTTAAAAATATACATCAATTTATGCTAACAACAGTTAAACATTTTTTTATTTTGTTTTCAGTATATGATGACTCAGCAGACACCATTTGTGAGACGCCAAGTAAGAAAGGTAAAGTGTTTGGGATTGATATTTAAAATTTTTTTTGTATTTATTTATTTTTTATGATTTTCTCTTATAATACACATATATAACTCAAGTGAAATTCATTAGAAATAAAAAAATGGAAAGGCAATATTATGGAGATTGCTAGTGTATCAGATAGAATGACAAGATCAATTATTCAACTTAATAAAAGAAAATTGAGGTTTATGTCCTAACAAGTTTTCTTTGTGATGAAGAAGTAGAGGATTTTTACGAATGTATTAAATACTTTTTATCAGTATTAAATACTTTTTATCAGAGCAAGCAACATTTTTAAATTGTTATGGAAAGTCTGATGCTAGAACTGGTAAATGATTGAATAACGAAAATGCTGTGAATAAATTTGATTATAGTGATAGAAATGATAGTTGATACAGATTTGTGGACTTTGCAGAAAAAGAAAATCCGTTTATTATGAATTTTTTTTTTGAGAAAAATTCAAACAGAAATAGATATGGAAGCATCTAAATGAAGGCACAGCAGAATTGGATTATATTTTGTCTGATAGGAAATATTTTTTTCAAGATTGTAATGTTTCTTAATATATTAAACCCAGGAATACTTAGCCATCAATTAGTAAAATGTAAAATACATGCCAATGCAAACCTAGGGAGATGAAAATTATTAAGAAAAACAATATTCACAGTTGATATTCCTGATTTTCAGAAACAGTCCAATGAATTCAAATTAGTATTTGCAAATCATTTTAAAATATTAACATAATTTGAAGATGGTTCAGATTTGAATGAAATCAGTACAATGATAATTGATACACCATTAAGAATCACAACAAAAGATGTTCGATACAAAAAACCAGTGTCATTATTATTTGTGTACAAGAAGAAAAACTATAGAACAGAAACTGCTAATGAATGATATTAGTTAAGATTTGCCAACACTAAAAAAAATTGAATATCGTCTTACACTGTTCATTTTTTGTGTTGTAAATACAATTGAATTTCATCTTTTGAAATACGAAGACGAATAAAAATAATTAAATGTTTGCCACTCAAGATGTCATATAATATTAGAGTATTGAAAATAGCAGAGCTAAGCTGAGATCTATGGATCTTGAGTTCTCGAGTCCACCATTCTATCATTGCATTAAAACTTACAGGACATGATGATGTATTATTAGTAATGCAAACAAGTTATTAACAAGGGCTGAAAAAACAATAACTGTACTTATATTTTTTTCTTTTTTTATATGTAAATTTATTATTAAGTTTAAGTTTTAATTTGTTTCCATTGTTTTTATAGTTGTGTATATTATAAATTATTATTATATAAGAATGATAATAGGGTTAGTAGAATTATTGAAAGTTAAAAGGAGAAAAGACATATAGGATCAAGATTTTGAAAGTCTAACTTGCTCATTAACTGTGCTGAAATTGAGCAAATTCTTAATCTCCACTCCACACATCCTTGTCATTGCAGCTGTTATTATTATGTGATTATTCATATAGTATAGAAATATGGATGAGCTGCTCACCAACATGCATTAGCCAGTGTGGAAAGTTAATAGGCTTTTTATCTCTGAGTTTAAGTTCAAAAAACACCATAGTCTTTCTTCTCAGTTGTCTGATAGCTCTGAGTTTTTTTGAAGACGGAATCAATGTGTGTGTGAATGAAAAAAAATATTCTTTTAGATATTTACAATCATTGTCGACAAAAAACAAATCATATCCCTTATTCCCAGAAGACTGTAAAGTCACCAGCCAAGGCTGCAATTAGAGACCAAAGACAGAAGGTGCTAAGAATCCCATGATGGTGAACCCAGGCTAACATTTAATAAAAATCTTTGATTTAGGTACTTACAACTGCAGGTCATTTTCAAGTGAAAGTAGATTTTCAAAAATTGATAGAACTGTCTCATTAAATGCAACTTTATTAGACTTTGTGACATTAGAAGAAAAGCCGAAGAGACAATTGATTTAAAAGTACTACAAAGGTACAAATATTGGCAATAAGAACAACATTGTGGAGTTTGGTGGTGTACCAGACAAAGTAACAAAATCAGTTATTCAACTTAATAGCAGATATCAAATGCAAATAATTCATGTTTTGCCCCAACAAGTTTTCATTGTCGTGACAAATTAGAGGATTTTTATATGGATGTATAAAAGCCTTTTGATCAAACAAAATGACATTTTAAAATTGTCATGAGAGACTTTAATGTTAGAATTGGGAAATAATTGCAAGATGAAACTGCTGTAGGGAAATTTGGTTATTGTGATAGAAATGAAATAGGTCATAAACTTGTGGAATTTTCAAAAAAAGAAAACTTTATATTATGAATTCTTTTTTGAGAAAAAGGTTAAATGGACATGGAATCATACAAATGAAGATCCAGCAGAATTTTTGACTAACAGAAAATACATATTTCAAAAATGTAATGTTCTTAATAAATTCAATACAAGAAGTAATCATCGATTAGTGTGGTGTAAGATACATGTTAATTCAAAAGTAGAGAAACAAAAATTATTAAAAAAAAAGACAATATTCACATTTGACATTCCAATGAATTTAAATTAGAATTTGCTAATCGTTTCAGATTTTGAACATAATTCCAATTTAAATAAAATCAATAGGAAAATAACTGATACACTTATAAAAACTATAATAAAGATAGCTGGTACAAAAAAAGCAGCAATTGACCAGTAAAATTTTTTACTGAGACAACAATTTATGAAGAAAAGAAGAAATTTAAAAATATATAAAAATGATTCATTAAGAATGATTATCAAATTTTATAAAATGGTGCAAAAAAGAATTGATAATGATATTAGAAAGTATAATTGTGAACTAGCAAGAAAATCTATAGAAGTGAATAAAGTCTCTAGAAAGTATAATTGTGAACTAGCAAGAAAATCTATAGAAGTGAATAAAGTCTCATGAGTGTAAAACAACACATTAGTATTGGTAGGAAACTTATTTCTGGAATAAGAAAAAAAGATGGAACTTTTACTGAAAAGAAAGATGACTTTATGAAATGAATAGAAGAAATTTTATCAAAGTTTATATAGCAATAAAGAACAAGGAAAAGTATCTCCTACAATTACTATATCTTTTAAATTGCCCAAGATTTGAAACAAAGAAGTGAGATATGCAATTAAATTTATGAAGGGAAAAGCTCCACGTAATGATGGAATTATAGTCAATATCTTAAAAGAAGCAGGTGAAGGATTAAAAAAAATTTTGACAAATGCTTAAATGATAAAAATATACCAGGTGATTGGAAGAATGCAGTATTAATATTTAAAAAAGATGATGATAAAAAAGATTACAAGTTACAAATCTATCAGTCTTGTAGTAGTTCTATACATAAATTTTACCAAAATAATTATAACTTGCCCATAACAAACTTTGAATTTTAACTAGACAAAAGAACAAGCTGGATTTAAAAGTGGTTTTAGTACAGTGGATCATATCCAAATATTGAGAGAAATTATAAAAGGACCAATGAATATGAGTTGCCATTATGTTTTGGATTTGTAAATTATGAAAAGGCATTTCATTCTATAAGCATTTCTTCAGTCATTAAAACATTGGATCATCAAAATAATAGACCAGGATATGTCATATTCTGAAACAATTAGATTACATAATGATACTAAAAAGATTAATGTTGAGAAGGTTGTTCAATAGGGTGACTCCATATTTTCAAAACTTTTTACAGTAGTTTCACAAGAAGTATTTTGTGAATTAAAATGGGAAGCCAAGGAAATAGAAGTAAATGGAGATTATTTAAGTCATCTATATTTTGTAGATGGTGTAGTCATTTTTGCAAATAATACTTTAGAGCTTTAGGAAAGATGGAAGTAGGATTAAAGTTAAATGTTAAAAAATCTAAAGTAATGTTAAATAGATTTTCTCAAAATAAGAAAATAAAGATTGATAATGATGAGTTAGAAGAAAGTAACAACTACAAATATCTTGGTCAGATTATTACTACAGATGAAAACATAATGGATGAAATTAATCCTAGAATTAAACTTGTTTGTAGCTTTTGTTAGAAATAACTTAATATTAAAAGGAAATATGCCTATGTGTTTGAAAGGGAAGGTTTTTAATAAATGGGTTTTACCAGTTCTTACTTATGGATCTGATACATGAACACTTAACACTAGAGCAAAATTGAGGTTTCAGACCACTCAATGATATATGGGGAGATGTAAGTTATGAATAACAAGAAGAGATAAAACTAAACATTTGGATGAGACAACAAACGGGTATTTCTGATATCATTGAAAGAATTAAAAAAACTGAAGTTGGGCTGGTCTTATTATAGAAAATTTGATAATAAATGGACAGTTGAAATCTTTAACTGGTTTCCAAGAGATTGTAAAAGACCTTGAAAGATACCACATGTGAGATGTATGGATGAAATAATGAAGTGCGCTAAGGTGATGTGGAGAAAAGAGGTTAGAAATCGGAAAAGATGGATTGAACTTGCAGTGGATCAATAAAGATTGAAAATGATAATGTTGATGAACAGTTTCATGAGTAAAAGATGTGAAGATATATTTTGGATTTATCCAAGTATACATTTATTTGTATAACAGGAACTGGGTTCAAACCCTGTTACAAAAAGGGAACGAAAATGTAGTTTGTAGATATTTTTTTTCTTTATTTATATATTATTAGTATTATATAATTATTTGTAAAAGTCGCACATACCAAGCGCACGTGTATTTGCTGGAACGAGGGGTGTGGGCATATATTATGAATGGCATACGTATATGTAGGTAAATATTATTGTTGAGAACAAGAAAGTAGAAATTTAGAAGACTTTAAAGCAGGTAAAAGAAAAGTTTCTTTTGTGAGTATAAACTTCCTGAATGGATTGGCCAAACGGATCGCATTGTTCAATAAAAAAAAAAGAAAAATAAAGAAAGCAAAATCCAACTGCTTGAATGGATATATTTTTTTGTGTGTGTTTGTTTTAATTAAATGGATTTTTCAGAAATAATTTTGATTAAAAAAAAAAAAAAGAAATATGAACATGGAATGCCATTAGTTATTGAACTATTTTCGATCTCTTTTGTTTGGTTAAAGTTGACAAAAGGATTTGTAATTAAAAGTTCAGGAATTTAAAAGAAAAAAGAGAGATAAGTAAAAGTCAAGATCGCTAAGTGGTTTTCCTTTTGTTTGACATTTTTATAAGAAAATCTATTTTTGAAACAGAGGAATACCAGCGATCAGGAGGGAGGCAACTGGGATTGATTAATTAATTTGAAAAAATGGACAGTTGAGCTCTGCTAGTCTGACATGTAAGAAGTGCAGATATTCTAAATTTTTATTGAAGAAAATGTATTAGGAGAAGCTGTTACATTAGTTGAAAAGTAGAAAGTTGGAGAAGTAAATTTTGCGAATTGAACTAAATATATAAGTGACCTCATGGATCGCATGGGGTAGAATCACCATCATGCCTGGTCAGTATTTGGACTCCAGCCATTCTAATATGCCACATAAATATATTCCACAGTCAACATCTCCAACTGCCCTACATAACTAAAGCTGTTTGAATCCAGTGTAGATCGTATGCCATTCCGGAATTAAGCTGAAAGAATAAGGAACAGAAGATTGAATACGCCACTTTAGAGGGACTAAAGGAATGAAATGTTAAGTGGAAGCAATGGATGCCATATTTGCCTAGGTAGGATCCCCGGAATCGTTTTGCGAGTGCACTCGGCAACACACCAGTTATTCAGATTATACTATACCGGTAAATATACACTTATTATGCCATTTTAAATGTTTAAAGTTAATCCAACCTAATTGTGAGAATATTTCATAATATACCTGTATTATTAATTTTTTGTTGTTGTTGTCTTCTCCTTAATAATAATTCATTAAAAATATTTATTATCTGTATATGTGTGCCACTTATTGATTGGTTTTTTGAATAAGTATTAGTAGATCTGTAATTAAATTATTGATTTAGTGCGATACACGTTATAGAATTTATGAGTTCCAAAATCTTATACACGTGCGTGCTGGTGTGAATTTAACGATAATTTATAGCGAGACAGATTAGATAGTGAGGTATATGAGGATTGTAAAAGGTTTAGTTTAAACTTTAATGGGAATAAAAGAGAAAAGAAAGATATAGGAAGAATTGATTTGAAATTTTGTTCCCTTTCGTTTCTTCTCCGGCTCAAGGCGCTACCACCCCTGAACATTAAGACAGGCAACTAATTAAAAGGCTGAATCAAATAAATATTTAATAGGCCCTACGATTCTTGAAAATAACGAGATTGGCGCTTGGCAATGAACAAAAAAAAAATATACGTCCATAAATGTAGAAGTCTAATTAAAAGTTACGTTAAAGCTGGAAAGGTTCAATTTCATTACCTGATGTGTATGTGTTCGGCTGTCTGTTGCTTCACTCACCCCTTTGAATGACCCAAAGTTCGGGAAAACTTCGTGTAAGGGGTGAATGACTATTTGTTTTCGGGAAACCTTCATATGGGAAGGGCTGTTAGTAACACATGCGTCACTGTAAAAATTCACCCTCGGAAAGAAAGAATAACTGTAGAAAAATTGGTTTGATAAGGATAAAGGTTTGAATTCAGCTAAGTTAAAATTGTAAAAATGTAAACGTACACTGACGACGGTGTAAATTGTTTCAATGGACTCCCAACGATGGGGCTTTTGAAGAACGGAGATCGATAGGGCGAATGCAGCTGAAAGATATAGAGGGTGCATAAATCAAAGGGAGAAAACATTTTTTTTAAAAAAAAAAAAAGAGAGAGGAAATATAGTTGTTGTTTTTTTTTAAGTGTAAAAATTAGTGCTGTTCAGCTAAATATATTTTTTTCTGGGAAGAGAAAAATAATAATAGAATTTAATGGTAAATAGACAAATAGGGCAAAAACAAAAAAGGGAAAAATAATAAATACTACGTGAAGAAATGGTTGGGGGCTGGGACATTGAACCCGGCACGTATTGTTAATCGCACTAAACAAAAATATAAAAATCTAAATCGGATGAAAATTAGGTCACAGAGCAACATGGATTCAGAAACATCGGATGAGTGAAAGAAAATGGACATGTTTAAACAGATCATGGTAATGCTTTGAGAAATGGAAGAAAGGTTACGAAAAGAAATAAGGGAGGGAAAGGTAGAAATGAACGAAAGGTTATCAGAGATGCAGATAGAAAATGAAAAGGGTTTGGCAGAATTGAAGAAAAAGTTGCGTGAAGAAATAGGAAGCAGTAAGGCAGAGGTGGGAGAGAGTGAAAAGCAAGCGACAGAGAAATTATAAGTAGAGGAAAATACAGACGAAAATGAAATTAAGATGGGCCGAGTCATAAGAGAGAAGATAAGGGAAGAGCAGCAAATCATAGGGAAAGGGATAGGTAGCCAGACAAATGTTAACCAATTCCATAAGTTCCGTTCATTCTCCGGTCAAATTGAAGCGCCAGTAGAGCATCTCAAGAGCCTACAGAGGTACTTTAACATAAACAAAATGGTGGAAGGGAACAAGGTACTAGCGTGTAACAACTTGGCGGGGAGTGCGTTGTCATGGTGGGAGTCTATTTTGCCATCCTCGAACGTTTAAAGAGTATACGGAAGCTGTGTGTGAAACGTTTTGGTCGGAAAAGCGACAAGAGGTCGTTAGATACCGTATAATGCAGTAAAAATATAGAGTAAATGGGCAAGAGAACTACACGCAATTTTTTCGGCGACAAGTGGCTAAATTGCGAACCTTGGACTAATGCAATATGACGGAGCAACAGAATTAGAATCATCAGGCACAATTTGCCAACAAGGATCGAACAGATGCTGATAGGGAATGGGAGGTCATCGATTGAAGAGGTGGCTGAGATGTTAAGCGCTATAGATATGAGTGAAAACGAACAGGATTAACATATAGATTGAGGTAAATGGGGAAACGATGATCAGGGAAAGGATTCTAACCGCCAAAAACCATAGCAAATAATAAAATGAAGTTTATGGGGAACAGTAGGGAAGGGAAAAGACATGTACATATAGGAAAGGGTTAAGGTCAGAGTTGTTTTTTTTCTTTGGTAGCCTTCAAAACAAAATAAACCTCATTTTGAAGTCTTTCCAACAGGGGGGCATTGTAACAGGAACTAGGTTCAAACCCTGTTACAAAAAGGGAATGAAATTGTAGTTTGTAGATAATTTTTTTCTTTATTTATATATTATTAATATTATATAATTATTTGTAAAAGTTGCACATACCAAGCGCACGTGTATTTGCTGGAACGAGGGGTGTGGGCATATATTATGAGTGGCATACGTACATGTAGGTAAATATTATTGTTGAGAACAAGAAAGTAGAAATTTAGAAGACTTTAAAGCAGGTAAAAGAAAAGTTTCTTTTGTGAGTATAAACTTCCTCAATGAATTGGCCAAACGGATCGCATTGTTCAATAAAAAGAAAGAAAAATAAAGAAAGCAAAATCCAACTGCTTGAATGGATATATTTTTATTTGTATATTTGTTTTAATTAAATGGATTTTTCAGAAATTATTTTGATTAAAAAAAGAAATATGAACATGGAATGCCATTAGTTATTGAACTATTTTCGATCTCTTTTGTTTGGTTAAAGTTGACAAAAGGATTTGTAATTAAAAGTTCAGGAATTTAAAAGAAAAAAGAGAGATAAGTAAAAGTCAAGATCGCTAAGTGGTTTTCCTTTTGTTTGACATTTTTATAAGAAAATCTATTTTTGAAACAAAGGAATACCAGCAATCGGGAGGGAGGCAACTGGGATTGATTTATTAATTTGAAAAAACGGACAAATTGAGCTCTGCTAGTCTGACGTGTAAGAAGTGCAGATATTCTAAATTTTTATTGAAGAAAATGTATTAGGAGAAGCTGTTACATTAGCTGAAAAGTAGAAAGTTGGAGAAGTAAATTTTGCGAACTGAACTAAATATATAAGTGACCTCATGGATCGTATGGGGTAGAATCACCATCGTGCCTTGTCGGTGTTCGGACTCCAGCCATTTTAATATGCCACGTAAATATATTCCACAGTCAACATCTCCAACTGCCCTACATAACTAAAGCTATTTGAATCCAGTGTAGATTGTATGCCATTCCGGAATTAAGCCGAAAAAATAAGGAACAGAAGATTGAATACGCCACTTTAGAGGGACTAAAGGAATGAAATGTTAAGTGGAAGCGATGGACGCCATATTTGCCTAGGTAGGATCCCCGGAATCGTTTTGCGAGTGCACTCGGAAACACATACGCCAGTTATTCAGATTATACTATACCGGTAAATATACACTTATTATGCCATTTTAAATGTTTAAAGTTAATCCAACCTAATTGTGAGAATATTTCATAATATACCTGTATTATTAAATTTTTTTTTATTGTCTTCTCCTTAATAATAATTCATTAAAAATATTTCTTATATGTATATGAGTGCCACTTATTGATTGTGTTTTTTGAATAAGTATTAGTAGATCTGTAATTAAATTATTGATTTAGTGCGATACACGTTATAAAATTGAGTTCCAAAATCTTATACACGTGCGTGCTGGTGTGAATTTAACGATAATTTATAGCGAGACAGATTAGATAGTAAGGTATATGAGGATTGTAAAAGGTTTAGTTTAAACTTTAATGGGAATAAAAGAGAATAGAAAGATATAGAAAGAATTGATTTGAAATTTCGTTCCCTTTCGTTTCTTCTCCGGCGCAAGGCGCTACCACCCCTGAGCATTAAAGACGGACAACTAATTAAAAGGCTGAATCAAATAAATATTTAATAGGCCCTACGATTCTTGTAAATAACGAGATTGATGCTTGGCAATGAACAAAAAAAAAATGTATGTTGTCCATAAACTTAGAGGTCTAATTGAAAGTTACATTAAAGCTGGGAGGCTTCAATTTCATTACCTGATGTGTATGTGTTCGGGAAAACTTCATATAAGGGGTGAATGACTCAATTTGTTTTCGGGAAAACTTCATATGGGAAGGGCCGTTAGTAATACATGCGTCACTGTAAAAATTCACCCTTGGAAAGAAAGAATAACTGTAGAAAAATTGCTTTGATAAGGATAAAGGTTTGAATATAGCTAAGTTAAAATTGTAAAAACGTAAATGTACACTGACGACGGTGTAAATTGTTTCATTTGATATTAACATTATTATTGATACTTCATCTGTATCACACTAGTCATCATCTAGATAATAGATGCCATTCAAGAAATAACAAAAATGCAATATTTTTGAATGTTGAATATATCAAAATTTGAAACATACTATAGATAGGGATAATAAAAATTGAATGACACTTTGGCTGAAAGATTTGAAACAAATTTAATGCATTTAAATCATTATGAAATTTCTATAAAGGAAATAGTGATAAAACAATGGGTGAGAATTACATTGATAAACTAACTTTAATAGCAATGGGAAGTTATTTTATGATTTATTAAAATTGAAATATAAGACAAAGATTAGTTAAATGTTTTGTTGGAATTGCAAAATGTAATAAAGATAGAAGGCTTTTTTATGTTATATTATTTGAAAAAGAATGGAAAGGATAAACTGGAAAGATATGGATTTGCTACATTGAAGTTGTGAAGGTAGCAAATGAAAAGACTTTATTTATTTATGAAATAATAATGTGGAAGAGAAATTGGACTATGTATTATATGGATTGTGTCTGTAAAGGATAAAAAGAAGAAATATAGAAATAAGAATGATGATTTTAAAGAATGATCTAATGGTTGTAATAATTGACAGAAAGTCTTGAAGACGATTGTTGGATTAATATTCAAATCGGGGAGGGGGGGTTGGTGGTGATAAAAAATGATAGTAAATATTGTCTTTACATATTAAAATAAAATATGAGGGTATTTTTTGTACTGCTTGACTATTGATAATTTGGCACTTTTTCATTAATATATATATACTTTCCTTGTCTTTTTTGCAATGTTTGACATACCATAGATTGGTTACTTAAATAAATATTTAATATAAATAATAATTTAATTTAAATATCTATTGGATGTAGATTGCAGTATATTAGCATTTTTCAATCTTTCAGTTTCAGCAAAAAATTTATGGGTTGCAAAATGATAGAAAAATTATATAAACCATTAGTGGTCGATAGAAAAATACAAGTGCTGAATCTACTATTATAGTATTTAAAAAATCTTCATAAACCAAGGATATCTGGAAACTTGTTACTGACAATAGAACTTTTTGTGTCACTGGTGTTTAAAGATATGATATGGGAATACACTTCATTTTGACACCATGCACTACTCTGAGCTCAATGATTTAGCCAAAAAATCAGTTCAACACCTTAAATTGATGTTGAATAAAGCGGCTTACCAGGATATATATAAATTACTAATTAATGCACATTGACAATGAAGACAGTGGTAGAGTTGTTAATGCATCGAAAATTTCGCATGCACCTGTCAAAGCTATTGCCAACTAATAATGTAATTGATGAAAACAATTTAGATTGTGAAAATTTTAATCTAGGAGCAAGTTTGGTTTAGATACAATTAAGAAAAAAATGGTTTCCTAGTGTGATGATAAAAATTTTGGCTAAACAAATTAGAATAATTGTTTTGGAAAATGGAAAACACTTAAGGAGATACATCACTCATTTACAACCTCACTAGAATAAACTGGCAGAAAAAGATATCTAATTGATATCAGCCAGTAAAAAAGAAATTAGAATGCCCTGATTTTTCCTCAGCTGCACAAAATAAGGAAATGCCTACTGATAGTCAAACAAAGGAATCAGATTTTGCTGTAAGAAATAATAAGATGATCGAGCAGTGGAACAAATGGAATATATATTATCAATAAAACAGCCAGATCAAAAATAAAAGGCAATTGGTCGTGATGAAGAAAGATTTGTGCCACCACCTAGGCATATGCGAGATCACAGAAAATCCCGTTGTATTAGTAGCTAAACTTGTAACTTATTTCTAGTCTGAGGAAAGGAGTGGATTGTCTGTGCATGTGTATATATATTTAAAATATAAATAAAGTATATTAAATTGTTGTAATTGGCATACAGATAGTACATATATAATTGTCATCTTTCATTAGTACTATGTGGGCACCCAAGCCTTCTAGGGGGGGGGGGGGCAATAGTGGGATCAGAAGCATTTGGCGGATATTCAGGCTACCTAGGAATAGTTGGTTCCTTATAGAAGATATTAATAATTTTTATGATTTTGTAATCATTTAAAATTTAAATTGTGTGTTTTAATTCATCTTATGCCCATCTTACACAATCAATTTTTTCATCAATTTTTTTTTATTTCAATTATTTAATCATTTGAAAATTGACCATTTCTGACAGAAATAGATGTCAATTTTCTATGTCAACAAGAAAATAGATCATGTGTGTATAATAGATTATGTTTACAATAGCAAATATATTTGTTATATTTCTTTCCAAAATATATATATATATCACTTTTCTAATTGTTTTATACAAAAATAAACCCAATTTTATATAATTTAAAATTACGAGTAAAAATAATAATGGCAGGAAAGAACTAAAATTGTAAATTTGAGTTAGTCTAGTTAATACTAACTTATATTGCTAACTAGAGTGAAAAGACAAAGCCAATATTATTCAAAACTTATACTGTTTTCTGTGGTTCTGTTTTGTAGGTTTGGTGTTTATATTTGGTGTAATTATTTTATGTATTAATTATTCATAATTACTCAGACAATGTCATGATTAGATGAACAAAATGCACTTTCATGCAAAATAAAAAATTGAACATGTCATATTGGATATTTTAACTTCAATTTTTTTATATACTAAAAAAATTTATTCATTTTTTGCTGTTATAAAAATTGATCATGTCAGACAGGCTTTAGTCTATCCATGCAGCAGACGAGTCAACTAGAAGTATGTCGGACAACTACTATGTAGGTAATTCATGCAATTCAGCATATTTAGACAGAAATATGGGTTGTTGTAGTGACTTGTTCACAGCACGAGTATGATGATATTGCAAACTAGTGAATGTATGCAAGTCGATTCGGGCTGGATTTCAAATCTATAACTACCAGTGGTTTAGGAATAAGTTTCATTATTTTTTGTGTGCTTTGCCAACAATCATCAGTCTAAAGTGTGATAGATAAATGGAATCATACAAAGTGTAAATTATTATTTTATTTTTTTTGTGAATATTATTGCAAATTTTATTACTTCATTATGTCTGACTCTAAGAATAAATGTCAACAGGACACTATTGAGTATTTGAAATATGAGTTTATTCAGCCTCATATGAACCAATTATTACCTATGTGCTTGATTTGCCAAAAAGTATTTTCAAATGAAGCAATGAAGACTTCTATGTTACAAGAGCATTTAACTAAAATACATGCTGAAAAAAGGATAAAGATTGGTCCTATTTTCAAATACTAGGAAGAAAAATATTTTAAACGGCCCATTATATCAAGACCTTTTGTATTGTTCACTAAACAAAATTATGGATTACAAGCTTCCTATAATATTTCATTATTAATCGCGAAACAGGAAAACCACACACAATTGGTGAGGAATTGATCTTGCTAGCGGTAGTGACGTAATAAACACTGTGCTTCATAAACCAGCATCAGATATCATCAGGAAAATTCCTTTGAAACAGGCAAAACTTTCCATACAGTATTGCCACTCAGTTCAAGCCAGAGTAATCAATGGATGTCAGAAGGCTTGTGATGTTTATTGGCTTAAAATTCCTTTGAGTAATAATTCAGTGCAAAGAAGAATCGATGAAATGTCTGAAGACATTGAAAAGTCATTGTGCGATTATTTGAAGACATGCCAATGTTTCATTCAATTCGAAGAGTCAACTTTCCCAAATAATGAAGCACTACTCTTATCATATGTACAATTCATAAAAGAAGAAAAAGTTTGTCAAGAATTATTATTTGCTAAAAATTTGAAGTAGATACAAAGGGAGAATTTATATTTTAATACCATGAATAAGTTTTTTCCAAGAAAAAGACATTGCTATTCATAATATTTTGTCTGCTGCTGCTGATGCTCCAGAAATGACAGTGTGCCACAAGTGTTTCATAGCACATTTGAAACAAACAGTACCAAATGTACTCACTATATATCACATGTTTTTCATTATCAACATTTGGTTGCGAAGAATTTAAGTGAATGCCTGCATATGTAACTCCATTATGTTATTAGAGCATCAACAACATTAGAAGCTATTCATTGAGAGGCAGATTGTTTATCCAACTTTGTAGTAAAAATGATGAAGATTTTAATCATATGTTTTTTCACAAATTGGCTTTCAAAAGGTATTTGTGTGAATTTGTTTGATTTAGTATTAAAGTTTCTAGAAAACAAAGACGATGAATTGCAGGCAGCCTGATTACATCCAAAAATGACATGGTTTATTTAATAGACCTCTATTAAATATTTAATGAGGTCAATCTACAATTACAAGTTGATGAATTGAATTGGAATTAAAACAAACAAAACATTATTGCTGCTTTTGTGGGGAAATTTCTTCTGTTCAAGAAGGAATTTAGGCCGAGGAGAATATAGCCACTTCTTAAATTAATCTACAGTGTCTCTTAAAAAGGAAGATTTACTTACATACTGCCAACACTTGGAGGTTCTCCATGCTGATTTCAATGAGCGATTCAAGGATATTCTAAACATGAATATACCAAATTAGGTTCTAGATCCTTTCTCATATGTAAGCATAGCAAGATTATCAAATTTAGAAGTGGAACTCCTAAACTCACAACAAATGAAGAACTAAAAATAAAAATTCAGAAGTAGATACCAAGAATTCTGGCTTCAGAAATCATTACTGATACTGTACCCTGGATTATGGGAAATAGTGGAGAAATTTTTAATTGCATTTCCTTCTTATTTGGCTGAATGTGGGTTTAGTGCTGTAGCGAATTTGCTATCTAAGAAAAGGAACCAATTGCATATAACTGAGCATGGTGATTTACAGCTGTTTTTAATGATAGTTGAATTCTATATTAGCAAACTTTTAAAAATGCATCAAGATTATCTTTCATATTAATTTGTTACTATTTCTTGTATTTTTACTTTGTAAGTTTGAAATAAACAATTTTCTAATTGTATGGAACTGTGCATAATGTTATTCAAACATACACTTTACAATCTCGACATATGTGCTGCATTTCATTAAAATTGGAATAGCATTAACTCTGTTCAAGATGAAGCACATATTGGCCACTACTTTTTAATAATTTAATGGTAATAAGCAGTAATGTATCATTGGTTGCTATTCATGTCAAACAGATTGAATGCAGAAAACTGTTACAATGGATGGGGTTTGCGAAATTTATGTCTTGCAAAGTGGGTGGTGGCTTGAAAAAGTTTAGGAACCTATGCTTCAGTATATTCTATTTAGAAAAATTTATATACAACTTGAATATCTTTGACAATAGAAGATTAAATATGCAAATCACTTTACATTATGCAGACAACATTGTCATAAAACCTTCATTGGTCTACTCCGATGTGCTCTGATATATTGAGTTTATAAATATAATTATCAGATTGGCTGAATAATAAATGATTATTGTGGAATTGTTGCATATACAACATATGTTAATACCTACGTGTGTAAGCAACCATACTTAATGATAACACACAGTTATATGGACTTTATTAAATTAAAGGTGTGTGAATAAATGAATTCATGCAACTGCAGGTTATAATGGATTTTAGAGATTACAAAGTAGTTTTTAATTATTATGTATTCTTTTATTTATATACATTAATGGCCAAGTGATTAAACTTGGGTTATTAAGTTTAAATTAACTTAATTTTTATTTTTTAATAAAATTATTGACACTATCTGATTGGTATTCAAATAACACCCCCAGGGCATAGCAATAAAATAAATCTTTAAATGTGTATATATTTCCATTTCTGTGCTACATAATAATATATATATTTTTGATGTCACATAGAGTAGAAATGAAAATACATATAGCAATACTTTTTTTGACTGGATCAGTTTCATAAATCTATAAGATATGATTTTTTTCTACAGTAAAGGCTTTTTCATACCTGCACTCCAATATATAATATATAGGGGGTTTGAACTCAGACTTTCACATGACTCTCAACTATCCATGCTATCTCATACTGCTGACACCTTGATCACAGACATGTCGAAAAGATAAATAATCACCAATATATATATTTAGCTGAAGTATTATTGATATCCACAAATGTTGAACTATATAATGTTCATGACTAACTGTATGAAGCATGCTTTAATTAAATTTTATGTAGGAGATTAATAACCTATTGAAATTAGCAGTAATTGAAAATCTATGTTACTGATTAGAAGAAAGTAGTTATTATAAAATGTAGTCAAAAAATTATTTGGTTTTTCTTTAATAGAACAAATTCTGTTTTAATTGCCATTTCATGGCCACTCATTTCTGATGTGAATACTGCAATGCAAAATTCAGTCAGGTTTTCAAATGCAATTATTACTTTTAATTTTTTTTAAACCACTAAAAAAAAATTTGTTTAAAAGTGCTTCAATTGATTTTAATTTCATTTTTTTTCATGAAAATTTTCTGTATTCAAATGTGTTATCTCATGAAGAGTAGAAACAGTTTTTGGCATAACTGATGGCTTATACAGTAACCCGATCACAGTTAATTAGGAATATAAGTCCTTTCACTTATTAAGTATTTTCACTGATATTAATACATTAAAGATCAGCCTTTTCAAGCTATTGGGCATGCGCTTTTACGAGTGTTATTGGGAGTGAAAGTATTCATTTATTATTAACATTCGTAAAAGTGCATGCACAATAGCTTGAAAAGGCTGATCATTAATATATTACAATTTATAAAACATAGCGCTATAAAATAAATGCTTATTTATTGATATTAATATTAAAGGCAGGACATTTGCCTTTACCATCATCACCATTCTTTATGTCTGGTGGCTCATAAGGCTTTTAAAATAATAAGGTCGGAGTGATCTGTTATGACCCTAGTCAGCTTATTGACGTTCAGGACCCAAAATCCTGGGAATAAGACATCTGTGGTTACTTCCATTGCTTCACTCTTATTACGCAGTTATCTCGAAGAAGAACACATGTTGCCTTTTCCACAGTTTATATACTTTCAGCTCTTTTGTTTTCTGGAATAATTAAGCTCATTGGGGAAAATCTATGTGGTAAGTATATTATCAGTTTAATCTTGCTTCGTGAATTTACTCGTACTAAATTTCCTCCATTATCTGATTATTTTTCCTTCAGATAATAGTTATTGTACACAATATGTTTTAATTAAATATTTTATATTACAGCAATTTGATTAGATTCCAGCTATTTATTATTTATTTATTTTCTCTCTGTAAATTAATTTCATAACTTATTAAAATACATAACTTATTGAAATACATATATTTCAGTAATCTTCCCCTGACTCTAGAAAACTGGTTATTGTGTTTTACACATAATCTGGTAATCTTTTATGCCTCTGTCTTTTACTGTGGGATTGTGGTGATTTATGTTCTTTCGTTGGTTCTGTGAGTACCTTATTTACCATTTCTATTACTGCTTCAGCTTCACTACATTCTAATTGAATCTGTTGCATTTCTTGAATTTCTTTATCAGATACTGTGTCACTATTTTCTGTTTTCCACAGGTTTTGGTTGTTTCTTCTCTATCTGTTAGTAATGCCACTGGAAAGTGAATGTCTACTTTGACTCATCAGCTGAAATGGTTTATATGTCTGATATTCTGGTTTATTCCGTATTTCAATTATTACTATTTGTTTAGATAGTTTGCCAGTGATTATAGTTTCAATCCATTTTTTTTTTTGATCGGATTGCATTCCCAAATTTTATCACTTATTTCATATACGTTGTCTTCACAATCATATTGAAAGTGTTCATCCATTTTTGGAAGTAATATTGCTAGTTTTATAGGCAATATCTTGCACATCAGCAACTCAGCCAGAGGTTTACCTGTAACTATCAACAGTGTGGGATGTTATAATTATTAGTCATTCTCAGAAGTATTTTAATTTATTGTCTGGCTTGCTCAGCCAGGCCGTTCCATTCAGGATGATATGGGGGTGCACAGATATGTTTGATCCTTTATCTTCCAATTCTTGAGCAGTGAATTCAGTGCCATTATTGGAAACAATTATTTCTGGTAATCTGTGGCATGGAAAAACTGCATTTAAATTTTGTATGATTTTTTTCCTAATGCAATACTCCACTCATTTGAGTATGCATCTACAAGGATGAAAAGAAATATTTTTCCATTGATTGGACTTGCATGGTCCATGTGAAATCTCTGTCATGGTTTAGTTGCTTTAGGCTATGGTAAATACTTCTTAGACTTTATATTCATTTCAGACTGACAAGCTGTGCATTTGTTAATGTGTTTCTCAATGTCTATAGTTATCTTGTGTCATCAAATATAGCTATGTGCAAAAGCTTTTTGTGCATACAACTCCTGGTTGGCCTTCGTGCAATAGTACTAAAACTTTTTCTCTACCCTCTGTTGGTATTACAATCCTATCACCCATTAACACACAGCTCTTTACTGGCTGATAACTTGTCATGATTGATCCAAAAAGTATGTGCAAAGCATTGTTTTTTCTTAAATAGTCAGCCATTTCTAATCCAGCCTATCAGCAATTCTTCATCAGTCTTTGTCCATTTTGTTACTTTATTGCTATTTAAGATTTCTGTCTGTATGACGTCTGTATAATTAATTTTTATTTTATTACTATATGGTTCATCTTATCTGGATTTCTAGACAAAGCTTCGGCATGTGGAATTTTTCCTTTTTTATATGATAGCTGGTAATCATAAGATGCCAGTATATTTCACCACCATATGAACTCAAGGTCAGGCACTTGTGATCAGTAACTGTGAAAAGATTTACTGGATATATGTTGGTGGAATTTCTTTGAACTGAACATAATAGTCAAGGTATCTTTGTCAATCTGACTATAGTTTCTTTCAGCTTTAGAAAATTTCCTTGATGCATAGGCTATGGATCGTTTGCCATTATGTAATGAATTACTTAAAACTGCTTCTGCACCCCATTTTGAAGCATCTGATGTTAAGCACACTTTGTCTGAGGGCAGCAGGGCTTTAGTTTGTATAAAAGCTTCATGTATTTTTACCCACTGCAATTTTTGATTTACTTGAATAATTTATATAGAGGATTTGCTAATTTAGTCTTATTCTGTAGAAAGGGTTCAAAATAGTTTATCAAACCCAGAAATGCCTGGAATGCTTTAATGTTTCTTGATTTAATCACATATTCCACAGCTTTTACTTTCTTGAGCGCTTATCCTTGTCCTAGATTATATGCCTCGGGAATATTAATTTCTTCATATTCCAACAGAATAATATATATATAAATTTTAATGGTAAATACAATATTATAGTTTAAATTCTTTTGTAGCACTTTTGATTACATGGTAATCCTCATCAGCTTTAACTGAATTTCAAATTTAAACTATAATATTGTATTTTATAACAGGTACTGTATTTTACATTTATTATATAAATTTATTACCATTATGGAATTTTCAGTCTTAAGTAAATTTTGGCTAATTAAAGAATGGCGGAAACAAAGCAAGAAGTTGATTCGTGAAAGTTGCCGAAAAAATTTGAAATTCACTTAAAGCTGATGAGGATTATCACATAATCGAAAGCGCTACAAAAGAACTTAAACTATAATATTGTATTTACCGTTAAAAAAATTTTTTTTATATATATAATATTTTATGACGTGTACTGTATTTTACATTTAATATATATATATGTATGTATTATTCTACAAAGGTCTTTAAGCAGTTGTTATTATTCACTATACAACAAATATTTAACTTCATTACCATCTTAAATTTTACAATAGCCACTCACTCGCATTTATCTATTATTAGGTAGATAGATTTTATGGAATTTTGACTTCCAGACATGGGAAGAAAATGATCTAATTGATCAGTCATATAGAATGTTACAATATATACATATAATAATTAATAAAACAAGATACAAATTGTGTAACTTGCTTTTAAACTTGTATTAAAATGTTCACTAGAGGGAGCTTATCACCAGTTCCAATCAAGCTTTAATTTATAAGTGCCTAAAGAGAGAGAATTCAAAATCTACCGGAATGTCCTTATCCCCAGACCAATTGTTTTCGAGCTTATGGCTCATCTCAATGAGGAGCTAGGACTCTAGACACTAGATCCAAAATACCAACTCAAAAGTCAGCACTTATCTAATACGTTGCTGCCAATTTAAAAACCTGAAATTTTCAGACGTAAATGTTTTCAAATCCAGCCTTACAAACCAGATAGCTATACAGATCTGAACTAAGTTCAGTTTCATCATATATTAATAGTCTCCGCAATATAACATTGCAGAGGCCTTCAAGGGTACACTTATAATAATTAATAAAACATGACATAGATTGTGTAACTTGCTTTTAAGCTTGTATTAAAATGTTCACTAGAGGGAGCTTACCACTAGCTTTAATCAAGCTTTAATTTATAAGTGCCGAAAGAGTCTATCGGAATGTCCTTATCCCAAGACCAATTGGTTTTGGCTGACTGAGTTCAGACCCATATAGCTATCTAGTTTGTAAGGCTGGATTTGAAGACATTTACATGTCTGAAAAATTCAGGTTTTCAAATTGATAGTAACGTATTAGATAAGTGCTGAATTTTGAGTTGGTATTTTGGATCTAGGGTCTGGAGGGGTCCTAGCTCCTCACTGAGGTGAGCCATAAGCTGGAAAACAATTGATTTGGGGATAAGGACCTTCCAATAGAGATTCTGAATTCCTTCTCTTTTGGCACTTATAAATTAAAGCTTGATTGGAGCTAGTGGTAAGCTCCCTCTCATGAACATATATATATATTAACATTTTAATATTAATGTTCAAGGAAAGTATAGCCATTTTATATTAACTAGTTATAAATATGATGTGATTTATTTAAATAAAGTGTTGTTTGTTTTAGTTTCCACCAATTTGTGTGTGTGTACATATCACAAATTTCCTAGAGTTCATGTTTAACTGAGTTAAATTACTTTGCATGCAATCAAAAAGTAATAATATGAAGAAATTAATGTCTTTTTTCAAATAACATTGTAATATTATGGAATGATGTAGTGTTCATATTTCTGATACAATATATATATATATTTATACAGATGAATTGTATAATCAAAGTTATAGAATGTGTGAATTCTTTTTTTTTTTTTTAAGATCATAATTTTTTTAATGTTGTTTTTTTTTTTTTGAGATTTATTAGATTATATATTTTATTTTAGTTACTTCTTTTTATTTGTGGCTCCAAAGATAAATACCGTCAACTCCGCGATCTTCACGCTTTAGAATCTCACATGAAAGATGTGAAAATATTATGTGCTCAAGGAGGTTTTGATTTTCAGAGCAAAAGTTGTGCTATGATCACTCTTCCTTATGACACACTTATATCTCTGGTAAATATAATCATTTTTAAATATTAATTTAGAAAAATACTCTTTTTTTTTTTTTTTAAGACAAAATTTTTTGTTTGTTTTTTATATGATAATTCATTAATAACTACAATATTGTTTCAAGGATTTTGATGTATATTTTAAATATATTTTTTACATTTCTTTTTTAATGTAGATTGAGCATTTGAAAGCCTGCTCTGAGATTGCAACTTCAAGAACACAAAACTGGCAAAAGTTTTGTCAAAAAGATGAAAGTAAGATTTTATATATGTATGTAATTTAAAAAAAAAAACAATTTTATGTCTTACATATATATATGACAAGTGTCCCCTCTCTTGATTTATGTACAAAAAATATAATATTTGTCATGAAATCACAAAGGCTGTAATTATTGGCAGTAGTAGTCACTCGCAAACAAGTGTAGTCATTCTAACTCAAAGGACAATAATATTAATCCACTAGAGATAAAATTTGCAATGATTGTCAAAACAATCTATGAAACACTAGTACATCCATGTATAAAATATACTGTTCTGTTATTTTATTTGTTTGAAATTTTGAGATGGTATGTTTTAACTTTTTCTAAAGCAAACTTTCCTTTCTGGAATAATTTAGCATTTTTATCTAATTGTAGCTCCTCGTTATATTTTCTCTTCTGCCTTATCTGTCCAAAAAAATTAATCAATGTTACACTTCTTTAGAATGTTTTTGCTGTAATCTTTATAATGCAACCAAGCCTCTCATGAAAATCTAGCCCAAATTCATTATAAAACACCTTTTAGAAAGTTAGAAAATCTTGTATTATTTTATATTAATAGATTCTGTGGTATTATATTCAATAAATTGAAGAATATATTTATTGTTTTTATGATCTCACCCTGGATTTTTTTAAATTTTATGGAGTTCCTTAATTAAATAAAAATTTTCTTTGTTTTTATATTACATTGATAGGGTGCCCAATCTCACTTCTATGCAACATATTAAATTAAATATCTACTGTACAATTTAGTAGCTGTAGTTATTTCACTGTGATGAAATGAACTACCTTTTAACTCATTAAAAGCAGCAGCAGCACATTGGAGTCTATACTGCACCTTAAACATCTAACTCCTCATAAGCTACCAAAATATTTAAATTGATTCATATTCTTAAGTTGGTAACTATTCAATTTAAAAGTTGCTGAAAATTTTTCTTTTCATCACTGGTTGATAACTTGCGTTTTTTTAACATGTAGTCAATCTTTTGAACTAGTAAAAATAACACCATAATCAGCATGTTGTAAATCCAGAATTTAAGATGATATTTTTGTTTTTAATCGATTCAAATAAGACATTTTACCCAGCATACTTGTATTTTATCATAGATACTTGATTCATTAAGCCGCATATAATCAATTCCAAAGACTTCCATCATAAAAATATAAAGCACTATTGGATTTTCCATCTATAATAATCACTCTTCCTCTCATTTGATTATGTAGAAGCTGCATTATATGAATAAACTTTGATGGTTGACCAAGAAATTTCAAATAGTGCCATAGACCTGTTCGATCAATTGATTCAAAATGCCTTGAAAAAAATCAACAAAAGCAATATATAAAATCATCATTTTGTTTCTGATACTACTTTTTTACTAAAACCATGTCTATAGTAGTTTCTGAAGTTCTAAATTACATTCATTCTCTGCTAACCATTCATCTATAACTGGAAACAATCTATTAATACAATTCTTGAAAGAACTTTTGCTGTAGTGGATAATATTTCACAATAATTGTTGCAATTTTGTTTATTCATTTTATTTTTAAAAATTTGAACAATATAAGAATTTTTGATGCTGGGTGCACAATTACATGATTCTATATATAGTAATAATACCAGCCACTTGTAAATACATATGGCTATTCCAACTTTAAAAAAAACTAAAGAAATACATTTAGTGATGACTACACAAACCAATTTTTCAATTACTAATATATTCACATATAGATCATGCTAATCAATTTTCAGTTGACTTGATATTTTACAATGTTGTCATTTAATTTCTTTACAGAAAACTTTTTTCTGAAATATTTTCACACCATGTGTAAATGTAGCTCTCTAACACATTCTATTCTCTATTATATCTTCCTAATGAAAACAATTGATGTTGCAGTTATTTAAAATGTATTTAAAACCATACTGAAGTTCACCATAAAATATCTCTTTTGCTGCTATTGATTCATTTTATATGTCCAACACAATAGAAGTGAGAATTTACAATAAACAGATTAATTTTGTGATCTTGTCATTGTATTTCTAAAATTTTATGGAGCATTCTTAAATGAAACTTTTGTAATGCTTTTATATTGCACTGGTAGGGTGTCCAGGTTTCACATTCATATAATAAAGTACATAAAATAATAGCTCTATATACAGCTAACTTTGTTATATATTTTTAACAGTTATTTTTATCTCAATAGATCTTTCACCTTAATGTTGTATCTCAATATCTAAGTCCACTTTTCTACTTATAAAACTACTAAGGTATTGGTTTACATTCTAGTGTTCTTAAACTATCCAAACTAAAAGTTGTAGAGGATTTTTCTTCTGTTACTGGTTGATAAAGAACTTGATTTTTTTAAACATTCATTAGTAAACCAAAGTTTTTATATGTTGCACTCAGAATATTAAAAACATTCTACAAATTTTCTTTTGAACTAGCAAAAATAGCACAATCGCCAATATACTGTAAATCCATGCATATATTTTTTTTTTAAAAAAATTAGATATATATAATATCTTTAGTATGGCATGACTTCAGCTTTACAACTATTGTTGATATTATTATTTCTACTGCTTTAATGAGTAATCAATCAAGCAGATAACCTACTCAGATTGTGTGAGAGAGACTATTTTTAGATTATATTTTTTAAATCCCATTTCTGTGGTAAGCTGGGAAATCCTTAAAAAGAACGTAAACATGCAGTCTTTGCTCACTGAAATTCCTGTCTTAAACTCAGTTCCATTCTGATGCTTAATAATTATACTGCCTCAAGTAAAGTTCACAACTAAGGACTGCCAGTTTATTAATCCTATTTTGTTATTGCTTTCTTCATTCTAGAGGACTTAAACAAAAAAAAATTAAGAATGAGGTCATAATATGTTGATAATTAATTGTAATAAAGCATTGAGAATGTTTATAAATTGAAGCATCATTATCATAATTTAAAAACATATGCAATTTCTTTTCATTTAAAGTCTCCACCCACCCCTTAACAGAAAGTGAAAATTTTCTTTGATATTTTTTAAAATGCTGTTATTTTAAAGTTATTACAAATTATATGTCATAGATTATTAATATTTAAACTTTTTTTTATTTGAGAACATCATTCACATTAGTTTTTATTTTTTTAGAAATTATTTAGAAAAAAGAAAATATCATTGAAATTATAATACAATGTACATTTGACGTTATTCAAATTTATATACATTTGTTGGTATATGTAATGAAGAGGTTTCCTACTTTTATGCATACTAAAAAATGTATGCAAATTTGAATTATAAATACAAATGAAGGGAAAATCAATATTTGACATTATTAGAAATTTAGGATTGTAATTAAAAGTCATGCATGTCTGTGTGTGTCTATAAATACATTTATGTGTATACACACAAATGACTATTATTTTTAAAAATTCTATAAGAAAATTAAATGCAAGTAATTTGCAGTTATTACTATCCAAATTTAAACTACTTAAATTTTAATTTAATTGTAAAAATTGAAAAAAAATAAAAACTAATGTCAATTGATGTTATTTTTTTTATTATATTTATGTTTTGTTTTATTTGCCAGAATTTTAAATATTGGATCAAAGTTTAGAATTTGATTAAGCAATAGCACTTCTTTTGTATTATACTTCCTGATATATTTTGTTTCATTAAACCTATAAATGTAATTTCTTTCTTTTTATACTATACTTATATAAATATCAGTCTTTGAATTTAAATTTGCATACATTTGTTCATCAGTATAACAAATAAAGTTATTTCTTTTTTTATATATAACCTAAAGCTGAGTGCTATGATTATGGTGAATTCTGAAAGTGCACTCAGCTTTAAGTTATAAAAAAGGAAAGAAATCACATTTTTACACAAATGAACAAATGTATGTCAATTTTGAATTAAAAATATAAACAAAGAGAAAAATCAATATAACATTGTTGAATCATAAAACTGAAGAGGAAAAAATGAAGATATAATTATTTAGTCATGAAGTTAAATTTATAAAAATTAATATGATAGGCCAGCGATTATCTTTAAAATTGGCATAATATCAATGAAATATCATACAATCTTAGGTGATAATGATTAACAAATTTTTATCCAATAATACTTCAGCTAATAAAATAATAGTAAAAAGGGGCTGAGGAAGATAACTGCAGACTAGAAACTAATTTAGGATTTGGATTTAAAAAAACATTAATTAAAGCTTTATTAAATACTATCATCTGGAATATCTTGATTATTCAAATTTACATAAGGTGGCAATACTGGAATAGAAAAAGCAAATTTGCTATTTAAAGTTGATAATAAAGATTTAGAAATGGTTGGCATTTTTTGCTTCATTGCATTATTCATCAAAACAGTGATTCAATCATTAAAAGATTAATTGCAGAACTAAGTGGGTAGAATTTACATTGAAGAACTTGAAAGATATAGGAACATTTCTTTAAAAACAAACATCAGAATTGTTCAAACTTATGCATTTCCTATAACTTTGTATGTGAAAGTTAAAATTTAAAAAAGACTAATAGGAAAATATTAATGCTTTGGAACTGGAGTACTAATGAAGATTTTTGAGAATTCCATAGATAGCAAGGAAAAGGAATGAATATTTGATAAATATAGATCTGAAATATAGCTTGAAACATAAATTCTCAGTTTTGATTACGAAATGATCTAATTCATTAGAAAAATATATATGTGCAGAAAAATTAGTAATGATAGCAGAGAAAGATCGACAATAGTGGTGATCAGATTCCATTTTTATAGTGATGAATGTGTCCTTTGAGTTGAAAAATCAAATACATAATATCATTTTTAGGAAAATGCAATTTATATGACTGCGATTAGTTGATGTCATATGATAGTATCTAATAATAATAGTTAAATAAAGATGCAGCTGTTATAATTACAAATTACATTGACTTATATTTTTAGTGGTTATAACACTGTATTGCATTTATTATTATGGATTAACAAGGAACATATTAAATAAATAAATAGAGAATGTGGAAGAAAAATGTGAGGAATTTGGAATAGAAATGACAGGTATAAATAAGTAGCTTTGTAATGATTTTAATCAGTCAGAACTTGCTAAAATAGCAAAGATATAAAAATTATTTATGTTGGTGTATCAGGAGTAAATAGTGACCTTTAACTTTGACAGTATGTTATTATAAAATTTGTATATATATGAGAATTAAAGTGAGGTATGTTTTGATACTGAAAATTAATGGCTAAACACTATGTTGTTTTAATATATTGGAGTAATAGTCTCATCAAAAGTAACCTTTTTGTGGGGAAAAAAAAGAAACTGTTAGTATACAAACATTTGATACTATAATTTTTTGATTAGATTTTAATATATATTTTATTATTAAAAATGGTTGTTTATTGCAATTTCTTTATTTTATTTTTTCCTTCAGGTATTTTATCATTCCTGATTCAAGTGAGCTTTTTGTTAGAAGAGGGTGTCTCACCTATACTTCTGCAGTTATTGCAGTCTGCCTTGTGTGGCCTAAAAGGTTCTCAGTCTGCACAGCCTCCCTCTGCTGCTTCCTCACAAAGTTCAGCATCACCTTCTAAACACAAGAAAGATAAAGATGGTTTGTAAAAAAAATAATAATAATGTAATATATATTGCATAAGCACTAAATCTATTATGTATTTTCATACACTTAAAATGTTTTTTTGTTTTTTTATATAGCTATTTATTATGAATGTGCGTATATGTACAAACACATATAATGTATATATATATACAAGTTATCTTATAATTCTTGTTTTCATTTTGTTTTTAATCTTTTTGTATTTATTTCTGTAGTCTCTTAATTGAGTTGAATGTTTAAAATTGTAGCTTTACAAACACTATTTGTGTACATTTTTTAAACTTATTTATTCTACTCGCACCAATCAATTAGTACTCAGATTTTACATTTATATATAAAACAAATATCATCATCTATTTGATCCTTTGACTTGACAATGTGAATGAACTCTCTCCTGATCATTCTTGTCTCTATCTTCCTCTATGCCTCTAAAATTTGTCAATCTCATTCATTCCATAATATTATTTATGTATGATAGTTGTGGTGATCCTCTTCCTCTTGATCAATTCACCATACCAAACTTGATATTCTTTTTTAAGTGTGGTGATCTGCCTTGTCACATGTCCAAAATATTGCAATTTTCATTATTTTAACATTTTCAACAGATGTCTTTTTGTAGCTATCTTCTCCAAAACACATTCAATAATTTTTTTAGTTATCCAAGATATGACAATTGTCCTCTTATAATATTTCATTTCAAAAGCATTATTTTTTTGTTCTTCTATTTCTTCAATGTTCCATATCCATTCTGCAATGGACCATATCAAAACTTTAAATAATCTATACTTTGACCTCATTATTTCTATACAGATATTAATTTTGTAAATGCTTTCAATACTAACAGTAATTGTGCATTTATCTCTGCAAGTCATTCTCCATCTTGATGAATTCTGAAACCCAAATAAATGTTATCCGAATCCTGTTCTATCTGGTCTCTACTTCTATCTTTATTATTCCTCCATTTAGTTGCATTACCATAATTTTGCTTGTGTTTAACCTTAGTCCATATTCTGTTCTTGCCCTACCAAATGATATACCAGTTTCTATAGTTCTTTTTTTAACTGTTGCAATTAAAATTATACCATCTGCATATTGTAAATTATGTATGTACTCGTTTTCCTCCATTGCAAAAATCCACCCTGGAAACCATCTAAAATTTCTCTTATTGCCTCCTCTGCTACACTATTGAATAATCAAGGTCATAGCATGCAGCCCTGCCTCACCTCTACTGACTTGAAACCAATGTGAATTTATCTAGGCTACTCTCAGTCTAACTTTTTGATATCTAGGCTACTCTCAGTCTAACTTTTTGATTTCTCTATAAGAGAGATAACAACTGTACCAAATGAGGAAGTTAAGCCATATCTAACATTGCTTCCAGAATTAATCATGATACACAGAATCAAAACATTTCTAATAATCTATGAAACGGAGATATAGTGGATGTTGAAATTCTTTGGCTTTATTAATGATAATGTTCCTCCTTGCCTATTATTGAACCAACTCACATTCTGTCTTTGGTTATAGTCTATCCAAAACTATTCTCAACATTATTTTCCTGACATAACACATTAATAGATCTTCTTTCTTTGGTACTGGTACAAATGTTGCTGAATCCTGTCCTCGTGTCAAACATCACTCTTCTATATAATCAAGATCGATCTATGTAATCTATCTACAATTGCATTTTTTCTTTCTTTCTTAATTAATTCTATCGATATTTCATCTGGTCACGATCATCTTCCATTGGCAGTTCTTAATATGACTTTTACAATTTTATTTTTTAATGGCAATGTTTCACATTCTGCAATTATTTTTGTCACCTTTGCATACACGTCTTCACAAAACTCTTATTATTGACTATCTTTTCTGGTTCGGTCAACAATCCATTAGCTTTATCTCTTTATCATAATTAATCTTGATATAAACTTTCCTATAAGTTTTTTAATGATATGAAATATTTTACTACTACCACATTTACTTCCCTTTTCAAATTCCATACATAGGATGTTTTATAACTTTGTTCATCTTTCTTGACTCTCTTCTTTTTTTTTATCAGTCATTTCCATTGTTCCCACTGTTAACCAAACAGCCATTTCTGTTTTTTCCCCTCTTAAACAACTTTTGATGTTATTATTATGTTGATTTTTATCTGTTCAATATTCTTCCATTTTTCAGTAGATATTTAAATCAGAAATTAATCTACAAATATATTTTGATAATCTATCATCATCTCCATTTAATCTTTTAATGTTCCCCTTTTTCATATTACACAATTTTATCTTTGTCTGTAGTCAAAGCCAATCATCTGTGTTCTAATCAGCTCCTGCATGTTTTTTACACTTTTTAATACTCTTTCTCCATTTCATAATTTTTCTAATAAATCCATTGGGTGACATGCATGTATACCTTTTTTTTATGTGTTTTGAAATATATCTATTTGTAATAACCAAATTATTTGTACAGTAGAAATTCACTAAATTTTGACCAGCCATGTTAAATGCCACAATCTGTGTTTGTCTGTTACTCTCTCCATCAAATCTTTTCATCAACTTTGGCAGTTGTGTCACCTTGATTAATAATTATTCCTTTATTTTAACATTTTTGATAGACTGACATATACTTCATAGAACTGTTGAATATCTTCATTTGCTGCTACTATTGTAGAAGTAAAATATTGTATGATTATAACATCCATTAGTGAACCACTAGAATTTCTTTCATATATTGGATCATATTCTGTCAGTGCTTCATTTTATCTTTTATGATTGCACATGTCTATCCATAATGATGTTTTTCATCATTTCCAAACAATATGTCCATCTACCGTGTTGTAAATTTCTGCCAAATTACAAAAGTATACTCCTATCCTTTTTATTTTCATAACTCATCTTATATTCGATCTGCAGAGAATTGATCTTGAAGGCAAATGAATAAGCTGAGAAAGAAAGCCTTAGAATGTTTTTCTTAGTGATATATGAAATTTTCTAACCAAGATTTATAGATAGAATAAAACTTCTGTCATTAAAAAAAATAATTGATCAGTTGTCACTTCTATATAACTGAGCAAGCAAGTTGATTTGGATCAAAAATCTTCAATGTTGTTTTTTTTTTTTAAATTTCAAATTATTATCTTAAATTTAAAAGAGTAAACAATGGTTTGTAGATGCAATTTTGAATTGTAAGTCTTCATTCTCAAAAGTGAATCCTGAAATCAGTCTGAAATTTGGAATTGTAAGTCTTAAGTGGATCTAGAATAGCATAAATAAAATTACACTCACAATTATAAATATTCAAGAAAAAAATACTAATACAGATAATATAGGAAGTGTACCAATAGCTCAAATAAGCTCTTAATTGATAAGTGCGGTAAGAGAAAAATATTTAAATTTTCTTTCTAGAACATTCCCAGACCAATTGTTTTTGAGCTTTTGGCTCACCTCAATGAGGAGCTAGAATATCAGACACTAGATTTAAAATATTAGTTGAAAACGCAGCACTTAATTAATATGTAACATTTAAGTAGAAACTCGGAAAGTTTGGACATGAAAAGGTCTTTAACTCTAGTTATCTAACTTAAGTAGCTATATGGGACTGAACCAAATTCAGATCTACCATATATTAATAGCCTTAACCAAATTCAGATCTACCATATATTAATAGCCTTAGCATTGCCAAGTCCTTAATGGCAAAATTATAATAATCAATAAAGAAAGTCATATATAGCAAGACATTGCTTTTATGAGCTTGTTTTTATTGATGATTAATGCAGATAAGGATGTAAACAAGGCAAAACTCTCCATACAGTAGTGCCACCCTGTGCGAATCAGAGTAATCAATGGATGCCAGAAGGCTTGGGCATAAAATCCCTATCTAATGCTTACTTATCCAATATCCCCAGACTAGTTTCTGGTTGTGGCCTTCATCAGTGAGGAGCTTTGGATCTGAGAGTACTGCATCTAGATCTTAGTATCTAATGCAACACTCCGCCAACCACCTTTTATCCCTACTTAACTATAAAACTATAAGAATGAAATTTGAAAACACAAAAATATTTTCAATCTAAACTCAATAGCTTATATAGTCATATGAGTCTAAAGTCAGTTCAACACCCATACATTTTGGTGTCTTTGGCTCTTTAACAACCATAGCCACCACTATCCTATTAGGCAGGATTGGCGTAAACCATAAAAATTCACATGATCACCATCTCTTATACTAGCACAATTGTTTATAAACAAGGCAAAACTCTCCATACAGTAGTGCCACCCTGTGCCAACCAGAGTAATCAATGGATGCAAGAAGGCTTGTGCCTGTACCAACCAGAGTAATCAATGGATGCAAGAAGGCTTGTGCATAAAATCTCTATCTAATGCCTACTCATCCAATATCCCCAGACTAGTTTCTGGCTTGTGGCCTTCGTCAGTGAGGAGTTTTGGATCTGGGAGCACTGCACCTAGATCTTAGGATCTAATGCAACCCTCCAGCAACCATCTTTTATCTCTACTTAACTATAAAACTATGAGAATGAAAACACAAAATTAATCAGTGGATGCAAGAAGGCTTGTGCATAAAATCTCTATCTAATGCCTACTCATCCAATATCCCCAGACTAGTTTCTCGCTTGTGGCCTTCATCAGTGAGGAGTTTTGGATCTGAGAGCATTGCACCTAGATCTTAGGATCTAATGCAACCCTCCAGCAACCACCTTTTATCTCTACTTAACTATAAAACTATGAGAATGAAAACACAAAAATATTTTCAATCTAAGCTCAATAACATATAGTCATATGGGTCTGAACTCAGTTCAGTACCCATACATTTTGGTACCTTTGGCTCTTTAACAACCACAGCCACCACTATCCTAATAGGCAGGATTGGTGTCAAACCATTAAGCATCACATGATCACCATCTGTTTGTTATACTAGCACATAATTGTTTATAAACAAGGCAAAACTCTCCATATAGTAGTGCCAACCAGAGTAATAAGTGGATACCAGAAGGCTTGTGCATAAAATCCCTATCTAATGCCTACTCATCCAATATCCCCAGACTAGTTTCTGTTTTGTGTTTTCAACTTCATCATAGTTTTATAGTTGAGATAAAAGATGGTTGCTGGAGGGTTGCATTAGATCCTAAGATCTAGGTGCAGTGCTCCCAGATCCAAAGCTCTTCACTGACGAAGGCCACAAGCCAGAAACTAGTCTGGAGATATTGGATGAGTAGGCATTAGATAGGGATTTTATGCACAAGCCTTCTAGCATCCATTGATTACACAGGGTGGCACTACTGTATGGAGAGTTTTGCCTTGTTTATAAACAATTATGTGTTACTATAAGAAATGGTGATCATGTGATGCTTAATGGTTTAACACCAATCCTGCCTAATAGGATAGTGGTGGCTATGGTTGTTAAAGAGGCAAAGACCCCAAAATGTGTGGGTGCTGAACTGAGTTCAGACCCATATGACTATATAAGCTATTGAGCTTAGATTGAAAATATTTTTGTGTTTTCAATTTCATTCTCATAGTTTTAAAGTTAAGTAGAGATAAAAGGCGATTGCTGGAGGTTTGCATTATTAGATCCTAAGATCTAGATGCAGTGCTCTCAGATCCAAAGCTCCTCACTGATGAAAGCTACAAGCCAGAAACTAGTCTGGGGATATTAAATGAGTAGGCATTAGATAGGAATTTTATGCACAAGCCTGGTTGGCACAGGGTGACACTACTGTATGGAGAATTTTGCCTTGTTTATAAACAATTATGTGCTAGTATAAGAGATGGTGATCATGTGATGCTTAACAGTTAAGGATGTAAAGAAAGGTTAATTTTTTCAAAAAGAAAAACAGATATTTCAAGTTGAAGTCATTTAAGGATTGCTTAACTTTGACTATTCATATAATAGTAACAATATATATATATTAATGACATTATTAAGTTATGTTAGTGAGAATTTGTGAAATCTTAATTGCTAATAAAATATCTTTAATTTGGCAACATAGGATTTTCTTTGAATGCTATGGTGTAACTATTGATTTCTTTGTCATATAATCCTTGTAATGTTCACAAATGAAAAATAAAATTTTCATATAGATTAGATAATAGGAGTATTCTAATGAGGATAATATCTTTAGCATCAGGTTATGATATTATTATTTATTTACTGAGATAATGAATGATTTGATTTCTCTCTGACAAGCTATTAAAGTTTTTCAGTTGAAGTTTTAAAAAATAAATCAATTTTAAGAACTTGGAGAGTTGATTGAGGGGACAATTAAGTGTCTAATGTTGTGTAAAATATCTTGTTTAAATTAAAATTTATAAGTTTTTTTCTGGATTCATGTATAAAAAATGAATTCTATTTAGACAGAGCATCAGCATAGAATGTTTTAAATCCCTCATACTTTATTTTCACACATCTCCACAATTTTTCCAGTTATAATGAAACCAAGTCCTTCTAAATATTGACTGGCCAGATTTTGCTGTACTAGGTGAATTAAGATCAAAATATGTCCATTAAATATTCAATCATTGGTTGACAAAACTTATACTTCCCAAGTATATTTGAAAAATTATAAATGAAATAAATCATAGTTTTTTATCTATAGGAATAAATATATGATTACAATTATATATATCTATTAATTGGGGACTTTAAAAATAATTATTTTCTTTGCTTCAGTCATCCTTGAAAATATATTCAATTGTAAAGGTAAGTTCTTGTTTGTGTTAGTGATAATAAGTAATAGAAATTGTATTGAAAGTAAAATTTATTTAAATAATAATCTATTTAAAATACATGAACAAGTTAATATAATATATTGCTGTGTAATTTATTTATGAATATTTTGCATCATTTTGTGTATAGACTCATATGTACATGTGTGTGTCATGATGTGAATTAAAGTTGATTTTGCTTGCTTTTTACATCAGGCATTTTACTGTAGGTCAATAAAATAACTATTAATGCAAAGAGCAAGTTTAATTTTTAAATATTATTTAATATTAGCATTTGTTATTTAAAATAGAAAAAAAAAATAATTATAGAGGTCTTTGATAAGTTTTCATCTCATAGTAAGCTGATTACCAATGTATATATTATAAAGATATACACTATATATTATAAAGATATACACATTAAATATTCTTATTTATGTACAGTTATTGATATACTATAATGTTTTCTGTTTTGCTAGGCCTCTACACGCTAATATAAACTGCGCGTGAGTTGATCAAGCTATGTCAAAAAAGAAGAAAGTTATATTTCTATTCTAAAAACATAGCTATATTTCCTGATCAACTTGGCCTATTAATTGTTGAGAATTGTGCTATTGACGAAATCAGCTTTTAATTTATTTAATCTGGGCGCCAGAATTCCTAAGAATTCGCTGAAATTGTCATATAACATCTCACAAATAAAAAAAAAATACTTTTAAACTAATCGGTATTACATCATACGAGAATTAATTTTTTAAGATTATTATTCCTGGGCTTATTCAAACATATTGGCAAAGGTAAATTACATTTTTAAATCTTATTAAACTACTAATAGATTTAATAATAAAAAATAATAACTATTATTAATAACGCACAAATGAAAAGTGGTATTAGAAATATTTTTATTCTAATAGATAAAAAAAATACTTAAAATAAATTACTTATCAAGTAAATTAGAGAGAACACATATTAATTCAAATATGATGCAATCAATAAAATAAAATAATTAATTAAAAAGTTCTGGTATAAACAAAAGTCTCTTGTACAGAAAAAATGAAAGTCTCTATCGGGATTATTTTAAGACTTGTTTGCAAACGCTTAATGTTGTCACAATCAGGAGTAATGAAGCATTACTTACCGGTAAGTTTTGGGAATTCAGTAGTAGATAACTATGCATAGTTTTTTGGGTAGAATGAGCTCGGCCTTTTGGTTATTATTTGATCTTGTGGTCCATTCTCCTAGTCGGTCACGAAAGCTTTTCTGGTATACATCTTCAGGCCCGATGTCTTCAGAAGCTCCCGTTCACTCCGACATGCCGAATTACTTCAGCGTAGAGCGATCTTGGATATATTATTGTTATCCAAGACCAACTAGAGAAACCAACGAACAAGATGTCCTTCAAACTGATCTCTGCCTTTTATACTCTCTAGAGGCCCAGTTTTCTGACTTCTGCGCATACTAATATCATGGCGTTTTGTGTTTATAATCTTATACAGTCTTTATCATTTTTCAATTACTAAGTTCTCATTTTTTTTTATCAAGTTTTTCGGCCATGTTTAATTAGCTAAAATATTTTTCTTTTAGCTTATCTTTTTACTTGCTTTTGGAATTCTTTTGTTCTCTCTAATTCTATTTTTATTTCCAGTTAAGTAAAAAAAAAATACGAAAGAAAAATTTAACTTTCATTGTACATTATTTTTTTAAAAAAAAATTAGTCAAAAAAAAATCTAAATTTACTTTTATTTTTTAGCTTTTACCAAATGCCAATATATTTGAATAAGCCAGGAATAATAATCTTAAAAAATTAATTCTCGTTACGGTATGATGTAATACCGATTAGTTTAAAAGTATTTTTTTTTATTTGTGAGATGTTATATGACGATTTCAGCGAATTCTTAGGAATTCTGGTGCCCAGATTAAATAAATTAAAAGCTGATTTCGTCAATAGCACAATTCTCAACAATTAATAGGCCGAGTTGATCAGGAAATATAGTTATGTTTTTAGAATAGAAATATAACTCTTCTTTTTTGACATAGCTTGATCAGCTCACGCGCAGTTTATATTGGCGTGTAGAGGCCTAGCAAAACGTTATAATACTAAATTCCACTATTTATGTCACTTATTCAGCATGAGTTTGCACCTTTCAATTGAGTAATTATGCAATACACCTGGGTCTCTTTTTACGCGGACTTATTTAACACGATTTTGAAGTTACGCGATTCGTGTTTTACCGGAAGTCGAACTCCGATATTGTGTTATTACTTTAAATAATAAATTTCACACACTTACATTATATTGAAAGTAATAGCACATTATTGGAATTCGACTTTCAACTTAGTAATTTCAATATTTTCAGTGCTTTATAATAGTAAGATTTTATGCAATAATGAAATTTAAATCATGATTTCCACATTGTATGTATACACACATTAAATTTTACAAGATTATAATGTAAATTTGCTCAAACATTGCACGTGTTAATTTTGCATTTTAAATCACATTCTGTTTTTGCTTTTTAAAAAAGAACATAATCAATTATTAATCATTTAGTGTCCACAAGTTTATTTTTAAAAGGTCAGTAATAGCAGTGGGCACAATTTAAAAATTACTTATGGCGACTTGAAATAATGTGATGTAAAATTTGATTTTTTAATGGAATTGAAAATTAAAGACAAAAATAAGAATTTAATTTTTAGTTGTTAGTTTTAATTAAGTTTTTCCCAGCAGTGGTGAATAAATGTCCTTTTATTATCATAAGTCTAAGTTCATAAACAATTAATAAAATCATCGTCTCAAAGATTAATTACTAATTACGTTGTCAACAGAAAACCATTAACACAACATGAGAGTGCAAACGAACGTGTGTTTCGGCAAATAGCGATAATAATTAAAATGTGTATAAAAAAATGTAAATTACCGTACTGTAAATTATGCATAAAAATATATTATTTTGAATAAAATTAAATATTATAGTTAAAAAAAGTTTGTCTTGTATCAATTTTTTTCAAATTTGAAATCTTTTATTAGTCATATTTTATTTCCTTATTTTTTTTGCGCGCGAATTTTAAAGTAATTTTACGTTGGTGCTTTGCTTTTACGCGAATTTTGAAAAATCACAGACCACATCACCCCTTTTTCAATGTAAGTTACGTCTATTTTTGCATGATTTCGTTTGCGCGTGTTTTCTGAGGAACCTATCTATCGCGTAAAACGAGACCCAGGTGTATATGATAATATTTCCAATGCTTTTCACTAGGAGCAGTTTAAAGACCAGTCCATGTTTCAATATTTAATACCTTTGCAGCCTATAATTCAAACAGGTATCTTTTTGAATTAGCTGTTTTGAGATGAAGGCTCTAAATGTTTATTTTACATAGGATGTTGCTGAAAATTTTTTAACAGTTGAGGTGATTTGATATTTAGTGTATGATAAGTATTCACAAAACTTCAAAGTGCTCAACTTCACACAAAAAAAAAATATATGAAATAATTTTAAAATATAATTTTTTTTTATGTCAGAATAGCATTAGAAACTAGATTTTATGGCATTTAATGTTTATTGATTCTCTCCTTACCTGTTTTTAGTGTTTTCTTAGAAAAATTTGTGTTTTTGTAGTATTAGATAAGTGCATAACTATTCAGATTTTAAAATTGTTTCTAATATGTTTTGGTATCATTTTATTAATTTATTCAGCTTTTAAAATTGTTTCTAATATGTTTTGGTATCATTTTATTAATTTATTCTAGATCTTGACGACCCTCAGAAGTATGAAGAGGCTTTGTGTATCAGTCTAGTTCAGCAAGTTAATAAATTTGTGGATCGAAGCATGCTTAATCGTTTTATGCATACTTTTTTGCTAGAATCAAATTCATCAATGGTGCGCTGGCAAGCTCACTCACTCATCTTCAATATTTATCGGTAATTTATATACATATTTGTATTTTGTTATTAATTATTATAGAAAATACTATTTTAAAACTGTATTGTTTTTTTTAATAAAGAAACTCAATGCGAACACAGCAAGAAGTTTTATTAGATTTAATGTGGAAAATATGGCCAGAATTACCATCTTATGGACGCAAAGCAGCACAGTTTGTCGACCTTCTGGGTTATTTTTCTCTCAAGACTCAACAGTGTGATAAAAAGGTTACACTTTATTATTTTGTTTGCATAGTTTAGAATGTTTTGACCTCTAAATATATAATTATATGTATCTTTGTATATGTCATTTTGTTCACTCTATATCTGTATATATTGAGATGGTTATGTGTCTCATGGCATACAACAATGTAGTGGTGTATATGCATGAATTTATATATATATAAGTTGAAGGGAAAGTAGAAATGAACACAAACAATTTTTTTCTATATTTATTTAAAAAAATATACACTGGAATAATAATAGTTAAATAATAATTTTGAATTTAAAAAATTATTGTATGGTCTAGTTAATATTTTATTAATTCTGATTTTGAAATCTTAAACGGGCTTGTTTTTATGTCATAATAGATAGTATAGGTAATTATAAAATTTCTCTATCTATTTTATAATTAAATTTAGAAAGTTTTTTTTTTAATTAAAACTTATGATAAAATTCTACAATCTGTATTTTTCAAAGGACTAACAATACTTGTAGATAAAAAGTTGGTTTTAATTAAGGTGAATTGAAAAGAGGCATTAACTTTTTTTGATCAATATAAAGAAAGAATTCATGTAATTATTTTTTTCAAATCCATGATATACTATTAAAAGATTAATTTGAATCATTCAGGGGAGACTTAGAATAATTGTACAGCACTATTATTATGCACTTATAACTGAAGGCAAGAAGTAGAGCTGCTGCTAATGTCACAGTGGTAGAATTTAAATTCACATTGAAGCAAGCAAGACCAGCTTTTTTTTTGTTTCATATCCCATAATATATGTGAATTAGACAGTATGCCTGAAGTCTATCAAATTATAATGATTTCATGTCAATAGTTACCAGATTTATACTATTCTCAAAAATGTCAATAAGCCAGTCTAATGTTTTAGAATAGACCAGCTTACCAAGGGATTCCAGTAAATAGCCAACTTACTGAAAAAAGTAGTGTGCTATAGTTTGTATATATGAATTTTATCTAATATGAAATGAAGCACAAAGTTATTATAGTTGTATATGTTTATAGGAGATATACTTCATGAACAGATATTAGTTGATGAGTAGAAAAATAATTTGTAGAAATATTTTAAATAATTAACTTTGCAGTTAAAACTCTCTAATTTAGAAGTTTAAAAGTAAATAAGTTTTGACTTGAATTATATATATATATTAAAACAGGATTTATTCATAAAAGATTTATTTTGAAATTAAAAAATAAATTTGGAAATTTTTCTTATTGTAAATGAAAAAACAAAAGCCTGAATTTTAAAGAACTTCCAAACTGAATTTAGTGTTTTTTGCTTTAAAAAAAACTTTTACTTACCATTAGAAATATTGTAATGGCTTAATTAATAACTTTGATTTGTAGGGGGATAAGAATTATACATGTGTGTGTTCAGTTTATATTTTTGACATAGAATATGGTTTAACAAGTTTATTATTTTTGACAAATAAAATATTCTAGGATATATCAGTGTGTACACACATTTCCATGCGTACACACATATCTTAAAATTAATCAGTTGTGTATTATTAAAATGAATTGATTCTTTATGACAATTCTAATGTGTGCTTATACAAGTGTGTGTCATGTAGCCATATATATTAAAATCAGTCATCAATTATATAATTGGTTTATGACAATTCTAATATGTTAATTTTTTATTCTTATATACATGTCTGTGTGCTAATATATAATTGTACATATAGAAGTATATGTAAATTGCAATGTTGTAGCATATATTTTTGTAACAATGTAATAGCATATCTTTTTTTGTATTATTTTAATCAAAATCCAAATGCCAAATTTATACTTATAGCATACTTAGCAGACCATTATTTCATTTTATTATTATAATTTTTAATTAATAAATTGATATTTTATTTCATTAAGTTATTCCAGTGAATTTATTTAATCCTAAAATATTATAAATTATTATAATTAACAGTATATATAATTTAAGATCTAATTACATCTCAATAGACTGACAATCATTTGAATAATAGATTGATTGGTATTTTCTGTGCATTAATTATTTGTGAAATTTATACATTTTTATACACATAAGTCTGGACAGAAAAAGCTATGTTAAATAGATTTTTAATGTGAAAGTATTATGCTTCTTATACCTAAATCATTATTTACATAGTTATGTTGCTTTTAGATGCTTACATTCTTTAAATGCATTAATATATATAAATTTGGATTAAAAAAAGTATAAACAATGTGTCCAAGTGATAAAATGATTAAAGATTGTGTATAAAAAGAGAAAATAGTATTAGTAGGTTTAAAGAACAAACTTATAAAAGATGGATTTGGATATATATATATATTGTAGCCATATGGTTTGGCTCAATTACATTAAGCTTTATTCAAGTGATCCAGGATGAAAAATTTTAATTAATAATAATTATAATATATTGAAAATCAGGATATAAAATCAGTAGGTCCAATAAAGTAAAAGTTCACCAATAAATATCCTGAGAGTGATGAAGACTTGGACTATTTGAGATACACTAGAAAATCTGATAGAGTAGATATGAAGTTCATATACATTTTATCATAGGGTTTAGATACAATCAGATTTAAAATGTTCATTGAATAGTATTAAACCAATTTGGAAGTATAAAAATATTAAGTACTTTATTATTATTATTATTAAACAATAATTAAAAGGAAAAAAAATCAATTTATAATTCTTCTAAATTTTGTAAACAATCTTCAAGTATATTGTATTGTAATTTAAATTGATATGAAACAGTCTAATTAGTTATCACTAGAGGGAGAGCTATTAATTAGTATTCACATTGTTCTGTTATTGGTCTATTAGGTACCACAATCCAATGTAATACAAGATATAAATAATTCAGCAGAGTTTATGGGGGGGGGGGGGACTATCAAGAAAGAAAATCAGAATAAAAAGGACTTCTATATCTACACCTATAAAAATAAAGAAGAAAGAGCTGTAAAATCGGTAAAATTGAAATTTAATTGAACAAGATTACAAGATATTGTCCGTTTAAAAACATGGAATAAGAAATTTCACACCTTGTATTCATTCTTCACTATTTTCCATTGATTTATAGTTCCTGAGGTTCATACTGGAGAAAAGAAAGTGTGAGTCATATTGAGAAATATTTGTCTGAACAAATACAACTTCAAACTAAGGACTAATCTAGAAAGTGTAAGCATTTTATTTTATTTATGTTAGCCAGTTTTCATATTTAAAAATGATGTGTGAACTATTTAGATTGGCAAAGAAAAGAAAATGTTTTGTTTTCGTGCTCTTTATAATAAAGAAAAAAAAGATGTTTGCTTATAAATTATAATCTTAATAAAATATAATTAGAAATAATTTTGAAGAAAAGTGTTAAAAGATAAAGCAATCAAACTAAAAAGTCATTTAGGTAGTATAAAGTTTAACCAATTTAAAAGAAAAAAAAAAAGTGTGAACTTATTTCCTATCTTATTAAAGAACCATATATCGTCTGCTAAATTTTGTTTTAGTGCTATTTTTGCTTGGTTATTGAAAATGGAAAAGTTACAGTGTTATAAATGCCCAAGGATATCGTATTTATAATTGCTAATGATTGAATAAATCCGTCCTAGTATTATTAAAAAAATATATATATTAATTTGCTGATTGTAGTGTCCTGGACAAGTTAAATTAAAGACTCATAAATAATATGTATATTAAAAGTATTGGAATTATTCTTTATGTAAATAATAAGTGTAAAATTAAAGATTCATAAATAATATGTGTATAAAAAAGTATTGGAAATATTAATGTAAATTGTCATGTAAAAATAACCATATATGGGTTTAAAATTAAGTAAAATGTAGTTTTAAATGTTTTCGCCTTAAAAATAATCATATATGGGTTTAACATTGAAGTAACAATAGTTTTAAATGTTTTAAAAATGCCTAGATCGTTTTGAAATTATTTCAGATATTACCGCGGATGGAAAAAAAAACAAATGATTTTAAAAAGTTATCTTGTTAATCGTAATAAACCTATAACTTCATTTTAAGGAAAATTATTTTTAGTTGTGCTACACAGTTTTTGAAGTGTTCGAATTTTGTTCCCTATGCCAGGATCGAATATAATAAAAATAAATATATATATATGCGTTACTTATAAATGTTTTGCTCATGATATCAATTTCCTTATCATTCAGCTCATAATGATGGAACAAACTTTGAACTAAGGAGGATAAAATATAATGGGAGAAAGTGTTCGTTTTTTTTTTTATTATTGCTTATGTTTAGTATTGTAATATACTGTTTGTAATGTGTTATTCGGGGATTTTTTTTTATTGTGGTATGAAAATATATTTAGTTAAGGACAAATAAATTATAAAGATATATACATTTATTATATTATTTATATATATTTTTTTCTTATTTTTCCAGTTGAGGGAAAATATAATATTAAATATCGTTTATCTAGACAGAGGGAGAGAGATTCATCTCTCGCACTTTTAAAATAGATTTTAATATTTTATTGAAGGGTAAAAAAACAGACAAAATTTCTCAAGGATATAGTATAATGACACAATTGCTCTATTATATGAAATATTTGATATAAGCATTTTGAATTTCTTAAATTTTGCCTATGAATTAGCATGTCCACTTTAAATATAAAATATAGGCTAATCTTCATTGTCTACGTGTGTATTGCTTGTTATAACAAAAGTATTATTATGCTTTTAAAAATAATTAATGGTCGTTTGACTTACGTGTTGGTTTGTTTAATACACTATTAGTTTCTGCATTGTGAAATGGAATATTTGTTTCCACATTTATTGTTAAAATTATGTTATCTTGCTATTGTATTAATAAGGTATGTGCCACGTATAATGGCATCAAAGATAGTATCATTGATATTGTGCATGAGCAGATGGAGTACTCTCTCCTATTGCTAATTCCATGAGAGGATTATATTGTCGAGGCTGATAAATAGTTATTGCTTAGTTAGCATAGTTAATCCCAAGAGAGGATTATATCCATGATCTATATTCTATTTCTTTGTGATGAGAGAATGTCTACACATTGGTACCTAAGAAAAAAAGGTATTGGAATTGGCCATATTATTGTACAACTATCATGTTGTTTTGTAGAGCCTCCCTTTATTGTTTGATTCCTCATGATGTTATGTAGTTAGTTTTCCACCGTGTATGGTGAAGTTTTAGTCTTTTAAATGGCAAGGATAGGATAAAGTTAGATTCAGGGCTACTGATTTATCTATAGTGTTTTCCTAATTGGAAGAGTGTCTTTATGATGTTGAAGTATCTTCATCAGTTTATAAACAAATTAATCAAAACTTACTAGTGATTGTAAAACTCCTGTATGGAAGAGCAAAAGATACACATGTACAATGTTGATTTATTTTCATCAAGCAGTGATTCACTGATGGATCGATAAGATAGGTTAATGATTAGAATATGTTGTGGACATAGGCAAGGTTTTGGTGTCATGTATGCATTTGACCTCTGATGTCTGTCCCCACATTAATACAATAAATCTCTTCATATTAAATAATAATTGTTAATTGTGCTGCATATGATAATTGTCCTTATCATATTTCTGATAAATAAAATAGCTATAGTGTAATACGCTACTTTATAACGTTGAGTTTTAGATTTAAAATTTGCACATATCCCCAAGATTTAAATACACTTTTGTTTTATAATTTGAGTGCTAATTTAGTTTAAATAGTTTAACTTTCTTATTCTATAAGATAAAATAATAGAAACATAGCCAATAATGATAGTGATAATATGAATATCACTGTATTAGTTTATCTTATATACTATGTGTGTAGTCAATGGGATATAAATTATTCTCTATACCTGATTTGATATAATGTCTCTGTCCTATTTCAGACAATGTGTGTGAAATAAATTTGTAAATAATGTAAATAAATCTTGTTGTGTTAAAAATTTATTTAGTTGACTATAGTCTTATTTGCTAATCAGCACACACATTATTATTGTTATTGCTATCGACACATCATCTGATTATATTGAAATCATCATCAATCAATATAGTACACCTTTACCCCGCTTAGCAATGGCAATTGGTCCTCCAAAACTCATCATTAAGCAAGAATATCGTATACAAAATACGTATTTATAATGGAGGTCTATGGGGAAAAAATTGGTCAGTCCCAGTCGATGTAAAATATCCACATTGGTTTCCAAGCTCAAAGATTTTCTTGATTTTTTCATGGCAATGATAACTAAATATGGTATCTAAAAAGAAAAGTTTTATATCACTAAGAAAAAAAATGCATATTTTCACTTTAAAAAGTACAGAACAGCAAAGAGAAAGTGAAACTAAATTTGAATTTAAAAGTTTTTATATTCTTCCGCAGATGTTTTTCATCGTAATGAAAAAAAAATCCATACTGAAGTGCTTTTTTTTTTTTAATTTGTATTGCAGTATATATTACTGTACATTTATATTTATTACTTTTGTGAAATTATTCAAATTAAAAATCAATGTTTAATTAATTATTTAATTGAACATAAAGACTTATTACTGTACTCCACGGTAACAAAATGCTTAATGCGTATAGTAAAGCAGTCAACTTTAGAAAAAAAAAATCAACTTATTTTAAAAGTAAAAAATCTAATTTTCTAAAACATAGCTAGGTTTATTTTTCTTATTGTATATTTTTAGTAATAGAATAGTGTCCCCCGCCCCCCGTTCGAGTAGAAAGATTATTAATTAAATGCAATCTTTTTCTTTTTAACCTTTTTTTTTTAAAAAAAAAATGTTTTTCTTTTGATTTAAAACCACTGTTTTCATAATCTAATATAAGTGTTGAATGTCTAGAAAAATTAAACTTTATTTAAATAATCCAATATTGAACATTATATTTAAATAAAGTTTAATTTTTTTTCTATATGTATACAGTATTATAGATTCAGTAATTATATATATATTTAAGTTTATACGTTCTATATTCAAAATACTGAATGCAGCACTAACATTATGTTTTATAAATAAAATATTGTATGTACTATACAATCACAGCAAAATCATTACCTGTATACATATTACAGTAATGTACTTTTGTTTTTGGGTAAAATGAATTTAAAATGCCTCTTCTCTGATACCATCAGTGACGCAAAATTCAAGATGGCTGCCAATTTTTTTTTCCAGATCATTATAGTGAATAATCAATTGTAAATTGAAGTAGTGGGTACAAATTGATGATGATCACTATTGTGAAATATCGCTAAGTAGCCAATCGCTAAGCGGGGTAAAGGTGTACATGTTGTGTATCACGAATACAAATAAACACAACAACACTTACTAGTTAATCATTTATTACTATTACTATACATAATGCTTATAAATACTAGGGAAACATAATCACCGTCCGTATCCCATTTAGTAGTCTATATCCAACTAACATGGCTTCCCTCTCTAGTCTCGCAGTTGCGGTAATGTCCATTCTGCAGTAACTGTGACGTCACCACGAATACACTACACTCCTTCCCTTTCCCCCCTTTTTTGAGAAGTGTCATAGTCCAACAGACGTGCAGGAGGGCGGCGTACTCGCCGAGGGCGACCACTAGGTGTTTGTGATTTACTCTCTCGGTGTATACTGGTGGTAGGTGCGGCCACCTGAATGGGTTCTCCAAGTGCTGTCTCATTCTGACTATCCTGGTTTGCCGCAGTTTCCTCTGTGTGGGCATTTACCGCTCTAGGTCGCAAGTGGTCTACATGTCTTTTTTGAATTCCGGAGTCCGTTAGAATCTCATATGACAATGGTCCTGTCTGATGTTGGATGACTGCAGGTATCCATGGTGAGTTCTTTCCAGCCCTACGTGTCAAAATTGTATCCTGTGGTTGGAATGTTCGTACCCTTTGTATAGGTATCTGAGTTATTTGCGGTGCCCTGTCAGGGTGCAGAAAATCCAGGCATGTTCTTATGCGCCGCTTGAACAGTAGCTCGGCCGGGCTAAGTCCCGTTGCTGTTGATGGCGTAGTGTGTTGCATTAGTAAATAACGTGCAAGCCGCTGACTCCAGGTCCCGTTGCGTAGACGTTGCAATCCCTCCTTAACAGATTGTACTGCACGTTCTGCCAACCCGTTGCTTGATGGATGATACGGAGCAACTCTTGCATGGCGAATGCCATTCTGGTGAAGGAAGGTGGTGAACTCCATCGCAGTGAACTGAGGGCCGTTATCTGAGACAATGCATTCGGGAAGACCGTGTGTTGCGAAAAGTTCTCTAAGTGCTGAGATGGTAGCTCCAGTCGTTGTCGATGGCATTTCACGGACGTCGATCCACTTCGAGTGTGCATCCACGACAACTAAAATCATTTTCCCCTGGATAGGTCCAGCGTAATCCACATGTATTCGTGACCATGGCAGAGCTGGAATCTCCCAGTGATGTGTTGGTGCACGTGGTTGCTGGTGTCGTATCTCTTGACAGTTGTTACATTTAGCTATTAATTGTTCTATGTCCTGGTCCATTCCAGGCCACCAGACGTATGAGCGTGCAAGTGCTTTTGTTCTCACAATTCCCATGTGTCCCAGGTGCAGCTCACGAAGAACTATGGGTCTAAGAGATGTCGGTATGACCACCCGTGCCCCCCACAGCAAACATCCTCGGTGTGTTGACAACTCATTTTTTCGCGACTGATAAGATCGAAGATCTTGTTGAATGTGTGTTGGCCATGCTGTCAGGATGCACTCCTTTACTCTAGATAGCACAGGGTCTGCTTTAGTCTCTTTCTCGATCTGTTCTGCAGAAACTGGTGGGTTTTCCAAGTCCTCAAGGAATAATACTGCTCGCAGCTTCTCCTCACTCTGCTGAACTGCAGGGGATGGCCACCTACTCAGTGCATCTGCATTCCCTATGCTCCTCCCTGGTGCATACTGCAGTCTGAAGTTGTAAGCCGTCAAAAGGCATGCCCACCTTTGCATTCGAGGTGATAGAATGAATGGGGTCGGCCGGTCCGACGTGAAGATTCCCAGCAGTGGCTTGTGGTCAGTCACTATCTCGAACGGTATTCCATATACGAAATGGTGGAAATGTTTCACCCCGAATATAATAGCAAGTGCTTCCCGGTCTATCTGAGCGTAATTTCTTTCAGACTTGGTGAGTGTTCGTGATGCAAAAGCAACCGGTGAACATAGGCCGTTTGCATACTTCAGGCTAAGTACTGCTCCCACTCCATATGGTGAAGCGTCGCAGGTTACCACCACTTGTTGGCGGGGATCGAAAGGCACCAGCACATCGTCGGACGTCAGGGCCTCCTTCAATTGTGTGAACGCTCTCTCGTGTTCTTTGGTCCATGACCATACTGTATCCGCCTTAAGCAATTGATCTAGTGGTTCGGCTGTCGTAGCTCGGTGTGGCAAAAAGTTACTGTAGAAGTTGAGCAACCCCAAGAATGCCTGTAGCTTCTTCTTATCTGTTGGTGTCGGTGCTCTCCTAATAGCAGCCACCTTGTCGGCCGCTGGGTGCAGGCCCTCTGCATCCAGGGTGTATCCCAAAAAAATCTATCGATGACACTCCGAGGACACATTTGTCTTTATTTACACTCAGCCCACAGGCAGCCAATTTGCTGCAGACTGTTCCTAATTTGGTGGTTAGGTCCGTATCAGATGTTGCACATATCAGTACATCATCGAAGTATGGGAAAACTCCCTGAATACCTCCTAGTATGTTGTCCACCATTCCCTGAAATATTCCTGGGGCCACGCTAATGCCGTACTGCAATCTCTTCACTCGGAAGGCTCCCCGATGAGTGATAATGGTCTGTGCATCCGCCGATGCCTCATCTACCGGCAGTTGTAGGTATGCTCGAGCTAAGTCTATTTTTGCAAACACTGAACTCCTAGGAAACGATGCGAGAAAATGGTGTACTGCTGGTATTGGATATGGGTGATCTCTTAATGCCTGATTTACGGTCACCTTATAATCACCGCAAAGGCGGACCTCTCCTGACGCTTTGATGATGGGCACCACTGGTGTTGCCCATACAGGGTCGCAAACTGGCTCAATGATTCCGTCCTTTAATAAGGTGTCTAGCGCTGCGTCAACCTTTGGTTTCATAGCCAATGGCAATGGCCGGGCTCGGAGGCGAATAGGTGGTATTTTTGGGTCTATCGGTAAAGACACTGGCGATCCTCGATATCTTCCAAGAGTAGTGCTGAAAACCTGGGGAAAAGCATCAATGATATCTTGCATTGGTGAATGTCGAACTGAATGCACCCCCGATAAAAATATTCCCAAGGGGGCAAACCATTCACGGCCAAGTAGATTTGTACATGCCCTTTCCGCAATTAACAGGCGTAAACAAGCTGAATACTTTCCGTATTTGACGCTGACAAAGCACTGTCCCATAAAGGTGATCCGGTTTTGCTGAAAATCTCGCAGTGTCGTTTGCACAGGTTCCAACACTGGCGGTTTTCCTTTGCACAAGTCTTGAAAAACCCCCCGAGATACAATTGAATATTCCGATCCGGAATCTACTTCCATGCAGCATTTAGTATTGTTAATAAGCACTCTTGCTGTAGTTCTGAGAGTTTTGCTGTCACTATGGAGCTTGTATATTAAGTCCAATGCCCCATCAGTATCCAATTCCCCTTTCACTGCCATGCACTGGGTGGATGATGTCTGAGTGTCCTGTTGTCGGGCCTTACATACCCTTTGGATGTGACCTGTCTTTCGGCAAAAATGGCATTTTGCTCGGCGAAAAGGGCATTCTGTACGAACATGTGTACCACCACAGCCGCAACATGGCACAGTCGGCATTATATGTTTTTGTAACTCAGTTTTGTATTTGGTAGGAAACTGCCGGCGGTGTTGTATTAGATCCACTGATGATGACAATCCAGAAGCATGCATCTCCCGCACCTGGGTCCCCGCTGCCTCGGCTGCTAAACTCCTCTGCACTGCGGCATCTAGGGTTAATGTTTCTTCGGTGAGCAGTCGGCGCTGTACACTCTCATCTCTCAGTCCACAAACAAACTGATCACGGAGGCGCTCGACGAGTGTCGTGCCAAAATCACATCCTTCCGCGAGACGTCTCAGTCCCGCGAGAAAAACACTAATAGTCTCTCCCTCTTTTTGTTCACGACGGCAAAACTGGTAGCGCTGATAGATTATAGAGGGCCTTGGATTGAAGTATTGTTTTAACACAGCGGTGAGCTCGTCATATGACCTTTCTAACGGCTGAGCTGGGGCTATCAAAGACCGCAATATCGATAGTGTTTGTAGTCCGCAGGCTGCCAACAAGGTAGCTCGTTTCTTGTCTTCACTTGTAATATCATTCGCCAGACAATAGAATTCGACCTGCGATGCATACGTATCCCATAGTTGTGGGAACTCGACGTCGAATGCAGATAACTTCCCGACAGTTGCCATCCTTGAGCATTAACGCCTTGTTGAACGTCTTCGCGAAGAAAAAGTATTTCTGTAGTTTCTTGCCGTAATCCCAAGGTAAAGAAAATAATGCAGCTAGCGGCATCCCATCCTCGTCGCCAAAGTGTTGTGTATCACGAATACAAATAAACACAACAACACTTACTAGTTAATCATTTATTACTATTACTATACATAATGCTTATAAATACTAGGGAAACATAATCACCGTCCGTATCCCATTTAGTAGTCTATATCCAACTAACATGGCTTCCCTCTTTAGTCTCGCAGTTGCGTTAATGTCCATTCTGCAGTAACTGTGACGTCACCACGAATACACTACAGTACATTTAACTATGTGTTGTATACCAGAATAATTTTGTTAAGCCCTATAGTTTAAGAGTACGTCTAAGGCATTATCACTTATTAATCAAAATATTATTAACTTAGATCGCATATTATTTTAAAAGATATATTAAAGATAAACACTTAATGTGAATTTAATCAGTTTATTTGAACCTGCAGATATATCATTCACCGATCTTGATCACATTGCTCATAATTATTTTAGAAAAGGAAGTTAGGAAGTTATTGTATTTAGTTATTAAAGAGTTATTCATATTTCTTGAAGCTTAAAGTTTATAATAGTTATGGAGTTTATAAAGTTTCTTTGGAATTGCTAAATATTGTTTGTTTATTTGATTTTGTATTAAGAGCTGTTTTGTGCATTATATTTGGGTAGTGGCAAAATCCCTCTTACTGACCCAAGTATATCTTGTATAAAAATATTTAAGTTGTTTGAACCCTGAGAAGAATAGGTTATTAATTTGCAATGTGGAATTTGAATTTATGGTAAATTTTATATTTACAGTGATGTATTGTAGTTGGATTTGAGTTATGTTATATTCATTGTTTTATGAAAGTCAATTAAACTTTAAGGTGTAAATTGCTTCTTTTGTCTTAAAATGTATAGCTTGTTTTGACTTTATGGTGATTATTCTGGTTTTGTCAAGCTTGGAATCCATGTTTTATTTAGTTTATCTTATTATAAATTAATACAATATTCATTTAGAGTTTAAGATCTCAGTCTCCATCATCAACATTGTTCTTCAATTTCATCTTGATCATTCTTTTATTTATTCATTCTCATTTGACCTTAATTCTATTATCATCTTAATCATTCATTAACTCTTATTCTATCATTATCTTAATCATTCATTGTTCTCATACATCTTCTTTCTTTTCTCTTCATTCTCAGACTCATTTCATTTTATTATTACTTATTTTCATCATCCATTTAGTCATCCACATCCGAATTTACTTATTACTTAATTCATAATTTTAAGTTCATATTTATTCCATAGATCTAATTATTATTTATTTATTGGTTTGATGAATATTAAATTTATTTCATAACATTTTGTTTGGTGATTTTAAAGCTAGTTTGACCAGAAGTTATTATCTTCATAATCACCTTGTAATCTTCTTTAGATTTATAGTTTCATGCTAGCTTTGTTCAATAAAGAAATCATCTCTTTAGTTTGATGCTTATATTCTTGATTATTCGGGTAGGGATGGTTACAAAGGCGGATTTAGCGCCTAAAATGTGGAGCTTGATTAGTTACAATTGCTAGTCATTCTAAGGGGGTTACAATATATATAGATTTATTTATTTTTTTGCTTAATAGTTATCCTTCATAATTTTAATTATATCAATTAGCTAAATTAAAAAATAATTAATTGTAATAGGTTTTTTATGTGTATAAATTATTTTTAGGTCAACGACTATGTAGAAAAGGCTGTTTCAGTTCTGCATATTCAAAATCAGTTACTGGCAAATCATCCTAATACCAGTATTTACAAGTAAACAATTTTTAATAAATTTATAGATTTCAGTAAATTAATTGTATTATCACTAATAAAGTTGAGAAATATTTTCTAATTTTATAAATGTGTATGTAATTTTACTGTATATATACATATTTATCTTAGTTCACTGTCTGGTCTGGTGGATTCTGATGGTTATTATCTAGAAAGTGATCCATGTCTGGTGTGCAATAATCCTGAAGTCCCCTTTACAGTGAGTTATATATTTAAAAATATATTTAATACAATATTTTTTCAAAAAATGGTGTATAGCAGTGGGGAACGCTATAAATAAATATGTGAATGAATTTTGAATAAAAAAGTATTGCTTTTTTGTGATCCACTCTTAGTACATAAAATAATTAACAAGCCCAATCTATTTTTAAAATGCTAAGGTAATTTAGGGCAATTCTCCTTTTGACGTTTTTAAAAAATGAACATTGTTTGCTTAAATACTCTTGCACTACATTTTCTCAAGCAAAAGGTGTTTATTTATTTAATGCTAGGAATTTGATAATGTCTTCAACATCACATTTTCAAGAAATTGAAAAAAAACATAAAAGTCTGCCTGTTGTTTTTTTTTTTTTTATCTTTTTTAACCTAATATTGTTGCCTATGGAAAAAGTATATTAGAGCACTGGCTCCCATTTTTAAACAACACTGTTCAGGGAACCTTTATTGAGTTAAATTAGTTTTTTTTTTTTACAATTTTAATAAATTAAATTTATCTGTATCTTAATAGTAATTTCATTTAATTATGATATCTTTTTAAAATCACATTATTATCTACTCTTTTTTGCTAAGTTTTGCCATATTTCTTAATAGAGGTATTTATAAACGTTAACAAATCTATGCAGCTATCTATACCCAACTTAAATTTAATACATTTTTAGTTAACAGATAGAAATAAATAACCTAGTTAAACACAAACATAAATCAATAAATAAAAATGGAAATGATTGAAATAGCAAACTTATATAAAAATAAATATCAATAATTGATTTAGAGTTCTATTCTTGGTCAGATAAGAGTCAATTTATTTATATTACTTTTTTTTTTTTTTTACGGATTGATTTCTTATTGAAGATATATTTATTTAAAAGAAAGTTCAATTGGTAAAAGTTTATACTTTACGGATTCTGCAGATTTAAAGGTCCATCTTCATTATCACATACATAGATTGTTTTTTTTTTAAAAAAAAAATGAAGCCGCTACTGGTCCATAACTGTCATAGGAAGGTCTCAGCTGGTTGTCAAGAAATTAAATCTATTGCAGACTCTTACATCGTGAAGTCTGCAATACAGCTACAGTTCATATATAGCTTAATAATCAGCATCTAAGACAACAACAATAATAATAATCCACTGAATTCAAATATTTGAGGTTTTTATATTTTTATTGGCCTCTTATCAGCATTTTTCCAGATCAATTGAACATGATGTCACTGGTTCCCATGTTCCATTTACGGTCTGTGCTATGACTTCGTGCTTGCATTGGTCATTTAATTTCTTTTTATTCTCTTATCTGACCATTTAATTATTTGAGTACCCCAAGGGCTAGTGTGCTTTAGAACAATCATTTAATTAATAAAACAATCATTTCTATTTTCTAAGATTATAGAAATCAACATTATTTCTATTTTCAAAATATCAATCTTTATATTTTTATTTTTTTACAAAAAAAATACTTTCAAATACTTTTTTCTTAAAATAGTTTTAAAGTTTTCCATCTGTGCATCAATATATATGTTGAATATAACTTTTAATTTTCAGTTTTTAAGTTAAGTTTTACTTATTAATAAATCAATTTTTATTTACGATCTTTTTATTTTAATTTTAAAATAATGTAACAGCATGTGTGCCCGTTACAATATATTAGTAGTATCTGCAACACTCATATTTCCAATTATATCAATTAAGCTCATCCAGCTGGTACTGTTATTTGTGTAAATATAAATCTTTAATTATGGATACATTTGTGATAATATAATTATATATGAGCTTTTTATTAATATGCCATCATTGCTGAATCGTACTCATCTTGAAGTTCTTAACATATGCCCTGCTTTTTTATAAGTTGATTAGCAAAAAAATTTTCAACTTCACTCATCCTCTTAGTTCATTGTTGAGACAGATCTTCAAATCTACCACCACTGCATGATTGCTTTTCATGTGTACATTATTAACACTTTCAGATATTTTCATAATTATAACTAATAATTTTTTCAAGTCTTTTCTTGCTAACACATATCATGAAGCTGTGCACACACTTAGATGCTGTCATTAGCATAAATACAATTATCTCTTTCAATTTAATAATCTAAACAATTTTACTGCAAGATTGCAGAAAATCTTTTTTCCTCTATTCAAATTATTGAAATCTATAATTATATAGTGTACTACATCATATTTTCACATTTCAGATGCTTTTTACTGAATTAATCAAACTTTATCCAATGATTTTTCTTTTTATTATAATTATCAGTGACATAGATTATGAAATATGTATTATAAAATCTTACTCTCACGACTATTCGTATTTTAGCACAGTTTCAGTGTTTTTCAAATTTACTTATTTTATCAACCAAATCTTTCATGTGATAGTTTTCTATCAACAAACTGCAATTTTTTGAATCCATTAATACTCTGGTGGCATTCCATTAATTTTTTCAAAAGTTCTTTTAAACCAATATCCAAAACATCTTATAATATCAAAATGCATCATCTAAATTTCTTGAATTTTATAAAGTAAATATAATTAGCTGCTAATGTTATATATTTGCTTCAATCGGCAACAGTTCATTACATCAATCAACTCAATCTCTTTTAAGATTGTTTTCTTTTTGAAACTAAATCAACAGTATTCAGAGATTTGCTGCAGATTTTAAACTGCCTTTTTTTTTTTTTTTTTTGAGAATATAGACAAAAAAAAAAATAGTAAAAATATTTTGCCAAAGCTTTAGCTTACATCAAGCTATTAAACATCATGTTATATGGATCGTGTTGTTAATGTAAAAAGCAATTATTTTTGCTAGAAAAGATCTTCTTTTATTAACTTTATTGTTTGGTAAGGCAAGTGTGATCATATTTGTTGGAATTATTGTTTTATTTGTTCATTAACTTTTCCATTAGAGTTCATAACTTATTTTTGCTATTTGCATGTATTTTTTCAACTGATCCATCCATTTTAGAAATACTTGCGCAATTTATTATCTTTTTGTTTTCAGTAAAGACATATCTCAGATTTTTCACTTAGTCTTTATATTATTGGCATTTAATTAAATACATTGATATTAAATAATTTAAATTACCTTCAGAAGAGCTTTTTATCTCTTAATTTGGAATTGGCATTCATTTTACATATTTATGTATGACTTGATAGTAGTTTTTTATGGATTGTGTATTATTCAACAATATTTCATATTCTAAAAGTCCATCTTTCAAGTTTATTTATTTTATCAACCAAATCTTTCATGTGATAACTTTCTATCAGAAACCGCAATCTTTTGAATCCATAATTACTCTCTTGGCATTGCATTATTTTTTTCAAAAGTTCTCTTAAATCAATATCCAAAACATCTAATAATAGATTAATTTAATAGTAAAATCAAAAATTTTTTTCTGAACTTTTTAAATTTCATAAAGTAAATATAATTAGCTCCATCATAATAAGATTTGCTTCCTGGTTACAGATTCACAATCTAACAATTGACAAGATAAATGCTTTCATGTGAGTCACACATCTATTTAAAATAATTATTTAGTGAATAAATTTTTAGATATTTATTAAAGGCTTTAGATATTGCAAAAAGTTTTTTTCCCTTTTACATTGAACTCTTACTTCCCTCACTATACTTTTGAATACACAATTTTGCTACTTTCTTTATATGATGTATTTCATGTATAAGTTTTAGTTTTTATTGTTTTAATATATATTGATTATTAACAATTTTCTTTTTTGTTTAGAACATTAAATTGTCTGCTATAAAGGTGGACTCTAGATTCACAACTACCACTCAGATAGTCAAACTTGTTTGCAGTCATACTATTGCCAAAATCACCTTGAGAATTGGAGATCTGAAACGGACAAAAATGGTTAGTATATTGCTCATTTTTTCCTCTTTTTTTAAATTTAAATTATTCTATTTGATAAGCAAATAGAAAGTGAATGTAATGAACTACTATGTTAACCTATAAATATTAATAAGAAAACGTTACAGTTTTTGTGTTATATATGTGTTAAATTTTCTGGCCAAATGCCAGCTTAAGATCTAGGCAGTAGTCTATTGCAATCAAGCTATAGCATGATTATTTTTAGAACTGTTTTGCCAATTACTTAATAAATTTTAGTCTATCTTTTTTTTAAAAAAAAATATATATATATAATATCTAATTTCTTTGAATATACATAATTCAAAGGTAAATTTAGAGAAATTTGATTACTCTCCAATTATAGATTGATTTTTTCAAAAATATATATTAGAAATGATAGCAATTGACAGAATTTTCTATGTATTTTAATAAATAATTTTATGATGTAACGAAAGAAAAAATCTATTAAATGTGAAATACTTTTAAAGTGAATTCTTTTTAACTTATTTTCCAAGATTTATTGGGACCTATAAATCAGATAATAATATTGTATATGTGTGAATATTGAAAGTGTCATAATTTTCTAAATACTCTCTTAATTAACTAAGTCTCATATGAAAAAGTTATAGGTTTTAAAATAAAAGATTTAAAAATTGTGGCTTTTTATATGAGAGCCTTATTTAATTATAAGAATAGAAAACTGTTATACTTTCATTATTTAACATATACAGTATTATTATTTGATTTAAGACTGAATAACAACTAAAAAGATGATTAATTTTTGATTTAATGCATTTTGGACAAATACTTATTTAATGATGTAATTTCAATTTGCAGTGCCTATTTTTGTTGCTTTGCTTTATTATATCATACCTGAAAAATTATTTATAAAAATCCCTCAAGAATTTTTCCTTAAATGTTTATCATTTAAATTTATATATATATTATTAACTAGATTGCATTTAATATTTTCCATGAAATTCAAAATATATTGGTTTAATATTTTTACAATACTGTATACAATATGTGATTAATATAAGATATGTGCAGTTCTAATTTTGTTGTTTAGTTCTTTTAATTTATTTAATTTATGAGGATCAAGTTTTAATTTGTCCACTTCTTTTGATAGTTTTTTAGTCGTCTTTTCATAGTGTTGACTAGAAGTGGTCATATTTGTTACACTACATTTTAGTTCTGTTATTCATTATCTAGAAGCCTTCAATCTTCCTTGACATTCTTCAAGTTCAGCTTATTTCTGTTTAAAGTCTTTCTGTTGCTCTTCAGGTTGATTTTGTAATTTGAAATTATAACTTTTCAGTTCTTGTAACTGTAGGTTGAGTTGTAGCTCAGATTGCATCTTTCTCTCAAGCATGGTAGCTAATTCTTGGTTCCTTGACTCCAATTCTTGTAGTTTAGTGACCTCTATTTGTCTCTTACGAAATGGTCCTATCTCTCACGCCAATGCTTTGCCCCTTAGTTGATATATAGTTAATACTATATGTTCTCCCATTTGTGCCTAGATTACATTTTCTATGTCGACTATCCCTTTCTGGTGGTTGTCTACATGTACATCCAAGATGGCCCTTAGTTCCGCACTTGAAACACTTTTCTTGTTTCCATTTACAGTCTTTAGCTATGAGGCCTGCTTTCCTGCAGCAGTAGCATTTAATTCTATCATTTCTCTGGTGTTCCCATTGAAACAAACCTATTTCTTCTTTATCAATTTTAAAAACTAGCTCATTAATTTGATCTTTTGATCTGAAGGCCTGTGCCTGTTCTAGAATTAGCTCATAAGCTATTCCTTTCTTTATAGCACTTTCATAGGTTAGGTCTGCCTCTGTTAACAGCTGTTGTCTGAGCCTGTCATCAGACATTCCCCATAGCAGCTGATCTAGTACTATTTCTTCTACGAAATCACTGTAAACACTAGCTCCTTGAGTACTAAATTATATTTTTTGATTGTTTCACTATTTAGTTGTTTTCAATTTCTTAACTATAGGTGTGCTATGTGGCGGGTCAGGTGAGGGCTAAAAAATTTGTTTAGCCTCTGGATTAATTCCTCGAATGGTACATTAGCATCTATGGGATTTTTATATAATTTATTGGCGATTTCAATATTTTTTTTCCCGGAGAAACATAGAAAAGTGACTACATTCCGCTTGTTGTTTGTCTTCAATGCCATTTAAAATGAATAAATTTTCAACTTGCGACAGATATATTGGCTAATCGACCGCGTTTTTCACGTCTAACTCTCCAATAGAGCTTTGTCCGAAAACTGACATTTTATAATTAATTCCTAATTATTCACTATGGTTTTATGTTCGACTAATTTGATTGCACCAGATCACTGTGTATTGACTTGTCAAATATAGCACACAAATATTAATTCACAAATTAATTTAAAATTTAATTCACAAAGTAGTTTAATTCGCTAACTATTTATAGTTTGGACAAAGTTCTCAACTGTTCCAAGTTAAGGGTGGTTCTGTTTCCAGCTGACCTGTATTAGAAAAGTATACTATTTATGTACAAAAACGAATACTCACACTATAATCAAACATATAGCTTCTACGTCTTAATTCACTCCTTCCTAAACGAAGGGTGATTCGCAATTCCCCCACTGTTCCTTTGCAGCAGATGCTCTCCCAGAATTCACTGAATGCCCTCGGCACTCTCTCTCTTTCTCTCTCTCTCTCTCTCTGGCGGTCTGTCAACCCCTCCCCCTATATGATTTGTTTCTTTTATTTTCTGGAGTATACTAGTTTATAAATTAAGGTAGAATTTAATTTAATTGGTATTTTGTTAATTAAATTCCTTTCGTTATCTACTTAATTAATTTGGTTCAATTAATTGCATTTTAAATCGAATCAGACTACAACTAATTAAGACATCTATAATTAAAAAAATATTAGAAATTTAAAATGTCTTTTAAAAGAGATATTTTATGACAAGTCACTTTCGTATATGTGTTTAATTTTAAAATAAATACATATTTTACAATATGTAAATAAGTTTGTTTCATTTACATATCTGAAAAAGTTTTTGTAAAATAATCTATTATAGTTAACTTATTCATAAACTCAGAATCAACTAAATTTAGTTGACTTGCTATTCTTACTGAGTCAGATATTATTTGTCTGCTATATATTCAAATGATGACTAAATTATTGTTTCTATCACACATAAATAAAATAAAATCATATTATTATAGAGTGAGTAAAATTAATAATAAAACAGCCTTTAAGTATTCTATTGCAAAAATATATTTAAAGTTGTCCATAGAAAAACATTAAAAAAAAAATATTATTTATCAGGTTAGCTGATCACCAAGTGGTAAGAATAGTTAGATATTTTTTAATGACCCATAATTGAATGGTTGTCTTGCTTAATTGCAGTTTAGCTATCTAAAGGGAAAAAAAAAAAATTTCTGAGTCATAAGTTTCGTAAATGGATGCACATCAACAAACAATATACTTTCATTCAAGAATTTTCAGAAATTGTAATATTTTATTTATCAATAATGGCACAAGAAAATTTATGTAATTATTTTGTGTGTTTAAAAAAAATATTTTATTTAAATCTTCACATAAACAAATAAAATATTAATAAACATAATAGAAACAGGAGAGTTTTCTATCTTGAATATGTTTTTAACTTGTTTTTTTTTATTCTATTGTTGTTTTTTTATATAGTCAGATTTTTTAAATATAGCTTCTAGTCACAATCATTATAAAGGAATCTGTGGAGATGCCACATACTAAATAGATTCATAGCAGATTTCAAATATATAATTTGTTGTTTACATCTACATAAATCAGTTGCTGTCAAATTCTGTTTTTAAAATAGATAAGTACATTTATTATGAATGAGCCTGAAACTTTTATTAAAACTTCGATAAGTCTATATATATTAAATCCGGCATTATTTAGTGTCAGAAACGAAAACAAAACAAACTTTTATGTGTGTGGACATTTCCTGAAGCATGTATCTTATGTTCTTAAGCTATTGATGATATTTATTGAATATTCAGAAATGATAATGAATTGAAGTGGGTGAAAATTATATCTTCAGTTATTGATTTGATCTAGTAATAGAATTTTAACATTGTCTAAGAGGAATTTTGTTAAGTTCTTTTTCTTTATTATTTTTTGTTATGTAACATATTACTTCCATTTATAATGTATTAGTAAAAATTAAAAAATATTTATATTGTAGGTTCGTACAATAAATATATTTTACAACAACAGATCAGTTCAAGCTGTGGTGGAATTAAAAAACAAGTAAGTGCTTTTTTAAAAATAAATGTAAATACTAAACAAAAAAAAAAAAAAAATTAGAAATATTTTTCCTCATAGTTGTATTAAAATCAGAAGATATAGACAGTTTACTGCATCTATAATTCACAGACTAGTAATTTAAACATGAAACTTTGAATGTATATTTTTTCAGTAGGAATGTTTTTTTGTTGTTTTTTTACATGAATAAATTTCATTAAAGAATTTTTATATGTACACTATCGTACCAAACCAGAATATTGTCATTGATTCATTTACAATATGTTAGTAAATAGAATGATTTGATTATTATATGATAATCTATGACTAAAAATGGAAAAAGTAAAATATTCAGTAAATAACTAATATTTGTTGTATGCCATAAATTAATTACATCATTTAAGCCATAGTCTTTCAAGTACTATAATGCATGTATGCTATGGTAATAAATTTAATGAGATGATTATGTTTATAATCAAACATAGTTGTAATTTGAAGATAATCATAGCAGTGAGTCAAATCTGCTAAAAGAAATGAAATAGAATCATTTTTTTTAAAAAGAAAATTAATGTTTTCTCTCTTTATTTAGAAAAAAATGTTTTTGTAATATTTTGTAATGATTTTGAAATAGATATAAACTGAACATTCCTAATATTTCTAAAACTTCTTAAAGATTACCATTTTAAAGATATATCAAAACAAAATATAAAAGAAATGCTCTAATTTTATTTAATCTATAGTCAGTCTCTTTTCATCAAAATTTTCATCTCTGTTAGTGTAAATACCAGTAAATTTCAAATGGTATTATCTAACTGATTTCTTCGTTAATTTTTGGATATTGCTTTTCTGTAGCAGAAATCTGATCTTGCTGTTTATGCTAACAGAATTAATTCTTTGGAAGGAGAGCAATATAAAATAAAGTTAAAAATTTGCTGAATTTTGTTTTTATCTCAAGCTTAAAATGTTTTTTTTTTCTTTTTTTTTTTTTTAAAAAAAGTTTTATTATAGTTAATGTTTTTTAATATTTTATTATTGTTGTTGATTTAAATTATTCTCTTTATTTTCTTATTTAGACCGGCCATGTGGCACAAAGCAAAGAAATGCACTTTATCTGCTGGCCAAACAGAACTGAAGGTAACATGCTCTAATTTCATATTGTATATTGTTGCTATTTGTAAACCAATTTAATATTAATTTTGCATAGTGAATCTTTCAGCATGTGTAAATAGTCCTTGCTTTTAAAATAAATTAATATTTTTATGTTTTGATTCTATAGTATTTTATAACATTATAAAAAATTATATAATTAAAATTTATGATTTTAAAAATAATTTATAGATTTATATATATATATAACCGTGTTTCTATGTTATATGGAGGAGTCACATTTGATGAAAAATTTTTTGAAAGAAAAAAAAAGAATTGATGACTTTTTGGGGGATTTTCATTAATAGAAATTATACATGAGTATTAACATATGTATATGTCATATCTCAATTTGCCTTTAAATAATGTACTAGTCCAGATCCCATCTTATCTAGATCAGATTAAACATTAATCACCTCGAACTAATTGTGTATGCAAATAGATAAGGTATAGCCAATTGCAATAATGGCCCAATAGGTGATGATGCTCACTGAATCCGAATGTTTCCAGTAGAAATGGGGATCTGGCAATAAATAGTCAGTCTTTTAAAGGTAGGAACCGAAAATTACTGTTATAAAACTGAAGAGCAGAATCCATGTTCTCTCAGAGAATTATTATCACAAAGCTGAATGGTAGTATTTACATTCTCCATACATGTTCTGAAGAAAATTTCTGTCACTGAGCTGAAAGACAGAATCTATACTTTCCAGACAAAAGTTGTCAAGAAAAATAGTTGATGCAGTGAGGTCAATCCATGTTCCAGACTGGAAGCTGCTAGAACCAAATGCTGATTTGAGGCAAGCTATCAAATACATCCGGGAGTGGCTCCAGACGTACTCATGACGCGAGCTGGCACAGTACAGCTGGAAGTGATAGAAAACCTATAAGGGTGCATGCAGTTCACCCTAGAACTAGGATCTCACTATTGCTAGCAGATGAAATATAACGAGTGTAAATCTTATAAATACACAAATATATGTTTGTTTTCATGTATTATTAACATATATAATATTTACACATATTTGTAAATTTATATTTAATTCCAACAATAAACAGAACAGTATAAAAGAATAAACTTAAGTTACATAATCTTTGGTATATACTATATGAAAGCCAAACAATACAATTGATGTTTTAAGGTAAATGAAGAATAATTCAAATTTAAAGAAAGTAATATCTTATGTAGGTGAATGGGTATTTTTATATTCAATTTATATATTACAGAAACAAAGAATAAGTTTGCTTTGGGCACTAATAACATTATAAATTAATACTGACATAATCTACAACTCAGAAAATTATTATATTGCCAAATTTCATTTATAGTTTTTTGGATAAGAATTTGAGAGCATTTAAGTACATATTAATCTACTCTTGACTAATTTTTTAAGAACAGTATATTTGTTCTTATCAAATATGATAGTACAGTTAATAAGCCACATACTTTTAGTAATCGATTTTTAATGCAGGATTTTTTTTTACATATTACCCACAGACTGTTTTATTTTTCCTTTCAATTAAAATTAGGATAATTAGAAAGATCTTAATACTGAAAATTTAAAAATAATATATATTGTACCCTCACTTCTCGATATATGATATAATTTAAAATATGACTAGCTCAATTAAATCATTATGCTCAGCTAAAATATGTACAACTATCTTTAATATATTTTTATAATATTATAACTTATCAGATTTATTACAAACTTATCAAAAATTAATATAGTTCAATATTATGTACTAATTAAATAAATATTTACTAAAATCATGAGACTGTGAAGTAAAGTTACAATTGGTAATTAGATTTACATTGAATCAATGTCTTTCCAAGACACTGTCTCAATGGCATAAGAATACTATTACCTCTTTATTATCTCATTACTAACTCTACAGCATTCTTATGACTTTTATAAATGAACTATCTTTAATAATAATAGATAAATAAATCTCAATCTTTTGTTAAGGAAATATAATTAAAATGATCTCAGGTTATTCTAATTATCTTAAAGTAATAATAATTCGTGCAAATAGGAATGATAAGGGATTTAATATCAAACCTAAATACACCTAACTTATTCTAATAACAATAACTAATAATAATAATAATCTTTAGTGTATAGCTTAATCTTATCTATTTTATTATACTATTAATCATTAAGAAAATAAGTAAATCATATACATGTCTTTCATTTCCATATAGTATCTTAATTTTAAAATAGACTAAAATCTTATAATTTAACAATTTGTGGCAATAAATAATATTATACTCTTATATTGTGCATTATAATTGCTTTGTGACCATTGTAATATTACATGTTAATATCAATCAATTTCTATAAATTATATTAAGAAAATATTGTGTTTCTTTTTCAAATAATAAAGTAATAAATTTATATTGTGTAAATATTATGTACATTCAAATTATCTGTTGTCAAATGCTGTGGTGTAAAATAATGAATTCGACACACTTTTAAAACAACTTAACAAATTTATTTACATCAACTTTAACAAATAACTTATTTACATTTAAATGGAACTAAAGAAAATAAACAAAAAAAATAAGAAAAATAATAATACAAGATTTTACACTGTTACTATTTCCAGAATCATGAATAGATGATTTATACATTTCTTAAAATGTTCTATCAATAACATTTAATTAAGTTTATGACTTTAATTTTAATAAACATCATTTGTCATCAATTAATACAAGAAAAGGTTTTATGTGAGATATCATTCATGTAGCATGTATGTAAATAAACAAACTTTAATAATTAAAAATGCTATTTCACTTAAGTCTTACTGTTATTTATATTATAATGTATTAGAATGTATTACATTTACCATCAGTATTACTCAAATATTAATTACTGTATAAACTGATGCAACTTTGTAATACAACAACAATTATTATATTATAACCATTTATTTCATTCCGATATAATGTTATATTACATGTCTTATCAAAATATGCAATACGTAAATGTACTTTTAAAAATAATATTTTAAATTATTCAATAATTTCAACTTTTATAAAGTATAATGTTAAATAGAATTCTATGATTCTTTTCCGTTTTAATTATTACACTTTTACTTGTTATTCCTATTTCCTCCTAATAAACTTCTATCTACAAATATCACTTTAACCTTATTTAACTTTAGAAAAATAGATGACCCATTTTAAATAAAAATAATAACGATCCAAACTCTCTTATACCTCATCCTCTATATACAATAAGCCTTCAATCAAGATATAAATTTCTACATAAAATTAACTTAACTTATCCAATAAAAATAAAAATAAAATATAGATTTTATATATCTCTTACTAACTTGAAAAGAAAAATAAATAACTTACACTAATAATAAATCTAATTCCTAATATTGTAACAGAAACATTAAAATTTATTCACGAAAGAATCATATAATTATTTCTAGGTTCTCCTATTACGTTGTATTAAATTTACATCATCAATTTAAAGTATGCATATTAAAATAAAACTGCTATTATTAATCTTATGCGTGTATATTATTTAAACATTAATACATTCATTCAACAATCAAATAACATTTGGTTGATCTAAAGAAAACATAGTAAATACATCAAATTATTATTATTATTACACAATTTTTACCATAAATGATACTTCAATGTACAGTCCGTCACACGATGTCCTCCAAGATTTCAGTTTTACAAAATAATTTCACATTTACACTCAACAATTATTCTTTAAAATATTACGTGTTGTATAATTATAAAATAAACTTTATGCAAATAAAAATTATATTAATATTTAGTTATTACTTTAAAAAAAATGTAAATGTACCTTTCCTATCTTTCAATAAATTAATAATTAATTAAATATTTATGTTAGTTAATAAATAAAACATATTACATAACATCCAACGGTGTCTTCTTTCACTATATTGTTCTTTTTCCTAGGCACAAATTTTCACCAAACATTACTTCCTTTTCCGGTACATCACGTGTTTTTAAAAGTTTTATGAAAAAAAAATGAAAACGTTCTTTTTTAAAAATAAAATAAAAATAAGAGTCAGTTCCACCATAAGAATAAAATAATAATTAAAATAGTTATTATAATTCAGATTCATTTCTTTAAAAGAAAATTATTTTAAAGTTATTATTTTTTTTAGTATTAGTTAATAGTTTATAAAGTTCTTATTTAATTATTTTTTAACTTTACTTGGATATCCACATGTAATTTATTTGCGCATTCCTTAACGAATATTTAGGTAAGATTAATTTTAGATTCTTCTGTACGACCCGCATTCAGACTTTAATAATCATAATTTTACTTATAAGTATTTCTTTACTTATTAAATCTCCAATTTATTTGCCTTTTAAAACTGTCAGAATTTAGTCTTTTAAACCATAAAGACTTAACCAGGCAAGTATTTAGGTAATCATTATTATTTACCATCTTTACTAAGTTATATATTTAGATTTACAATTCACAAATACTTTCTTCATAAAGAAGTATTTCTCATTCTTTTAAATATCTATTTTATAAAATTAATTACCATTAGCTTTTAAATTTATACAAAGTCCAACGTATTACTTTTGTGCATCTAGTAACTCTCCTAGTTAATCCAGCGTTTGTTAAATTTTTAGTATAAAGTCTCCAATACATTCTATCCTTACACGATGTTCTCATGACTATTTGATAGTAAATTGAGCTTCAAGAAACGATCAATAGGAAATTATAATTAAAATTAACACTGCATATTTATCGATAAACTTTTATAAATTATTTTTAAAAATTACTCTCTTATAATTTTAAACGATTTTGAGAGCGTCTATAATTACTTAGCTATTTTTAATAGCACACTTTACTTTAAGAATTTCAATCACAAGTCCCCTCCGAACAATTGAACCTTGATTTTATACCGGAAGAAAACTCCCACTTGATTGGTGAGTTAAACAATCAACTTGCTAGCTTATTTACATATTCTACCAACAAGACAGAATTAAAAATAAATAATCACTTATTTAATATTTATTATTTATCACATTATTAAATTCTTAAATTAATCTTTATCATTTATTTAAATCCATTAAACATTTTTTTAAAAACATACTTTCTTATTTTATTTCACTTTTAACTTTTATAAGATTATTTTTTATAAACAAACTAAGTCTATTTTTATTCGTTATATTTTTAAGTAGTATTTTAAAAATCAGATTTAATATTTCACATTAATTATTTTTACTTTTATCTCATGATAGCCAAAATAATATTTATAAATTTTATAACAGAATTCTAAAATAGCTTTGCAACTTTACTAAAAACTCCCAAGCATGTGTGTATGTGTCTAACTAACATCAGTTTTACAACAGAGCTACAGACGCTTGTAATAATCTAAAAATAAACTAACAATTCATTTTTTTAAAATAAATATTTTTAAAATAAATAATATCTTATAACAATTTTTTAAAATAATACTTCGATATTATTAAAATCAAATATTAATCTTCTATTATGTAATACTAATAATTAGAATATTTATATTCATTTATTAAATATTAATCTTTATCAACAATAAATATATGCATTTAATTTTAATTTGTCTTTTTAAAACTTTTAACTTTAAACATTTATTTATTAAATTTATTAATGCAGTATTGATTATGGCCAGTTTTCCCAACCATATACTATTATCATCCCTATTGAAACGTCTCTCTCAAACATCAGCACAATTTTCACATATCAAACAATCATGAATTACTTTAATTACACTTTTTAAAAGATTGTTATAAACAAAATTAACATCATATAGCTAAATATATCTTAAATTTAAAATTTTTTAAATAGATGGATACAACAATTTATGGAGACCCATACAAAAGGGCACAATATATATTAAATAATTTCTGGGCATCCCATGCTTTTATTTCAAATTAAATATAAATACCCCAACTGAGATTTAAGAAAAAAATATTTTTGGTATTTTATTGTTTATTATAGAATATTTTTTATATTTATTATTTAAAAGTATTCTGAAAAAGATTACTGAACTTTAAATAAATTCTACTTTTCGTAAATATAATTTTCCCTTCAAATAATATAATGTGAAAGTTTCTGGTTATACTTCAAATTAAAAAACATTTTTGTTTTAAAAATGAATTCATTGTTTGTTCTTTTTTTGTTTTTTTAAGGGTTCATTAAATTATATCGATGATAATAATTCACTCATAAAATGATGTTTATATATCTTCCCAGATAACATTGTTTTAAGCATTTTATATATTTGTAATTCTATTTATAAGATATATCATCTTTTAATACTTTTGTTACAAAAAATAATAATAATAACTTTGTAAGCTAATTTTTAGTTTGGCATCACATATTATGAAGAAGGTTTTTCATTTAGAATAATCTATGAAATAATCTATGCAACTGATCTACAAAATTTGCTTATTTCCATTATATAGAAAAAAATTTCACAACCAAAAGTTCAATTGTAAATACATCCAACAGAAATGATTTATTTTTTACTTATAAATGCATAAAAAAACCATGTATATCTTCAAAATGTTCTAAAATGAATAAAAAAAACAAGTAAATATTTTACTATTAAGAAAGTTTTGAAATGATTTATTTATAAACCATTCAATAAACAATTTATTAATTTTTTTTTAATCAATAAGATAAAAAAATTTGACATGTTTAATGGTAAAATATTTGAAATATTTTATTTATAACATATTCTGCTTATTTTTTTATTTCATTGAATAGATATAGTTTTCTAATGCCAATTTAATTTTATTAGTATATAGGTTAACCATCTTTTATAACCCAAATTTCTATAATCTGAATGAAATTATTGAAGCTATCATTATGCATCAAAAATATAATTTGAAATTAAGATACAAATGTAATAATAACTTCATTTTAATAATATATGTTGCTAGAAACTTAAATAATTTATCAAGAAATGCTCCAATAAAGTTTTAAATTTGCATTTTTAATGGCAGTTTTATTGTATTTTTCATAAAATTGTGATGTAAACAATTTGATAACAAATAAAATTAATCAAGCCGATATAGTAATTTTTGTTTCTAATTTTTTTTTTTAAGAAAACTTTAATAAATTATAATTTGAAAGTAATAAAACATATTATTATCTGCTTATATATTACAATTCCAAGAAAAATAGCCATTGGTTGATTATAATGATCTTGCTGAACTGACTTTATGTATTAGCAATAATGATGGTTCATTGTACATATTGATATTTTATTTAACAGAATTTGCTCCATCATATAATAATGATGATGATTAAACTAAGTATCATTTTACATTCCAAATATGCTATAGTTACATTTCCAGAATTCATCATCTATCGCTAATCCAACTCTGATTGAAAATAGACTTTATTAATACCAACTATAATTTGTTTAACAAGGAATCCCAAATATTAATATACGATAGGCATTAAATATACATCATAATCATAAATTTTGAATAGATACTAAATATTTGTTTTTTTCCAGCAATTCTTTATATTTATTAATTTATATTGGATTATTACTCAATTAAGAAATATTGAAATATGAGACTAATGTGTTCTATTTCAAACATGGTATAGTATAAATAATACTATATATATATATATATTATTGATTTGCAGAGAGAGAATAAAAGGAATAATAAAAAAGTCCTTCATCAATCCCCTCTCCGTACTTGAGAAGTAAAATTTAAACTTCTTTAAGACTTTACAAAAGGAAAACAAAAAAAAAAATTATTTTAAAATTATAGTAAATATGAAATGGAGAGAAATATATATTTGATTATACATGTATTAGAACAAAAAATAATACTAAATTAAAATGAATACTTTAAATGAATAAGGTTCTTACCAGTCTAGTAACTTGTTATTTTGTACACATACATATATGGGTCTTTTTATATCACTGAAGTAACCCTGCGGTATATTCAAATGTTGTTGTTTGTTTGTTTTTTGAGATGAAATGACCAAGTGATTTAACATGATTCAAACCTCTAACTTGATTATTCACGTCTATGCAGTGTGATGCTAACTAATGATGATCAAACCCCAATCACAAGTTTTGGTCAGCTAGCACTGTATTCAATTGTCAGTTGATTCATAAAATGTAAAAGTATAAGTATAATTTTACAAAACCAAAAGAAACATTTGTGGGCAGTATATATTTTACACATATTTATATTATCAGATAGGTAGTCAAATATTTGCATAGTGCAACTACTTTTTTTATTTGTAATATTAATTTTCTTTAATGTGTTTAACATTTTTTTGTCTAAGATAAGAAAGAAAAAAAATAATTAAAATGTATTTTAGTTTGTTTAATCAAATTTATAGATAAAGAAAATGCACTAAAAAGATTACATCAGTTGTCCTTGGGTACAAATATTTTGTAAAAAAAAATTTAACGGTGTTTAATTATATTGGAATCTAATTAGAGACATTGTTGTATCCAAATGCTTATAATTCCTTTTTGTAGGCAATTAAAGGATTTGTCTCTTTGAATAATTTTAATTTTTTTTTTATATGTACCAAGATATCAAAATTTCATTTGTAAAGTGTTTTATAAAAATATTCTTGAAATTTTTTTTTTGTAAAGATTTAAGACTCAACTGCAAGCTGACTAGAAATATAAATTAATTAAGAAATAGTGGCAGTCAGAGAGCAGTTAGCAACCTGAAAGTCACTCATCAGAGTTAATGAAGATTACACTATAGTACAGAGCCAGAAAAAAAAAAGAAATTTTTGGATAACTCTTGGAATCCATTTTTGATAGACTTAGCAAAAGATGTTAATGCAGCCATAAGAATTTAAAAAAACTAAACAAAATGGAGTAGAAGTTTATCAAGTGCAGCAGATCTAACTCTCAAATGGTCACCAAAAAAAAAACCCACCTTGCAAGAAAAGTAGCTGAATTAAATCGTATGTTTCTTCTGTTCACTATTGCACATTTCAATAGAGCTTTGTAAATAAAGCATGCTAGGGAAATTTTGTTTTAGCTGAAAACAAGGGAGAAATGGTCATCATAGAAGCCAGCATTATAATGAGTATTGCAGATAAGTCTTTGAAATATTTAGAGACAGAAATGAAGTATACTCCACCACCCCTCTTCCATTTGTATAAATAAGTAAAGAACATTTAAATTTATTATTATTATTGGGTTTTTTTTTTTTAAAGCATTAATATGTTGTTCAAATTAAGCTATATGTATATGAATGTATGATTGCATATAGAATCATTTTCTTAATCTTCATTGTTCTTCAACACTGTATAATACTTTAGATACTGTTTCTGTACAAATACATATCTTTTATTATTATTAATTAATTTAATTTTAGGCTATTTTTGCTTTAGAAGTTTGAATTTATTTCATTTATTGTTGTTTTTTGAAATTTGGAAGATCTAATGTTAAATTCAATTTTTTCTTGTTTTAGATTGAATTTCCACTTCCTATAGTTGCTTGCAATCTTTTACTTGAATATGCTGATTTTTATGAAAATATTCAAGCATCAAGTGAGACTTTGCAGTGTCCTCGTTGTAGTGCATCAGTGCCTGCCAATCCAGGAGTTTGTGCCAATTGTGGAGAGAATGTCTTCCAATGCCACAAATGCAGGTGATTTAAAATCCTGTAGATTATATAATTAATTAGAATTGAAGATGTTTATTTATTTATTTTTATAAATATTTATAATAATTTACAAAATTTATTCTTTAGTGTTTTCAAATATGATGACTAAATAAAAATTGTATATTGTAGTAAGAGTATGCTGTTTAGAATTTGCATATTCAAATAATTTAAACATATTTATTAAAAATAACCTATTATCATTTTTTTTTTTTAAATTACTTATCAATATTTTTAATCATTTTGATTTTATCTTCCAAACTATTGGAACTTGAATGTGATTAGTAAAGAATAAAGAATTTAAAGACATTATTTCACCAGCTAATTAAATTATAAGTAAAATTATCTATCAAAAAAATATATATATAACTTTTTTATTTTGACAGAGAAGGCATTTGAGAAAGAGAGAATTGTTTAATAATGTAAAATGTAGAATTAATTTATTTAAAGCACAAGTGAGGGAGGAATCATGAGAGATTCTATTGCTAATATCTGTAAACTATTATTATATTGAATATATGAATTTCATTATAAAGAGTGAAATTCAATTATAGATTATAATTTTGTAATCTAATTTACGCACTTATACATAATATTAATTTGATCATCAAAAGTCTTTTAGTATTTGCTAAATTTTGGTTAAGTTTTAATAAACCATTTCCTCCTTTGCTTTTTTTAATTAATTTTGATTTTTTTTTTTTTGAAGATCTTGATATTTTCGGATTGTTTTAGAAATATATTAGCTGTGATTTCCTTTAAAATATCTTCTTACTTGTAGTTAACTTATGAATATTATTTTCAAATTAAAAAACATTACTATTGTTTTTATTTTTATTTTATTTTTTACAAATTCATGTCATTTTTAATAATGCATTGATTATTCAACTTTTACAACTGTTTAATTTTCTTTATTCACAGTTAAAAATTGTTATAACATTCTATTTTGAGTATTTCTAATGAAAAAAAAAAATGCTAGGATGTGTAAGCAAAAACTGTAATTTCATTTAAATATGTAAAAAAAAATTTCTCTAAAGTTCAACTCAAGCATGAGTTGCACTTTATACAAAAAGTGCAACTGTAGCGGAAAGTTAAAATACAATATCTATATTTATAAAAATGTAATAGGCCTTTACTTATAGAAATATATAATAAATATGAGTTCAAACTTTATTTTGATCTTGATGACAGATAGCAAATAACTTCCCTATTCTTTGATATTGGCAACTTTTCACATGCTTTTTGCAAGATTACTGGGCAGTTTAGATGAGACTGTTAAAGTTTTCTATTATTATATGATTTCAATTTTTATTGCTAAATGGCTGCAGTGGATTTTTTTTCTTTTGCAAACTCTGCAGAAATCATTCTTCATGATAAATTGATAAATTTCTCGATTTGGAAATTTAGTGTAGACTCGAATGAATAATATACTCTTCATAAATGAATTCAAGTGCATTGTGATATATTTGTTCTTTTAGCATACATTATGCAGCTTTTATTATTACTAATCAAAACATATATCTTAATCAGATAAACAACATAGTTTTCTTTTTATAATATTTTAATGATTGTATAAAAAGAATTTTTAAAAAGTGTGGAATTTTAGCATATAGACGTGATAGTAATTTCTGAATACATAGTGGTGCATCTTCTGTGTACTTGAGGGTATTCTTAATAATACCAGCCAAGAAAGTATCAATATTAAAATAACCAACACAAGACCAAACTTTTAAAACTTAACAAGTTTATTTATCTGTCGTAAAATTGGCTATATCTTCAAATACCATTCTGATAATACTGCAAATACTGTTGGTTCATCTTGTGGAAGAGGAGAAACAGGTCCCTCTGGCACTGGTAATGCAAGTTTATTTAAAAAGATAACCATATTTCCATAAAACTGGAGACATCTTCATAACAACAATTCATCAGGTAAACCAGCATCGGCACACATTTTACTTTTTGATAATTTCTTGGCTTCGGATTTCCATTTTTTCATAACTTCTCAATTGTGTTCTGCTATTGGTGACTCTTTCCATTATGCCTGTGATAAATTCATCTTTTTTATCATTCTATTAAGATCATGAATAGCTCTCAGTTGCAACTGATAGTATTGGCAGGCTGGAATATTGACATTGTAATGTAAAAAAATAATATTTGGTAGGAAACATTAGTTCAAGCCATTTGTACTTATAGAGTAATAGAGAAAATTGCAAAAACTTTGAGTTTGCTACTGGATTTATGCAAAAATCTTTGGTTTGAAATTATAAATAATATTAAAATGTACATAAATGATAAAAATTTAATATGCATTAAAGAAGACAAAGGTAATCAGCTCGTTCTAATGAATAAAGATGATTATAGAGCTAAATTAAATCTACAAATTAACAATCTTAAATGCTCAGAAATTGCTTCGTATAATATAAAATATAAAATAGATAAATTATTACATCACTACCCATCAGCCATGTTTGTACCAAGAATTTTTGCCAATATCAAGTTACACAAAGAAAATTTTCTTTTAAGATTAATAATAGACTTCAAAGGATCTTATTTTTATAAAGTGGCCAAAATTATTGCTACTTGATTAACAGAAGATTTAGGATCAGAAAATACACAATAAAATCTTCGTATAAGTTCTTAGACAAAATTAAAGACATGAAAGTGAACCTTAATAATAAAATTACCTCATTAGATGTCAAATTGTATTGCGATCTAAATCAGTTGAAATTATTTATGAACTGTTACAAAGTATTAATTATAACACATACAAAAAAGAATTCATCATGGATGTACTGAAGTGGATCAATGAAGACATCACAGCAATAGCATATGAAAAACACTACAGAATGGAGCACTGATGATCAATGGGGTTCTCTTTTAGTGGTATTATGTGCAGTTTATATCTCAAAAAAATCGAAAATGCAATTATTCCAAATTTTTTCCTCTGAACACTGTAGGTTAAATATGTCGATGACATGCTGATCTGTGCAACAGATACACAGATTACGAGAATTAGAACATGTGTCATTTCTAACATGGATTATAGAAAAGGAACACAGTAATCAAGGAATTAGATTTTTGGATCTGCATGTTTAGAGGCAGCATAATTTCTTGAACTACAGAATTGTATTAAAATAAATAAATATGAGGAATGATCCATCCCAAGTCATTAACTCCTATATCACACAAATACACTGGACTTGAAAGTTTTTCTATACAGGAATTTCAAATTGTATAAATTTGAGATGGTTAGGGAAAATAATATAGATATGTAGATTAAAGATTTGCAAAATCCTGGGATATAATATTAATAAAATTGTTAATATGATTGATAGGTTTTTTTAATAAACGTAAAAAAACCAATACAGCCTCAACCTATGGAAACTAAAAAATGGATGTCTTCCATACATCCCCTGTCAGAAATTAAAAAGAATATGCTCTGGAAAATATAAGATTTTGTACTCCCTCTTTACTAAACAAACTGCTTAACAATTCAAAACACAAACTGCCCATAGAGTCAGCTCATTAAATCATTTACAAAATTAAATGCAAGCAAGCTATTTATAAGTTTACATATTATGGGGATTGGAGGGTTAATCTCTCAATGAGATTAGCTCTGCATAAATACTTATACAATAGAACACATATGAATAGTGAATATTCCTCAATATTTATAGATTATGAACAAAATTCTAGCTATAAATTTGATTTGTTGAGAGCTGGATTTGTATGCACTGAGAGGGAAGATAGAAAACAAAAATTAAAGTTCAATACTCGATAAACAAAAAAGACATATGCATCCCTCTCTCAAAGAAATGGCCTCTTTGATGAATTTAAATATTTTTGAATATTAAATAAACAAATTTAAGTATATTAAAATATTTATCAAATATACATATAAGCTTGGAACAAAAAAGAAGTGAGATTGCTATGATTATGATATGTTATAACTTTATCTTTCTTATTATATTGCCAAATCCATATAATATTACTATAATCTGTTTTCTTTATTACTTTTTATAATGCTTTTTTACAATCCACTATTACAGTTTCGTTTGCTCCAGCAATCTTCAAGTATTTGAACATACTTTTTTTATAGAAAAAAAAGATAAAAGATCTAAATATAAAATATTTTAGTAAAAAGTAACGTAAGTAAAAATAGAATCATTAAGATTTAATTCCTGAAATCTCAAAATGGAAATGATTGTGTTATTAATTATTGAAAAGCAAACTAACCCTTGGGGATCTTATATAATTAAAAAGTCAGATGAAAGATATAGATAAAAATTAAAGATTGTTTCCTGCTCTGAAGCAGAATGTCCAATAGAAGCAGAAATCAATGCTCGGACCCTAATGAAAATGATTGATTGTTCAGTGAATCCAGATGATGTATATAAAAAGAAAAATATTGAAATTAAGAACAGTTCCAGCTTGATTTTGTGAGAAGGGCAATAAGACCCACTTGTCGCCCTCTCACTTATTTCAAATGAAATGACTGTTGAATTATGAATGGTACTGTTGCAGACCTGAATAAAATAATACCAGGATTGAACCAGCTAAGGCCACCTTCAGATAGACCGGTCTTCAAATAAAGACTTCGTGGGAATTGACAGCAGGAACCGGGACTCTTCTACTGTAAGAAATATAACTGAAAATTTTTTTTAAAAAAAATAATTAAGAACTTTCAAGATTTGACAAGCTAAACTTAAATCTTTTAAAATGAACTTTAATCTGACTTTTCAAATCAGTTATTAATGTTTAATTTTTATACTTTTGAGTTTGCTGACTTAATCATTTCCATTTTTTTTTTTTTTTAATATTTATTCATTAAATTTAAGTTGGGTATAGATGACTGCATAGATTCGTTAACGTTTAATTATGTTTTTTATTTTCTTATTTGATTAAAATATATAGATATTCAGTAAATATGATACCTCACGTTGAGTATCTAAAAATGTATTTATTCGAATGTCTTTTAAGTTATTGGTGTCAATGTGGCATCTTATGATGAATGCCATTGGGTTTCTTGTAAATTTCCCTCTGCAATTACATCAATGACTTTATATTTTGATCCTTTGTTTATTTTGAAATGTTTTTAACTGAGTAACTATGTAGCCTATCTATACTCAACATTCTAAAGTAAAATTTATTAAAATGTCCATCTGTGCGATTAGTTTAAAATAATAATTTAAATTTAAAAATTAATATTAAAATCTAAAGAAATTTTATTCCTCAATTTTATTCATATATGTGCGTAAATAAATGTTTGTGTGTTGATTACTGGTAGTGGTTTATTTTATTTTTTTAAATATTAATATATTTTGAGAATATAAATCTTTATTAAAACTTGTAAAAATATTTTATAAATCTCTGCATCTCACTGAGCTAGTGGCATGGGCTGACAGTCGGAATAAAATACATATGTGAAATTTGAATCTTAACTTACATATCTGCCTACTATATAAATTTCTAGGTTCAAGTGGCTTAGTGGCGCCCTGTATTGCAGATACAGTACGACTCCATTCTATCTGACCATTATAATATATATAATGTAAAATTATATGTTCATGTACATTTGTATTATGTTTTGTTATATTTCCGAAGAAGATTACTAGGGCAATCGTAACCATCAATAGTGGGTTATAAGAAAGCATTGTAAAAAATAATAAAGAACATAGATGATATTAATATTATGATATGTTATTTATCGAAAGCATGCTAAGCATTAATAAAGGCTAAATTTATATTATATAGACTACCTTTTCTGTATGAATGTTCAGAACATTTATGTGAATATTATAATAATAATAATAATTTAAATAATAAAGAATTAAAAATGAGTTTCTTTTTACTCTGGGCTCAAATTTAGTAATAAGTTTGTAAGTGGAAATAATTTTTTCACACACTGCAAATATCTAATACATTCCGTTGACTAGTTTTTATAATCTATAACTTGAGTATCTATTAACTCTTTGTTATATCCGCACTTACGACTGTGCCAATGTTATAACTGCAAGTCATACTGTGCGGTCAGCAAATAACGTTATACAATTCCCACGCTGTTCTTTTCCAACGAATCGGTCTGCAATGAAACTCTCCAACGAATTGGTCTGCAATCTCTCCGCTGAATTGGTCTGCAACGAATGCTCTCCAACGAATTGGTCTACCACGAAGCTCTCCAAACGAATTGGTCTGCAACGAAGCTCTCCAACGAATTGGTCTGCAACGAATCTCTCCAACGAATGCTCTCAATATCTCCGCTGCGGTCTCTTTCAGCTACACCCGTGAACTACATTTCCACTGGGCGCTGATCATTAACCGCCAGCACTGACACGAGATATCTCTACTTAAATACTGCTTACTCAATACTGCTTGACTGCTCTCTATATTACACTGCTAGATGTTACCCAGTCTTCTTATCGCTCTCTGACAACTGCTACGATCAATCAATGCACTGACCAATAAGGTAACGTCTCTTATCTAGAAATATTTGTAATTAGCAAATATTTCTATGAATTGTCAATCGCCATTACGTCAATGCACTAATTAAATTCCTCAGCTATCAGAGCACGATCTAAAAACAGCCTTACAAATAAATTCTAGTTTTTTCTGGAGTGCACAAACATGTCTGCCATTTTACAAAACACTACACTCTTAATTATTTTATATTTAAGATAACTGACAGACAATGACTTAACATTACTGCAAATCTTTTCTTTTGCATAACTGACAATCTTCTCTTTCAAAACATTTAGAAATGCAAAGATGGCTTTAATTTAACTCTGCTTTTTTTCTTTTTGTGAGAAAACTTTATTATTCTTATCTTGATGGCTCTTTTTAACTAACACGCTTGCTGGTAATTGATATCAGTTCATTTTTTTAATAGTTGTGCTAATTATCATAATATAATATCTAATATTCATTAAAGTTTGATATGCAAATTTTCTAGAATGCACAGTTAGTGGGTAAAATAATAATAAGATATTAAAGTAAACATTATTTGCATTATACATTTGTGTGTTATACAAACAGTCCAATATCTAATCAAATGTTGGTATTAAATTATCCAATAATTTTTTATTTTTTTAAATTTTTGATTTCTTTACTGTTTGTTTGTTGTTGTTTTTTTTTTGTTCTTTTGTGGCAAGATGTTAGTAACTATTTTGTTACCATTTTATTATTTTGTTTCTACAAAATAGTGAAATATTAATTATATTGGAGTTGCATGAATAGTTTCTATTATAGAACTCTGATACTAGTTACTACAGCACATCTGTTTAAACACAAACATAATGCAAAACTAATCTATTAACTTAAAATATTATTAATTATATATTTATATTTTTAGAGCAATTAATTATGATGAAAAAGATCCATTCCTGTGTAATGCTTGTGGCTTTTGCAAGTATGCTAAGTTTGATTACACACTCACTGCCAGGCCTTGCTGTGCTGTTGATCCCATTGAGAATGAAGAGGATAGAAAAAAGGTAATTTATTATAATTTATTCTTCAAAATGTTGGTGGAAATAAATATAAATATGCATGCAAAAATCTGTTATTTCTTGCATTATCATTAGAATTCCCATTATCATCAAGCAATGTAGTTTAATTACTCAAAGTATGCCACTAGATAAAATGTTGCTGAGCTGGCTATATTTTTTTGGTAGCAGCCATCATTATTCACTATCAGCAAAAGACCTGGATATTGAAAAGTCAGTTTTTATTTATTTTATTAGATAAAACCTAACTTAAGTCAGAGACTGTTAACTTTTGTAAAAACAGGCAAAACTCACTATACGTATTGCCACACACAGCAAGCTAGAGTAATCAATGGATGCCAGAAAGCTTGTACATAAAATCCCCCATCTAGTGCCTACTCATCTAATATCCCCAGACTATTTTCTGGCTTGTGGCCTTCGTCAGTGAGGAGCCTTGGATCTGAGAGCCCTGCACCTAGATCTTAGGATCTAATGCAACCCTCCAGCAGCCACTTTTTATCTTCACTTTACTACAAAACTATGAGTCTTAAATTGAAAACACCTTAATATTTTCAATTCAAGCCCATCAGCTTATATAGTCATATAGGTCTGAACTCAATTCAGTACCTATACATTTTAGGGTCTTTGGTTTTTTAATAACTATAGCCACCACTATCCTATTAGGCAGGATTGGTTTTAAGCCAATAAACATCACATGATCACCATTTTTTATGCTTGTTTATAACTGTTGTTAAACAGACAAAACTCACTATACATATTACCAAGCACAGCAAGCTAGAGTAATCAATGGATGCCAGAAGGCTTGTGCATAAAATCCTCATCTAGTGCCTACTCATCCAAAATACCCAGACTAGTCCCCATCTAGTGCCTACTCATCCAATATCCCCAGACTAGTTTCTGGCTTGTGGCTTTTGAGCTAGGCCACAAGCCAGAAACTAGTCTGGGGATATAGAATGTGTAGACACTAAATGGGGATTTTATGCACAAGCCTTCTGGTCTCCATGATTACTTTAGCTTGCTGGGCGTGGTAATAAGTATAGTGAGTTTTGCCTGTTTTAACAACAGTTATAAGCAAGGATAAGAAATGGTGATCATGTGATCTTTATTGACTTAAGACTATTAACTTCTAGTTTTCTAAGTTTGATGTCATTTTTTTTAAAGTATTCTCTAAACATGTTTATTTCATTGTTCACTATCCAGTTTTAAAGACTAAAATTCAATCTTTAATTATCAAAAACAAATGTAATGTATGTCATGAAAAAAGTTGCACAATCCAATATTTAGAATATCACAATTGCAAAAATAATTTTACTAACATCAATTTAATAATGGTTTCTTTAAAATAACTTCAATAATACATAAATAAGAAATGACATGAAAGTTAGATTTATGTAAACACACATATTTTATATTACATTGTAGATCAAATATTACTATTTTTACATAGCTGTGGTTAAATTAAGTGACTGGTTTGAATATTAAGTCAAAATTAAATATTTCTTTATGGTTATATCATATATATATACTGTTTTTAAAAAAACAAATATCGATTGTTAATCTAAAAATTAGTACAAAAATTGAGATTATGTAATAATTCATAGTAGGCATAAAAATATATTAAAAAATATTAGCTGTCAGTTATTACCGAATTTAATCTTTCACTTGTCTAAAAATATTTCATTGAAAAAAGTATGTATATATATATACTTTTATTAATTTTAATTTTTAAAGTTGGTGTGTATTAAGTATTTTTTGCTTTTATAATTTGTGCCCTGTGTAATTTAATGCATTAGTAGATTCTTGAACTCTTGAGCTCAAAGTTGTGATTCATGGCTTCAACTGCCACTTTAATTGCTAAATGCATTAGTAGATTGGTGAACTCTTGAGCTCAAAGTTGTGATTCATGGCTTCAACTGCCACTTTAAGTGCTAAAACTTTTTATGAACTCACGAGTAATTAACTATGCATTTATTATTATTTGTAGGCAAATATCTTTTCAAAATAAGTTCTTCTGGCTGGACATTTTGGCAAATTTCCATAGAGCAGGGGTGGGCAATTGTTTTGGCTCGGGGGCCGCATAGGTTGGTGGAGGGTCACGTTGGGGGCCATTTTGTGGAAGTAAAGGTTAGCGGAGGGCCGCACCCTTTTTTCATGACCCAATAAACACACTGCTTTATTCCCTGTTTTACCAAAAAAATATTTGTTTTGTCCATTCTTCATTAAACACACGACATTCATCACCGATATTACATTTTTTCGGAGGGTTCATGGTTTCACTAAAGTTGGAAATGTATATATTTGCTAATGCAAAGACAAAATTGAAATTAAACAGATCAACTGGAAAAACACTGAACATTGTAATCTACACTGCGCATGTGTATTGACATGGCCATCCTAGTGAAAAATACGAGATGAATCTTTGGTTGCACATGGGAAGGAAATCTCAGTTCAAGGTGGATTTTTCTGATTGTCTTGGTGGGCCACATAAAAACTCAGAGGGCCGCATGTGGCCCTCGGGCCGCTATTTGCCCACCCCTGCCATAGAGCTATCAGATATTGGATAATTGTATTATTCTTGAGTTTTAAATAGATCTTTCACTTTTAAACAGGCATACGACCAGGGCTACTTATCATCATAGGACAGAAAGTACGTTAGGGCTTCTTTCTAGGTTCCATATCTATTTCTCTACCTGGAATCACATTTTTAATTAGGCAGACTAGATGTCTCATTTAAAATATTTTGCTAACACACCATACTCAGTGTTGTAGACATAGTGAGGATATTAAACAGATTGTCAATTAAAAATCATAATTTTACTCTACATTTTTATTGCTAGCTTAGTTTTTCTTTATCAAAAATGTTATATCAAACAATTCCTTGATTTCCTGGGCTTGCAGTTCTGTTAAATCACTGATTATATATTAAGATAAAGTTTGGCATATGATCTGAGTATCAGAAAAAGACAAAAAGAATAATATCAGACACTAATTTTTTAGCCTTATATATGTCATTTGAATTCCAGCAACTAAAAAAAAAAAAATTTGAATGAAAAAGCAAAGAATAAAAAATTAAAATGAATTGTGTAATGGCCATATAAATCATTCCAATAAATCATAAGTGTGTCCGTATGTATCACATGCTAATTTTTTTAGTCTGTTTATTTAAAATCTTACAAATGTTGTCTTTTAATTGTTTTTGCTGCAAATCTTTATTACCAAAACTCTATTGAATTTTATTCTCAAATATGTTCTGATGAAAGCAATTAATATTGCACCTTTTTATAATGTTTTGAGATGTCATTATAGTTTAAATGAGATTCTCCATAAAAACTGGGCTTTAGTTAGAATGTTTTTACTATTTATTTGTTTCATATGCCTAACTCAATGAAGATTTAATATTACCACATCCAACAAATTTGTATTTTTACAATATTAGAGAGCATCCTTAAATAAAAAAATTTCTGTTTGCCTGTATGTAATTAATTTAATTGAGATAATAATATAATTATGATGAATTATCCTATCTTTTAACTTATTAATACAGCAGCTGTATTTTGAAGTTTACATTTGTTTTTCAATATTTAAGTCTGTCTTCCAAAAAATTATGAAATATACAAATTGTTTCACAATCTGAAAACAATCTTTTTTTCAGCACTGGCATCGATTATTATGCCGTGAAGAACATTCTGTAGATCTTCATTTGAATTGTCAAGTGTAGTACATTTCTCTACATACTGTAAATATGTAAGCCAAGAAAATTAAATTTTTGCTTTTATTTGTTCAAATTGAAAACTTTTTTATTAAGTCTATGCCACATCTTGATGCTTATTTTCTTAAGTCATTAATAAATTCTTTCAAAGTCAACTGTGGTATAAATGGAAAACAGATTTGGAACTAATTTATAATTCTGTATAAAACAAGTTTTCATTTTAGATGTCTCAAATTTTTTTACATGCAATAATTCTTTCTCCTATACTGTTATATAGAAAATGAATACTAGGAATAAATGTGAATTGATAACCAATTTCAATCTATAAAAGCAATTTATAAATTTTGCATTTTCTTATATTATTATTGCACTTGTTTGGAAACATGATTTTCTAAAATCACATTGTGTTTGGTTATTACTGATTATCAATGAATGAAACTCTAAAAGTATCTTTTGCTGTCTGGATAACAATGATATTTCATAATAATTATTATACTCTATTTTATCTCCATTACTTTTATAAATTAGATAATAAAAGCATTCTTATTAGATAGCATGATACGATGGTTATATATATTTGTCTAACAAACTTCTGTAATTTTGAAAACAATATATTACCATTATATTTTAAAATCTCTCCAGATATCCCATTGTGATCTTTTTATAAGAATGCAAATAACTGTTTTTACTTCATCAAATTAAAAATATCTGTCCAAATCTAACTGATTATGGTAAGATTGATATATTATTAAAAGACATGGTCTAAATGCTTGTGTCATAATTCAAAGGCAATTAAAACACTTTTTTTTTTTTTATAAAATATCAAAATCTAAAGTGCTTATAATTAGTAAATGACTATTTCTCATGATTTTAGTTCTCTATTTTTAAATCTTTTTGTGGCTTGTTGAAATTTAATCTTTATATTTATTATGAAACAATTAAAATTCATTTTATGATTCTTCCATTCAAATTTCTTTTAATCAAGTTACTAATTATACTCTTATTGTCAGAATTGTAATGAACTCAAAAACAACACATTTAAACACATTTTTTTTTGGAAAATTAGTTACTCAGAGAACATCTAAATACTAAAATTGAAATTTAATGTAAATGATCATCAAATTTTTTAATTATATTTATCTATGATCTGCTCATCAATTTGCATCTACGAGTTCTTATATAATATTAACTTATTTTACATTTTTGCTCCTGAATATAATACATCTTCTATTTATCTACATACGTATAATGTTATGCACTGACAATATTAAAAGAAAGGAAATTGAGGTCTCACTAGAAAAAATGATTCTGGTTTTTAAAAAACATGATCTGATATGAAAGCCAATAGAAAGAAAAAAAAATAAAATATACAAATCATTAAGAGTATGAATAGATGTGGTACACACTAATAAATCTTTTTGTTACTTAGGAAAAATAATTGCCTTAATTAATATATGTAATTTTTATAATATCAAAACCAAAGAAAGCATTTATCATATTATTTTCAAAAAAAATTGATAAAAATGAATAAGTAAACAATTTTTCTAAAATCTTATATGGAATGTGAGTTCATATACATAAAAGTGTAAAAATGAAAGTAAATAATAGACCCATCCATGAAGATATGACACTTCTTTTTCTAGTGGTGAAAATTCCATTGTATTTTATATTTTTATTCAGCAGATAAATTCTCATCTGCTTAATCCTGATTAATCTGCGAAATTTGTTCTCCAGCAAAGAACAGTTGTTTACTGATTAATAATTGTAAAACTGTCTTGTTGTTAAAACAGGCAAAACTCACCATATATATTGCCACACACAGCAAGCTAGAGTAAGGCTTGTGCATAAACTAGATGGGAATTTTATGCACAAGCCTTCTGGCATCCATTGATTACTCTAGCTTGCTGTGTGTGGCAATATAAATGGTGAGTTTTGCCTGTTTTAACAACAGTTATACACAAGCATAAGAGGTGGTGGTCATGTGATGTTTATTGGCTTAAAACTGTCTTGTGTTGATTATGAGACATTCATTTGAAAAAAATCGAATAATTTCTTAGATATCCTTAGCTTACTGAAAAATTTGTAAGTTGTCATCTGGGTTTGAATTCTAAATCATATAGGTTATAATTATTATGCCATAATAGTTTTTCACATATGTTTGAGAAATAAACTGAAGAAAATTTAAATTCCCATTTTTTGAAATATAGTAATATCCATAGATTAAGTAAAATCCTATTAACAGATTAAAATAAATAATGAGATTATATTGAAAAAAAGTAAAAGTGAGATAAATTGAAAGGAGCAACAGTAGACATATTTTTAGGGGGCAAAATGGATAGGAAAACTTAGGAGTAAAACAAGAAATAAATTCTTGTAATGTTGAAATACTCTGCAGAAATGAATTGCATAGTATTAACTCAGACAGCTAAAAGAATGGAATTTCTTTGTAACTTGGGATTTTCTGACATTAGGGTTTTATAAAAACAAAGTTTATTGTTTTGAATTCTAATAATAGTTAATGTTTTAATAAATATATGTAATTGCTTTTTTGTTTTTGAGTTATTGTGTATGAATGAATATATAAATAAACATTTAAATTTATTTATGTTTATGTTTATAAGGCTATCACAAGCATCAATTCTTTGCTGGAAAAGGCTGACCGAGCTTACAAACAACTGATGGGACATCGGCCTGCTCTGGATGCCTTGTTGACACACATAAACGAACATAGTACTGATCGAGTAAGATATGATTTTGTAATTTTTTATTTTTTCGTATATTTGAAAGAGAAAAAAATAAATATTCTGTCTTTAATATATTTAGGATGATACTAGTGGTACAAGTTCAGGCAGTAATGTCAATAAATCTATACAACAATTAGCTCAACGATATTGTGGAGATTGTAAAGCATCATTTGACGATCTGAGCAAAATAATACAGGTATATTAGTAAATAATTAGAATAAGATAAATATAAATTATTTAATTTTTAAAATAATAATCTTTAGAAAAATTAATATGTTAAGAATTTAGTTATATTTTTATCTTATTGCTGGTTTATTATTCAGAAAGTATTGGCAAGCCGTAAAGAACTTGTTGAATACGATCGACGGCAAAAAGAGGCATCTAGGAACAGTACTCCTAGTCCATCAACACCTTCTACTCCCAGCCTTGAGTTGATGAAAGCATTACCTGTAGCTAGTCCTGTCAGCACTGGAAAGCAAGGGTTAGTGTTTTATAGATATATATTTTATATTTGCTTTTTAAAATTATCTGCCCAAAGACAGATGAATGTAGATAAATTGTAGATTATTATGATCATCATCAGTAGTAATTTAACATTAATTGCCATCTATTTAACACAATTAAATTTTGAGTTTTTTATATATATATTACTTTAGTGTAGTCATTGTTGTATTTATCTAAAATAAACTTATATATATTTCTTATAACACTTCTTTCATATACACTTCAATGCAAACAAATTTTTTTAAACTTCTTTATTTTCCTTACAGTTTCGACTGTCCAGCAGTCTTCATCAGAGCTACAAAATTTTGAACAATATAAATACATAATCATCATTTCACATATATATAAATACACATATATATGTATATATCAAAATATACACCTATTCCCTTCATACATATACATATAGATTTACATCACTCCTAGACATATATAAATCCATACCTACATCTATATATACATATGTATATCCAATATATACACATACCTCTTTTAAACCTACATATATATACACAGATATACATACTCCCATAGACATATACACCTGGGTCTCGTTTTACGCGATAGATAGGTTCCTCAGAAAACACGCGCAAACGAAATCGCACAAAAATAGACGTAACTTACATTGAAAAGGGGGGGATGCAGTCTGTGATTTTTCAAAATTCACGTAAAAGCAAACGCCAACGTAAAATTACTTTAAAATTCGTGCAAAAAAAAAATAAGGAAATAAAATATAACTAATAAAAAATTTCAAATTTCAAAAAAATTGATACAAGATAAACTTTTTTTAACTATAATATTTAATTTTATTCAAAATAATATATTTTTATGCATAATTTACAGTGCGGTAATTTACATTTTTTTATACACGTTTTAATTATTATCACTACTTGCCGAAAAACACGTTCGTTTGCAAACTGGTAAAAAATCAATTTTTCACAAGAGGAAATACAACTAGCGCCAACTTCCCACTCATGTTGTGTCAATGGTTTTCTGGTGACAATGTAATTAGTAATTAATCTTTGAGACGATGATTTTATTAATTGTTTATGAAACTAAAAATTAAATCCTTATTTTTGTCTTTAATTTTTTAATTTTCAATTCTGTTTAAAAATCAAATTTCACATCACATTAATTTCAAGTCACTGTAAATAATTTTTAAATTGTTAATTACAATTAAAAATCAGATTTTAATTTTTAATTGTCAAATTTAATTGTGCCCACTGCTATTACTCACCTTATAAAAATAAACTTGTGGACACTAAATGATTAATAATTGATTACATTCTTTTTTAAAAAAACAAAAACAGAATGTGATTTAAAATGCAAAATTAACACGCACAATGTTTGAACAAATTTACATTATAATCTTGTAAAATTTAATGTGTGTATACATAAAATGTGGAAATCATGATTTTAATTTCATTATTGCATAAAATCTTACTATTATAAAGCACTGAAAATATTGAAATTACTAAGATGAAAGTCAAATTCCAATAATGTGCTATTACTTTCAATATAACGTAAGTGCGCAAAATTTATTATTTAAAGTAATAGCGCATTATCGGAGTTCGACTTCCGGTGAAACATGAATCGCGAAACTTCAAAATCTTGTTAAATAAGTCCGCGTAAAAAGAGACCCAGGTGTATATAATCCACATATACCTTTATAAATACACATCCGTATGTATACTCAACTTGCATATAAATTACATATATAAAAAATACAAAACATATCTAATACACCGTTGTTGTTTTTTTGATTTTTTTACCTTTTGAAACTATTTTATTTTTAATTTTTAAAAACCTTTTAAATATTATTCTTTATTAATATTATTTTATAATTTCTTATTATCTATCTTTTAAATATTATCTAATATATAATATCTTTTACTTTAATATCTCTAATTTTAATTTTTAACTTTTATCTTCATATCACTAATTAATATTTTTTTTTTAATACTATTTACCTCTATCTTCTTCTCTGCTTTAACTAAAATGACAGTTATTTCAAATTTTCTATTTTGTTTATTCATTTAAAACAGCTCCCTCTGTTATCAATTTTATAAAACTTATTTTATTTTAAACTTACAACTTTTCCATTTATATTTATTAACCATATTCAATATTATAATACAACTATATAACCATCATTTCACATGTAAATATACATATGAATATGAATATCAAATATCCATACATACAGATATATATATTCGCATCACTTCTATACCTATATTTATAAATAACTCCAAAAAAAACTAAAAAAAAATAAAAATTCCCTACCTACTTCTATATATACACACTTATGGATATCGAAATATATACTTATAACTTTAAAACATACTCTTATATACACATAACACATATACATACATATACCAATCCTCATAAACCTTTATAAACTTCTACCCATATATATTCAACTTACTTATAAATTACATATATATAAAAAAATACAAAACCTATACAAACATATCTAATACACCATTTTTTATATATTACCTTTAAAAACTATTTTATTATTTTAACTGTTAGTTTTTATTTTAAAAAATTCCCTTAAAAACCCTTTAAAAATTTTTTATTTAAACTTTAAAAATTCCCTAAAAAATTATTTTAAGCATTATTCTTTTATTATTTATTATTAATATTATTTTATTATATTACATTAATATTCTATAATCTTCTTTTCATTGTTTCTTACTATCTATTTTGTTTAAATATTATCTAATACATATCAAAAAATGATCAAATTTCAAATCAAAACTTGTTCATAATGTTGTCTTTGCAACATAATATATTAAAAATAATTCAATAAAAAATTATTTAATTAAGACAACTTTGATAATAATATTATGTTTAATAAACCTCACCAACCCGGATTTCGCCCCTATATTGGAGCCTTATCAAGATGTAAATACACTTAAAGTTATATTATAATGTGATGTGATATAATGTATTGAGGCTTCTCCTTAAACGAAGTCAAGAATATCTATTTTACAGCAACTTCATCTACAGGCTTCATTTTACATTACAATATTAAAGATAAAATAAATATTCTATTTCCTATTCATTACATACATAAATAATTATACATAATATTTATTTATAAATTATAATCATGTATTTACATTATATAATCACATATTTATATTTTAATATTATTTATAAATTTCCTAATTTTCTCTTTTTTACATATTATAACTATATTTAATAATGTAAACTCAATATAATTAGAATGATAATCATCTATATAAATATATACATATAATTTACCTATAATTATACTTAAATTAAATTTTCCAACTATCTAATAACACCCATTTTACAGCCAATTTTACAGGACCTTTAACTATATTCATACATTTTTCAAAATTCTCTTGTATATACTGTACCCTCACTTCCAGGAAATATGTAATTATAATAAATGGATCTAGCTCAGATAAATAATTATGTTCATCTAAAATGCATCTGAATCAACAATAACTATATTCTTTAATAATATCAACTATCAAATTAGCTTAACTAATAAATAATAATATAATTCTGTATTATAAAATTAAATAAATGACTATCTAATCAAATCATGAGACCATGAAGTGAGTTTACAAATGGCAAAGCGAATATATTAAGCCAACATCCCACTGGATATCACCTTAATGGCATAAGAATACTATTCCTACTCTTATTACTTAAATACTACTTTTATAGTACTCTTACGTCTTTAATCAAAATTAGTTAAGTAAATGACTCTTAATAAATTAATCTAACTATCTTCATAAAATTGATTTAACTCAAATTATCTCAGGTTCTTTTAAATTACTTCTAAATTAAATATAACTCTTGTAATCAAGTATGATAAGGGATTTAATATCATTCCTAACTACAATTAAATAATAATAATATCAATACTACTCATACTAATCTTTAATCTATAATTTAATCTTATATCTTTTCTACTAGTGACATTACTTATGTATAACAAATAATAACAATGTCATATAATATTATAATCTGAGAATATGTGGCAATCATTATTAATATAATTTAATGTAAATCTTTGGTAATTCTTCCATGACGATTAGAATAATGTAATAAGTAAAACTTCTTAAATAAAATATATCAATAAAACATTATAAATCTTAAGTAACAATTTTATTTGTGATGTGCAAATATTATGTCTTTATTATAATTATCTGTGATTATGCAATTGTGATGTGAAGAAATTGAGCCGACACCAAGATTTATAACAAAACTTAACAAATTTATTAATACACTTTAACAATAAATTATATACAATATGTACAATATGCATGCACTTTGTCTTACTCTCTTTTAGTTAATTTTACAAAAAAAAAAATTACATAAAATATTAAATACAAAAAGTTTACTTTATCAAATTCTTATTACTGAAATATTACTATAACATCTTTATGGATTCCATTAATTTTAAAAATTATTATATTACCAAAAGTGTTGTTTAAATTATTAATTCACTTTGAATTTATCTTTTATTATTTAGTTTTAAAAAACACTTTTATTATATCTTATGATTATTCTTAACTTACTCATAGTGTAAATAATATTAATTAATAATATACTCATAAATTTAAATGCTTATTATTCCTCAATATGCTGTCAAATAAATGTAAACATTGATGTGTATTATTCTAAAATAATAATAATATAAAATTATGATCACTTGCATTCTTCAAATATGATTTATGTATATGCTGTGTACAGCCACTCACTCGGCTTAACCATCAGGTAAATAGACAGCAGAAACCAAATGATTATACAAATAGTTTAATAGAATTAACAGTCGTATAAATAATAGTACATATATATAGTTATAAGACAATTAAGTTTAACTTACGAATGCTGGCCATGAAGGCATACAAAAAAACATAATTTAGACCGGTGAGGCCTGCAAAGTTCCTAGGTCCACTTTTTAACCTTCAGTGGTGGAATTCACTGGGTTTGTTCTGTTGCTAAGTTAAAACTCTTGACCTTCGTGTGCATTCAATGAGTTCTCCACTACAAGTGCTGCTTAGTTATTTTTTTTGTTCCTTTTTTTTTCTTGTTCAGGAATGTTTTAGAAACCAATTAATTCTCCTATTGTCTACTTTTAGTAATCAGCACTTTTAATCTAGCTGCTTAATTAGTTTCTGATCTGAAGCTTATCTTTAATAGCGTACCAAATTTAATTACAAAATTCCTGTCTATTTCTTTTAATAAAACATTAATTATTATATACGTATAATTTTCTTTTAACAAAACATTATTATACACGTATATAGCACCTCCACCACTTCAGAAATTATAGTTTCTGAAGTCTTACATAGTCTTTTAAGTAAGCGGGTTCTTTTCTTGTTCTCGAAGATCTGCGTGGAGATGTTTTCTCTTCTAATGGCGTTTTGTTAGTCTCTTGATCGTCGTATTTCTCTTCTACTGGTGTTTTGTTGGCTCCTTCAGTTTCTTGATCGTCGGAATTCTCTTCGCATTTGGGAATGCGCGGTGCTGCCGTACTTCCGGTTTGCACTAATTCTTCTCGACGTCTCACATGATTTTTACGTTATTTGCTGACCGCACAGTATGACTTGCAGTTATAACCTTGGAGCAGTCGTAAGTGCGGATACAACAGTATATTTCTCTTACTTGTAAAAATATGCATTAATATTGAATTTCTTTAAAATTTAATGATTAAATAATATTTTTTTTATAAAACGTATTTCATTCATTATTTATTTATTTGTAATAAATAATAATGAGCCCCAAACATAAAAAAAGTTTATGATTCTTTATTAGTAAGTTACCATCTTGTATTCTTTACCTTTAATCATCTTTACTTTTAAACAATATAACCCATCTTATCTTTTTAACAACAATTCTGCATTTTAAACTTATTCATCATTTCATATTTTAAAATACTAGCCTTTACAATACTATTCAAGCAATATTGATAGTAAATACACGTAAGTATATGAAATAAATCAGATTTTAATTTAATAGCACTTCTATTAAATAACCATCATGGTCACAGTGTATCATAAATAAGGTATGACTATTTTAGTTCATCACCTTTACCAGTAAACATAATGTCCAAGCTATCTATTCGGCTCTATGGAACATTACAACTTCAACATACCAAAAAATAACACTACCATGAACAAATACAAGTTATAGGGCTAAGTTATCTATACTTGCACAATAATCACTATCATCTATACTTATTCCAATATAAACAACTCTTACCTAAAAATATTATCTTAGTTCTATTTAACTTAATACCAAGCTTTAATCGCTAAAATCTATTCTTACATTCTTATAATAATAAATAAATTCATGTCTGAAATAACTATCTAACCAATCGATAAGAAAAGATTATTTTATCCATTAGTAAATTTACACATAAATACAATCAGTATCGATATTCCGGTTTATTATTTTGATCACTTAAAATAAACATCAAATTCCGTTATAATAGAATCATATACTTATATTTCCCTTATATTAAAATGTACTTATAATATTATTAAAAGTATGCATATTTTATAACATGAGTAAACGAATTAAAACTATGTGTACGTATTGTGTTTTTTCATAATCATTTCATACATTCACACTAAGATATACACTAAATCAATACATAGTAAAATGATCAATACTTTTATAATTGTTACCATCAATAATATGTATTTCTTGATGATTATTCCATTAATATCTCTGGATCACAAACTAAATAAAACATTATTTAAATATCACTCATTCCATATCATACTTTAAAATATTAAACTTTTTTTAAAAAAAAAAATTATTAAAGAGTTTTTTATTTTATTTTATAATAACTAATTTCTAGGTTAGTAAATAATTTAGTGTTTTTATGTTCCTACATTTTTTTACTTTTAAATATTATGAAAAGTTAGTAAAAATAAAATTTAAAATTCATATTTACACAAAATTCCAATAAAGCTCTAAGGAAAATGTCCTTCTCATCTTTCAGCCTTTGTTGACAAAAACATCTTCCCTTAACACAAACAACATTACACCTGCTCCGATAATTTCCCTTTTACGACATGTCCGACGATTCTTTTAAGAATAAAGAAAATGAACAAAAGTAAGTCGACTTGTGAAATCTCCTATTGCCATACAAATAGTTCAGATTCTTCTTTTATTTCCGACAGTAATTATTAAATGCATTTTTTTTAATCCTCTATTACGACATATCTTTTCTAAAAACTTTATTGTTTCTGTTAAATTTCCCATAAGTCAATGTTCCTGAATCCAACACAGCGTTTGATAGTATGTATGATAGTAGTTTTAAAATATTCTTATAAATATTTTTCCGAATATATTCTATATGTCCCGCATATAACAAATATTATTTTGAAGATTTTCCAATGTAATATTAATTATTATACTAATAATCTTCATTTTTTAAACTTTTTAAAACATATTTTTCAAAAATCAATTGTAATACTTCTTCACAAAGAAATTTTTTAACGTCTTAAATAATGGTTATTTCACATTAACAGTTTTTTTAAAAAAAACTATTCTATTTTAAAATAGCTTTCAGAATAAAAATTTCATATTTTCCTCTTCCTCTCTGGCGAGCATATCTTTTCCGCAAAGTTCTGTGTACTAAAATTGACTATTATGTCAGAATGAATGCTTAACATAGGCAAAATTATGTGCCTAGCAAAACAATAATAATTTGATATTTTCTTACATAAATTTAAGTTCACTGATGATTCCTCCATGTCTAAGTTGATGATAAATTGAATAAAAATAGATCAGCTAGCAGGAAATATTTATTTTTTAGCTACTCGTTTCCATATCACGATCTTATAAAAATTACTGTACTTTTAGAATTTAAAAAAAAAAATGATAAAATTGACTATTAATCTATTAATTAATTTACCGAGGTTGTAAAAACCCTGATGATGGTATCACGGTAAAATAGGATAACAGTGACCCTGGAATTCCTGCACAGCTCTTTTATAGCTATCTAAAATACATGTTTTCATTGGTCAATTTCAACAATGCTTACTTCACAATCCTTGGAATCGAACGCCAGGTAAAAGTTAAAACTAATAATAATTTATTAAATATTTATTTTTATTATATTATTCAATTCTTGATTAATTTTCACATTTTATTTACACTGATTAACTACTTCAAAATAACTTTTAAAAATCATATTTTAATATTTATCACCATTTCTATCTTTATTTTAAACAAAACGTATTTATTTTCAACAAAAAAACATAAATCTAATTTCATCTATTAAATCTATTTTTAAAACTTAATCTAATATTTATAACAGATAATATTTTATTTTCAAACACAGGTGTGCGTCACGTGATTTATAAAACTAAATGAGACGCTAGTAATTTAAATGAAACTAAATAAATATTTTAATTTATAAAATATTATATAAGTCAATATGATAGCACAATTTTAAAATAATTATTTTAATATTATAAGATCAAAAATACACTTTTCTCCCTACATTATTATTTCTAATTAAATAATTTAACATATAACTACTAAATACAATTATTATTATTAAATAATCTATTCGTTTAACTTTAAAGTATTACTTTCAAAATTTACCTTAATCATTTACTTATAAGATTTATTAAATGAATATTTATTCTGGCCAGTTCTCCCAATCATACAATCTTATAATGATTTTTATCTAACTACTTTCTTATAAATACCAACACAATATTATACATCACTTATTTTACCTGCCTTAACTAAATTATTCAAACATTATTAACACATAGCATATATCATCCCTTACTTAACTTTAAAACTTAAAATTTTTCAGTACATTGGTAGAAAAAATCTACTTTAACCTAAACAGAAGGGTACAATACAAAGATTCATAACATATCCTCTCATTATACTTTTTTACATATTTAATTACTTGAATGTTTTTTTCACAATTTATTCTAAGAGATCAGGGATTTATCTACATTTTTTAAATACTGGACATAGAATAAATTGTGAAAAAAACATTCAAGTAATTAAATATGTAAAGAAGTATAATGAGAGGATATGTTATCAATCTTTGTATATACAAGAGAATTTTGAAAAATGTATGAATATAGTTAAAGGTCCTGTAAAATTGGCTGGAAAATGGGTGTTATTAGATAGTTGGAAAATTTAATTTAAGTATAATTATAGGTAAATTATATGTATATATTTATATAGATGATTATCATTCTAGTTATAATATGTAAGAAAAAGAAAATTAGGAAATTTATAAATAATATTAAAATATAAATATGTGATTATATATGTAAATACATGATTATAATTTATAAGTAAATATTATGTATAATTATTTATGTATGTAATGAATAGGAAATAGAATATTTATTTTATCTTTAATATTGTAATGTAAAATGAAGCCTGTAGATGGAGTTGCTGTAAAATAGAAAGAATTATAAAGGCTATATATAGAGTTGACAAAGATTATGTTGTGGAAATGGGATGGAGCAGAATATGGGAAAACTTAGACTGGGGAATGGAAAATAAAGTGGTTAACAAGTTTATCTGGGCATAATTGCTGAGATATTCTTCACTTCGTTTAAGGAGAAGCCACAATACACACAATCGCAAAAAAAAATAAATTATAATATAACTTTTAAGTGTATTTACATCTTGATAAGGCTCCAATATAGGGGCGAAATCCGGGTTGGTGAGGTTTATTAAACATAATATTATTATAAAAGTTGTCTTATTAAATAATTTTTTATTGAATTATTTTGAATATATTATATCTAATACATAATACCTTTCGTACTTCCATATCTATAATACAAAACCTATCCAGTACACCAGGGGTCCCCAACCCTATGCCCGCGGGCACCATGGCGCCCACAGACCATTTTACGTGTGCCCGCCACTATCCGAACATGATAAAAAATTATTTATCTCATACAAATAAATTTAATTTTTAAAATTTCTTATAAATTATTGTATTATATTGTAATCAAATTGCAGGACATACTATACTTTTACAGTATAAAAATATAAACGTTAATTATATGTTAAAATTTGATTTTTGAAATAAATATTTTTTTTTATATTATGTGTATTATTAACAATATCCCACTATAAATTTACATTGAAAAAATAAATGGTGCCCACCATCTGGTTGAAAAAAATAAATGGTGCCCACCACCTCACTGATATTATAGAATGTGCTCTTAAGTGCAAAAAGGTTGGGGACCCCTGCAGTACACCATTTTTTATATATTACTGTTTTATTTTTACTTTTAGTTTTTTTAAAAAAAATTTTAAGCATTACCCTTTTATTATTTATATTATTTATTTTAATATTCTTTAATCTTCCTTTCATCATTTCTTACTATCTATCTTTTAATTATTATCTAATACCTAATTTTTTTGTACTTTAATATCTATAATTTTCATTTTATAATTTCTTACAACTTTGACCTTTTTTAACGCTAATCTATATTTTTCTCTTTAATAATATTATCTTTATTCTGTGCTGTTTTAAAGTCACTATCTTTTTATTCCTTTAAAACAACTCCCTCTGTTATCAATTTATAAAACTTATAACTCTATGTTTAAACCTATATTTATTAACAATATTTACAAGTTTTAAGAAAATTTGTTTGCATTGAAGTGTATATGAAGGAAGTGTTATAAGAAATGTATATATGATTATATGAAGATATGCAAAGAAAGTGAAAGAGAAGAATACAACAAACTTACTGAGATGAAACGTCTATGTAAATACAAAATATAATTGGCATGGTAAATTATACATATATCAATTTAATATTTGAAGAGATATGAATTAACTTCAGGTATTGATATATTTATATTACTAATATACTATATTAAATAAATCTTATCAATAATTGAAACATGCAGATTATATCAAATACTGCAATTCTACACATATTCAACTAAAGGAACTTATATTTGTCCAAGTAGTAGCTAATATACAATATAAATAAGTGATCAGCTATAATGAATAATAATAGATAATGTAGTAAATTATGGTACTCTAATTTATATTATAAAGTACGAAGATTATATAAATATATACTAAATAACTTTCTTTTATTAATTACAATTAAACACTCAAAGATTACATATATATTGTGACAGTCAGATGATGTATGTTGGTTTTATCCAGTTCGAATACTAGGCAAAAGTACCTCGAGGCCACCCATACGTGAGATATTAAATCAAGAATACTATGACCTCTGCCCTATTCGCCTATTCTCGAGGCTAACAATGAACCAACAACATTATCTGAGATATGCGTAAATTATTTTCTCATCCGACCCAAACATAGCATCAGGGGAGAGACATGGACGGAACACCTACGGAGCTAAATAGTTAAATGTGCATAAAAGTACTAAGAAATATGTGTTTTGCGTGCCTGGATCATTGGCAAAGCAAAATAAAGCATTGAAATAAAATTAGAAAACTGAAGCTTTTTAGTTAAATAATATATTTAATTAATGACTTTTTTAAAATATTAATAATGATTTAATGGCCTCCGCTATTCCCCTGAATTAATGAAAAACTAATTATACAATAAAATCAGATTAAACGATATAATATTTTTGCGGTCTAAGTCTTCCCAATTTTAATAAAATTGTCAACTCGAATCTCCTCGATAAAGTACAATAAAAAAAAGATCTTTCGCAAAGCATTTCTAATTGCTTTGCGCTAAAAACAGTTTACAATTATTTAAGACGTATATAGCTAAATCAGATATGCGTAATGAGACTAATGGCAGACAAAAGAGACGTTATCAAGGAGATCAAGTTGGCAAACAAAGGAAACTTACTTATATTAATTTACAAATATTGAAGGAAATTGGAAAGATATTTTAATGAAAAATTGACTTTTAACCTACACCGCAATGGAATACAAAATATTTATACATGTTAGTAATGAAGAATAGCGAAGGAAAAAGGGTTAAATATATAGATAGGTGATCACGCAATATATATATAAGACTAGTCTAATAAAAATGGTTACATAACAAATATAATTACTACAACATTTCAGAAATATAATTCAATGAAGCAATTAAGAAAGGTATAAACAAAAAAGGGTAGAAAGTAAATAGTTCAATGGAGGAGAGATACGATTACCGTCCTGGTTCCTTGGTCATGTTCTGTCGACGTGCATGGCTTGATCCGTCCATCGATAGATATTTGCCCGGACAAGGAAAGTGGAAATACGTAGCATGCTTTACCAAAAGTCCTACAGACACAGCACAGAGTTCAGATTGATATTGGTTGGATACTACGCATCTTGATGGTTTTTAGGAACCTTAGCGGCAGGCAAAGCTTTGTGTAACCACCTAGCTTGGTAGAATTCATCAAATTCATATGACTTTTAGCTTGTAGCATGTTCAAACTTCTCCGTGATTTCGAAGACAACGGTCTGGGAGGTTCAAAGCACAGGAAAAATCTGAAAGAATTCTCTACAGAGAAATCTCAGCAAGCACAAGAAAAAGCCTCCAGAGGAATCTGAATGAAATCTCCAAAGGGAAATCTGAATGCAATCTTCAAAAGGAAAATCTGAATAATATCTCCAAAGGAAAATCTGAATGTCATCTCCAAAAGGAAAATCTGAATGCCATCTTCAAAAGGAAAATCTAAATGCCAAGTCTTTTGTTCACTCTCCTATTTATACCTTTTTTGTAAGCTACCTTCTATTGTTTTGCCTATGATCTTAGATCTTGATAAGCCTCCCCCCCACATTCCTTTGTTTCAAGGTAACATTTTCTAAAAATAACTTTTGCTTTTTTATTCTAAATTTCTTTCTTTAAACTTTGAATTTTATTAATTAAAAAAGAAAGAGAAGGCCATCTTTAATTTGCCTTGAATGGGCTAATTAATTACAAACATACATTTTTTTAGAAAATGTTGGCAGGCTTATCTCAAAATAACAATCATATGCTATATTTTAACAAGATTTTAAAAAGAAAAATATATTATTATTTCTTTTAATAAAATAAGCATTTTATTTCAGCAGAATTTTGCATTAACTCATATATATATATACGCATGATGTATATATATGTTTGACTAATAGGTTTTACAAGTAATTTTTATTAACAGAAATTTAATCTTCAAATAGAATTTATTTAAAATGAAATAGTTAAATGCAAATACAAATTATATAAACGTAAATAATTTTAGCTGTAATGCAAAACCCTGCTGATATTAGGCTATAAACTTAATTCAGGCCTACAATACTGATTAAGTTTATAGGAGGCTGTGATGCATGGATCAGACTTTAGATCCATTGCTTCAATATAAAATAATTACATATAGCATGAAATATTAATTTTTACCTTCGCTATATTTATAATTTTTTATCCTTTATGAGGCAGGTTTTTTTCTTTATTTTATTTAGCTGGGTGCACTTTTGGTGACTAGCACCATAATCATAGCTTCATAGTTTTACAGCATCGCTCTGAAACTAGAGAGTTATGGTTATGGCTCTTCACTGAAAGAGCACTCAGCTAAATAAAATAAAGGCAGGAACAGAAAAAAAAAATGCTTCATAAAGCATATATGCACATACATATGCAAAGAATTATATATATTGTAACGACATATCTATATATCGTTACATCGTTACAATATATATAAGTATTTACTTTTATATGCCAATTTTGTAAACTAAATATTCACTCAAATGCTCTATACTGTCATTTGTTAATAGTTTTTTTTTTACAGATCTTAAATATTATCCAAACCTGTTTCCAATATTTTGGTTTGATATAGTCAGTATTTTTTTTTTTAATTAATTGCTTTTACTAGAGTTTAGAGTTGTTTACTGTTAAATACTTTTATTTTTTAATAAACATGATCATTGCCCTTTTAGATAGTTCAATATTCTCAATGAGAATAGTATATTGAGTTGTTTTCAATTGAACATCTTAAATTACTTATTTATCAATTTTATATTGTTAACTAAAATATTATTTTAGAAAATAAAATAGTCATTTATTTAATGATTATCTGAACTATGCAGAATAAATGTCTATGTTTGTGTATGTTAATGGTAAATTATTATTGACAAAGAATAATTCATTTAAATCAGAAGCAATAAAGTTGCTAATAATATGACACACACTTGAGCTTATTTATCTAGTGTGTCTCATATTATTTACAACTTCATTTTTTAAAATCAACTTGTATAATAATATATTACTATTTGACCATTTACCCCCTCCCCCATTTAAATTTCATTTATTGTATAATTGTTTTTTTTTTCTTTCACATATTTATATTTATTTATGGGAACTGGCAAAAAGTATTGATGCATGAAAAGTATTAATAATTAAAGTAAAGAAAAAATTGATTTTTTAGAAGATAAAAGAAAACTGTTTCAGAAAAGCACTCCCTTCCTTCCTTACACACACACTTTTTTCTCTTAACACTATATAATTAATGACATTATTTGAGAGTACTTTCAACCTGAATGAAAATGTCATAATATTTACAGATATTGATTATGTTCTTTGTTACCCATCTTAAAAAGATTTGTGTGAAAATAGTTGTAATTGTTATATAAAAAAAAAACATGTTTTTCTCGTAAGATTTCCATTCATTTATTGTGAAATGGCAAATTCTGATTATATTTGATATCTGTTGAAAATCATATGGTATATCTTTTTTAAAAAATGAAAATGCAGTGAACATAAATGAATTTCTGGAAATATTTAACAAGTTACTAATTAAACTAACATTACTAAATTATTAAAGAAATTTACACTTAATTTATATTTAAAAATTTTCAAAGTATTTGTAAAAATAATATAATCAATTTTTCAGTATATGATTCAATAATAATTTGTACGTGTCGTATATGTATAAACCTACCCAAACATCTTATTGTTTGACAAAGACTTTTCAGCATATTTCTATAAATGTGTAATCTAATATTACCATTTGGTGAGGATTTTTATGTTTTTTCTTTGTTATTTTAGCTTCAGCTAAAAATGTCTAAGTATGTAAATAAAACAAAAAGCTGATAGCATCTAACAAATATCTGCTATATTTTACTGTTCACTGAATTCATGATAGAAGTGAACTCTATCCCATCTTAATAATCTTTTCTATTTCTATAAACAAACTTTTAAAATTGTTAACAATTTTAGTTATTTTACAATATAAAACTTTGTTTTCCTTAATATTTTTTAACATAATGTGAAACAAAGTAGAAAATAACAAGTCATTGTAAGTGAAAGAAATGGAAATAACATCCTCCTTCAATTATTTTTTACATAGGATAATCATATGATATACTTAGGTAGTCATGACATTCGAATATATGAGTATTTAACAATTGTCATCAGTTTGAGGGGTTTTTTTTGTTTTTAATTACATTATTCAGATAATTATCAATCCTGGAATTTTCAATTCTGAGTTCACAATTTTGCTACTATAAACTGCACAGAGCAATTACTTTCTTAATTTAGATCTTATTTTATTTTAAAGTTATATGGATAGTATGATTGTGGGTTTTTTTATTTCTAGCTGGACAGGTCATGTTGGTCGGTGCTACGGTTGTGCAAGTGCAGCCACCGAACACTGTATTACATTATTGAGAGCAATAGCCAGCAATCCTAAGACTCGCCAGTTACTTTTTAGTCAAGTAAGTTTTATTATTATGATATCTAATTTATTTGGCCAACTATTTAAATAATTTTTTATTTCTAATTGATAACTTTGCATTGTTAGGGATTAATCAAAGAATTAGTGGATTATAACTTAAGACGTGGCACAGTTCAAAACAGAAACGATGTTCGCCAACTGCTCTGCTTATTGACTAAAGATAATGAACAAGCCACCAATGAACTGAACAGCATCCTGATGGACCGAATCACAACTGCCATGAATAATAATATATCAAGTCCTGATTTGGTAAGCTGAAGTGAGAAATTGATGTGGAAACAGAGAAAATATAAAACAATAATAGGATTAATAGTCTTTTTATTTTTGATAGGAAGAATTATTTTTAAATAGTAATAAAATTAAAAGAAGTTGTATTGTTGAATTAAGATTTATTTTGAATAGAGTCAAGTTGCATTCAATTGCTGTTTCAATATATTCTTGAAAATAATTAATTATTTTGCATTCAATTGCTGTTTCAACATATTATTGAAAAAAATTAATTATTATGATTAATAAATAGTAATTTTTAAAAATATTATTGAGTGTATATTATTTGGAAATTTTTTTTAATATGTAAATGCATATGTTATAAAATGTATGCATTTTGTATTTAAAATATGTTTATGTAAGCGACATATATTTATATATAACTATATGCCGAACTGCTTTGGATTTTAGATTATGAAAAGGCATTTGATTCTATAAACATTTCTTCAGTGATTAAAGCATTGGATCATCAAGGTATAGATCCTGGATATTGTCATATTTTAAAGAATATTTAAAAAATGCAACAGCAACAATTATATTACATAATGATACTAGGAAAGTCAACATTGAAAAGGGTGTAAGATAGGGTGACTCCATATCTCCAAAACTTTTTACAGCAGCGTGCAAGAAGTATGTTTTGGATTAAAATGGGAAGCTAAAGGAGTGAAAGTAAATGGAGAATATTTAAATCAGATTTTGCAGATGATGTAGTTGTTTTTGCAAATAATGCTTTAGAGCTGCAGGAAATGTTGCAGAGGTTATCAGATGAAAATAGGAAAGTAGGACCAAAGATAAATATTAAAAAAGACTAAAGTTATGTTTAATATATACCCTATATATTACATATATAGACATAGGTATATAATAAGCCTGTGTGTTTCAGTTATTAAAGTAATGTTTAATGGATTTTCTCAAAATATGAAAATAAAGATTGATTATGATGAATTAGAAGAAGTTAACAGTTACAAATACTCAGATTATTAATACAGATGGGAACATAATGGATGAAATTAATCATAGAATTAAACTTGGTTGGAGTGCTATGCCTATGTGTTTGAAAAGGAAGGTTTTTAAAATGTGTTTTACCAGTTCTTACTTATGGATCTGAGACTTGGATACTTAATGGAAGAGCAATACACTCAAAGAAGTATGGAGGGATGCATGTTGGGACTAACAAGAAGAGATCGAAAACGCAATATATGGGTAAGAGAACAAACAGGTATTATTGATCTCATTGAAAAAATTAAAAGACTGAAATGGAGTTAGGCTGGACATATTGCTAGAAGAGATGATAATAGATGGACAATAGAAATCTTAAACTGGATTCCAAGAGATTGTAAAAGACCCAGAAAGAGACCACGTGTGCAGGGGTGATGTGGAGAAGAGAAGCTAAAGATTGGAAAAGATGGATTGAACTTGGAGAGACCTTCATCCTGCAGTGGACATGGTTGATGATGATGTAAATAAATAATTTAGCTATGTATATAATTGTACTCCTGTCAAAGGGAATTAATCTTCACACATGCACTATTAGATTAAATTTAGGGGCAATCATTTGTCAATAAGTGTTTTAAAAGCGTAAATGTATTCTTAGAGCTGTCAACAGGCGTTAGTTTATATAAAAAATAAGGTTTACGCATAAGTGTTACACTTATGCTTTTAAAACACTTATGACAAGTGAGTGCACGTAAATAATCACCATTTCATATGCTTGCACGTGATGTTAATAAGAGTGCCAAATTCTCCACACGTTAGTGCCAATAAGTGTAAGCTGTTGTAATCAATAAATGGAAGAAGATATGTGCATAAAATTCCTATCCAGTGCCGACTCATCTAACATTCCCAGCTATTTCTAGTTTGTGGCTTTCATCAGCATGGAGCCTTGGATTTGAGGGCACTGCACCTATATCTTAGAATCTAATGCAATATTTCAGCATTCACCTTTTTCGTATTTGGCTAACAATAAAGCTGGGAGCTGAAAACACCATAATATTTCCAACCCAAGTTCATTCGCTTGTATAGTCGTATAGATCTGAACTCAATTCAGCATCTATATGTTTTGGTGTCTTTGGATTTTCAAAAACCACAGTCACCATTATCCTATGAGCAGGATAGATATCAAACCATCAAAATATCACTTGATCACCATTTTGTATACTTACACATGCTGTTAGTAATAGTACGAAACTTTCCATACAATAGTGCCACCAAGTGCACGCCATTGCAATCAATGGACGCAGGAAGGGTTGTGCATAAAATCCCTATCCCATGCCTACTCATCCAACATCCCCAGACTAGTTTCTAATTTGTGGATAGCCTTGGATTTGAAAGTACTGCATCTAGATCTTAGGATCTAATGCAAATCTTCAGCAGTGACCTTTTAGCTATTTGGTTAACTATAAAGGTAGGAGCCCAAGATGAAAACACCATAATATTTGCAACCTTATCTCATTTGCTTGTATAGTTATATGCAAGCTAGAAACTAGTCTGGGGAAGTTGGATGAGTAGGCACTGGATTGGGATTTTATGCACAAATTTTCCTGCATCCATTGATTATGCATGGTTTACACTTAATGGCACTATTGTATGGAGAATTTGGTACTCTTATCAACAGCATGTGTTAGCATATGAAATTGTGATCATGTGATGTGTTGATGGATTTTATACCTATCCTGCCTATAGAATAATGGTGATTGAGGTTTTTGAAAAACCAAAGACATGAAAATGTGTTGATGCTGAGCTGAATTCAGATCTATATGACTGTGCAAGTGAATGAGCTTTGTTTTTGGGTTGTTTTCATATTGGGCTCCTAGCTTTATAGTTAACCAAATAGGTATGAGTTAGCTGCTGGAGGGTTGCATTAGATCCTAAGATATAGGTGCAATGCTCTCAATTCCATAGAAGCCACATGCTGGAAACTAGTCTAGGGATGTTGAATGAATAAGGATAGGATAGGGATTTTATGCACAAACCTTCCTGTACTTGGTGGCATTATTGTATGAAGAGTTTGGTACTCTGAAGATTAATTCCTTTCCACAAGATTACAAATACATAACCATATATAGACAATAGTGGGTATGTGATGCACTTGAAGATGTATTTATATTTTAATTTATCCTGCAAAATTCATGATGTTTTAAATTCAAAAGCAAAATCCAAAAAGAAAAGAAGAAATTATCCAGAAATTAAAAGCTGGAAAGACAATCGACCAAATCTGAATGCATTCCATTTATTTATTTATAAAAGTAGTAATATGCATAGCAAAATGCAATGAAAGTAAATAATGCCTTGCATTTATTTTTGTCTTTATTGTACATGTTCTATCTTTCATATCCATATCCACAGAGTGCTAACTTTATTGCAATTTCATGTTTCTTTTCTCATTGTCACTAGATGAATGAAAGCGTTTTTCATTATTTGATCTTATTCTTAATCAAAAATGAAAACTGATAGTTAAAATGAGAATCAAATATTAGTTTACCAAATGTATTACTACTATTCAAAGCAATTCTCAATTATTTCAAAAAAAAAATTTTTTAAATTATATTTAAATAAATTACAAATTATTTGATAGTGAATATAATATTTTAAAAATGCTTTTTTACATTTCTCTTCTTGCAAAGGTTGAAAATATTTATTCACTTGATTTAATAATCTTTTGACAAAGATGATAAAACATTTCCATTTATAATTTCAGGCAAGTGCTGTACGACATGAAATGCTACTTTTTGCCAATTCAGTCCAGAGGGAAGATAAATGTTGGGAACAGAGGCTTCGCTGCGGTAAGATGTATTTATTATAAAAAAAACTGTTTTCACTTTTATCTAATAGATATTTTAATATGCTTTACTTTTTTAATAGTATTGAATTTGTTTATGTTGGGTGTGAATACTAAGAGTCCAGTAGTGATGGAGAGCATCACATTACCATGTTTGAAGATATTGCAACATGTCATCCGACCAGAAGCAGCAATCAGCAAGAAAAACAAAGTAAAAAAAATATTTTTTTTGGAATATATTTAAAATTGATGTAAAATTCTAAGTGTATGTTTGAGAATGAAGTTTGTATTTCTGAGGAAATAATATTTGATAATATTAATATGATTAATATTTTGCATGTTACTGTGTTTTGTAATTGAAGCCAGGAAGAATAACTAGACAATTGTCTACTATGACCAAGCAGTTATGTTTGATCCTCATCAGTGCTTGGTTGCCATTTTTCACTGCTCCATTAATATAATTTATTTAAACAGCCCAATTTTACAGTTACATTATAAAATTTAATGAGTTTTTAAGATTTGCAGTTTTGGTTATTTTCTTAGGTTTTTTTTTTAACAATAACAATTGAAAATTACATTACAACATTATACTATATTTCTATGTTAAAATTATGCTTCACGTTTTTGATACCTGTGCCTTATAACCGAAAAAATTAATATCTAGACCACAATTGCGTAATTCTTTTCCATAATAAATTATGCATATTTTTTCCAGCTGTTAATGACATGATATTAGTATCTAAACTTCCTCTTTGGTTAAAATACAGTTTTAAATTTGGATTTTATTTATATAGGAAAAAATCAGATTTAGAATTCTAATGGCTAGAAAATGTTATTACATTTCTTCACTGTCAAAGCATTATTAGGGTTTTATAATTAGTGTGGAATTTAATTAAAGTTTTTTGCTATGTCTTGACTCATTAATCATGGAGCAAGAATAACAATTTTTTAATCTAATTAACGTTTAAGATGCGCATACGCTTGAGATATTAAACAGATGTGGTTGTAATTATATGCACACAATAAAATACATATATATATATATATATAGGCAGACATGAAGTTCAACTTCTAATTCAGGCTAGTCCATAATATCTAATCATAAGTTAAGTCCAAATGCTAATCTAGTTGATATATGTACCAACAAATATATATAGGCAGACATGAAGTTCAACTTCTAATTTAGGCTAGTCCATAATATCTAATCGTAAGTTAACTAGGAATGTAAGTCCTTTTGCTTACTAATTCTGTCACTAATTAATATAAGGTAGAAAACATTTATCTTTACACCATAATCGATCTTCAAACCTGGGTGGACCTTGAGACATTTCAAAATAAGATCAGTGCAATCTGTAAACAGCTTATAGAACCTTTAGGAGCCGAGAGCCTGGGTATCTGATGATTTCTCCTTGCTGGTTCTCTTCTGCTGCTTCTTCTGGTAGCACAGTTATCTTGAAGACCACAATGAAACACACACTGCCTTTTTTTCCGCACATTTTTATCTGTTCTTGGCTCTTTTGTTTTCTGGAGTATTCTGTTTTTGGAAAATCTGAGTGGTATTTATTTTATCAGCCCAATCTTTGCTCTAATTTAATTAGTATTTTACTAGTACTAATTAATTCCATTATCTGATTGTTTATTCCTCAATTCAAGTAATCTATTGTACTATATTTTCTGCTTATTTGCATTTTTACCAAATTCGGATTAATCTGAATACGACTATTTTTATTTCCTTTCTAGATTAATCTTATTAAATATATTTTAGCTTTTTAGATACATATATGCTTAATAAATGCATATTTTACAGTATCTTACTCCATAAGCCCAGTCTTCTTATTTTTTATATATAGTCTCATAATTTCATAGGCCTCTGTTTATTAAGTTGGAGCCTGGGTGATCTGAGTTTAACTCTTGGTTTTGTGGGTATCTCATTTTATATGTCCATTACTGCTTTCTGAGTCTTATGTAGACATTCTTCTTCTGGCATTGGGTCAAATGTTATTGTTTTTCACAGGTTTTAGTGATTCTTTTACTATCCATTCGTAGATATATTGGCGGATGTGGTTTATGTGTTTTCTATATTCTGTTCCATTCTGTGTTAGGATAGTTTCACTGTGTTTTTGTCTTCGAACTGTTTTTTTTTTTTTTTGATAATTTCACGTACCCAAACTGTAGTTAATTTCATATGTATTGTCTTCACAATCATGCCAGATGTGATCATCCCTTTTGGGGAGTAGTATTGTTAGCTTTGTCCATAATTTTCTGCTTATCATTAACTCAGCCGAAGATTTCCCTGTGACTGTCAACGGCTTGGAGTGTTGATGAAGCATTGCATGGTAAAGTATCTTAAATGTCATTAGTATTGGTTTTTTTCAATGCCTTTTTTATCTGTTAAATGGCTGTTTCGATGAGTCCATTTGATTCAGGGTGGTACGGGGATGCGCAGAAGTGTTTTATTCATTTCCTTCTGAAGAAATCTTGCATTTCTTGAGCAGTGAATCTGGTGCCATTGTTTGAGACAATTGTTTCTGGGGGTCCATGGCATGCAAAAATTGAATTTAAACTTCGGAGGGTTTCACTTGCTCCTGTGTTTTTCACGATGTGGTACTCTGTCTATTTAGAATATGCATTGTCGAACATAAACAGTATTTTTCCATTTATTGGCCAGCATGGTCTATGTGGAAATCTGCGATGGTTTGTTGTTTTCAGTCACTGTATGTACTCCTTTGGTTTTATGTTCATCTCTGACTGACAAGCAGTGCATTTTTTAATGTTCGATGTCTACAATTATGTTTGGCCACTATATGTAGCTATGCACTAAAACCTTTGCGCGCACTACTCCAGGATTGCCTTCGTGCAATAGGGCTTATACTTTTTCTCTACCTTTATTTGTATTACAACTCTATCCCCATTAGTATGCAGTCCTTACTAACTGATAAAATTTTTCACGTTTTATCCAAAACATGAGTGATAGGCATTAAGGTTTCTTAGGTGGCCAGCCGTTTCTAATTCAGCCTATCAGCAGCTGTTACACTTTATTGACACTTGTCCATTTTGCTACTGTATTGCTGTTCAAAATGTCTGACTGCAGTACGTCTTTATAGTTTGACTTCTATCTCATTCTTTTGAAGTTCATTTTTGTCTGGATTTTTGACAGCATTATGTCAGCATATTTTTTTCATCATAGCATATGTTGCCTCAGATAGTCAGGCACTAGTTTATCATTCGCCAATATATCCAATAACAGCTTATGGTCAGTTATTATGTTAAAAGGTCTATCAAATATATATTGGTGAAATTTTTTTTTTAAGTCCGAACATAATGGCTAAAGCCTCCTTATCAATTTTCTCATAGGATGTTCACCATTGTGGTATGGGTGACATAAAACTACTCCCACATCCCATTTCGACACATTGGTTGTTAAGCACACTTAAAGATTATTATCGAAATGCACCAGTAATTTGTCCAAAGACAGGAGGGCTTTAGCGGGTTTTGCTATTTTAGTTTTATTCTTTAAGAATGGTTTGAAATAATTAAATTAACCCCCAGAAATGCCTGTAGCTCTTTAACATTTTTTGGTTTAGGCGCATTCTTTACGGCTTTTACTTTCTCAGCTGATGGACGCTTTCCCTTTTCAGAGATTATATGCCCAAGTAATAGCAATTTTTTCATATAACTTTTTTGTGCATTTAATTTTAGTTTGAACTTCTGCAATTTCTCGTATACCTTAAGCAACTTTTGACTCATTCATCTCTTCTGAGCATGAGTTAGGTATGACGCTCTCTAAACCCTTTTATAAAACATTTATTTTTGCTTGAAAAATATTCGGTGTTGATGATATATCAAATGGTAGCCAATTGCATTTATATAATCCGACAGGAGATGTTAATGTTAATATGTCTTCTGATCTCTCCATCACTGGTATTTGATGAAAATCGAAATTTAAATCTAGTTTCTCAAAATGTGATGTGTTTTGCAGACTATTCAATACCTCTCTCAACATTAGGTACTCCCTTATTTAAATACTTATTTACTGTTATCGTATAATCGTCACAAATACGTATTGTCCCATTGGATTTTGTAATGACTATAGGCATGGCTCAGTCTGATATTTCTACAGGTATCAAAATACCCTTATTGATCCATTCTTGAATTTTATCTCCAACTTTTATTTTCTGCATGAAAGGAATTTTTCGCTGATTACTGATATCCAGGTATGAATTTTCAATTAACTCTGTCTCTGCTGAGCTCATTAATATTAACCCCAATTCTTCACTAAATAGATCTGGGTATTTACTTTGAAATATCTTGCTCTATAATGATTTTTTTTTTACTATACTAACTTGTATTCCTATCACTCTAAACTAATCTCTTCCTATTATAGGGCCAATTTTCCCCTTTATCTGATTAGAGCTTCTACTTGTCCCATTAATTTCAATATGTTTCCACTCACATCCTGAGCCTTAATGTCTGTTCCTCTATTTTAATGTAGGATGATATTTTTTTATGTGCAGAAAGAAGAGAAGTTATGCTGAGGATGTGTGCAAGGGTGGGTAAAGAGATGGGGATTAAATTCAGTGAAGAAAAATCAAATATAATGATGGTTGATACTGGGGAAAGAGAAGATGTAGAATTTTTATTGGCAGATATTAAGTTAAGAGTGGTGAATAGATATAGTTATAAGTAATCAGAAAAATTATTTGGATGAATGGGAGAAAAAATTGATAAATGAAGCAAAGAAAAGAAAGGGATTGATAAAGAAATTAACAGTGTTTTCATATAATAAATATGATGTAGTTAGGATTATATTGAAAAGAGTTTCAGTAGCATGGTTAACATATGGTAAAGATGCATTATATGTTAGTAAAGAGCTATTAAATTACTTAGAAAAAGTTCAAAAGGAAGTAGGAAGACATGCATTGGATGCAGATGTATGGACAGCAAGGGAGGCAATTCAAGGAGAAATGGGATGGTCAAGTTTTCATATGAGAAATGCAAAAAATAAAATGAAAATGTTTGGTAGATTGCAGTTTATGGTTAATAAAAGAATAGCTAAAATAATATTTAATTGGGTTGTGAGTAAAGGGCAGGTAACAAGATGGGTGAGAAAGGTAATGCAGTATGCAAAAGATTTGGATAAAGAATTAATATCAGTATATTTGTACAAAAGATGGGATGATTGTGTTAAGAGGATTGTTGAGTGTTGTAGTAGTAAGGAATGGGATAAAAAAATAGATTTATTAATAAAGAATAGGGAATTAGAGAGATGGAGAAATAGTATGGAGAGTAAAAAGAGTTTAAATATATATAGAAATAAACAGAATATTAGGTGTGAGTTAATATATGATAATAGTAAGGAAAGTAGTCTATTATTTAAGGCTCAAACAGGATCTTTAGCTACAAGCGAATATACATGTAAATGGAAAAAAATGGGTGATTTATTTTGTAAATTATATAAGGAAGGAATAGAAAATATTAGGCATTTGTTAATTGAATGTAAATGCTTGAAAACAGAAAGGGTACATATAATGAAGTTATGGAAGAATAAATATGAAAAAAGTGATTATACAGAAAGTGAATTATTGGTTTTTATACTGGGTTTGGGAAAAGATAAAGGGGATTTAGATATAAAGGTTATAGAGCTGACAAAGATTATGTTTTGGAAATGGAATGGAGCAGAATAAGGGAAAATTTAGAGTGGGGAATGGAAAATAAAGTGGCTAACAGGTTTATCTAGGCATAATTGCTGAGATATTCTTGACTTCGTTTAAGGAGAAGCCACAATACATCACATCTGCGTCAGACATTATGAATATATTTGAGCCACTATCTATCTCCATTGTAATATTTTTATTGCAGATTTGTAATTCCATCATGAATTGTTGCTGTTTCTCAATTTGCATATTTTTTACTATGTGGTCTTGAATATTTTTCTTCCTCTGCTTTTCTGCTCTTGAGTTCTCTTTTGGGTTTTAGCTTTCCCTAATTTTTCTGCATGCACATGCTAAAGGCCGCTTAGTTCCACATGTGAAACACGTTTTCCTGCCTCCATTTACATTCTTTTGCTATGTGACCAATTTTCCCACAGCAGAAGTATTTAAATTTGTCTTTTCGAATTCAAATTTATGCGATTTATACATATTTTATCAGTCTTAAAATCTTGTGTATCACTATTCTTTTTAGATCTAAAAGCCTGTGCCTGTTCTAATAGCTCATAAGCTATTCCTTTCTTTATAGCACTTTTATAGGTTAGATTGGTTTCTGTTATCTGCTGTTGATGGACCCTATCATTAGACATGCCCCATAGCAATTGATCTATCAATATTTCTTGGACAAAATCCTCATACCCACAATCTTGCATGATCTCCTTCAGGATTGAATTGCACTGTTGTATTGTTTCGTTCTTTAACTGTTTCCGATTTCTTAGCTATTGCTGAGCTATGTGGCAGGATGGACAAGGGCTAAAAAATCTGTTTAATTTCTTTAATTCCTTGATTGGTACATTTTCATTTACAGGCAGTTCATAAAACTTACTATTTCAATAACTTTTTTTTTCCGAAAAACTTAAGAATGCTGCAAGTTTATGCTTATTGTCCTCGATACCATTTAGAATTTTAAAATTTTTTAATTTGTGATAAGTATAATAGCCATTTTATAGCCTTTTCTATCAAACTCTCCAATAGAAATTTTCCCCAAACCCAGACATTTTAAAATTTCTCTAAATCTAATTGACTTCAAATACTAATTTTCTCTCTAGGCTAGGTTCGAACTAACTAACTATGCCAAGTTTTGCTATGTCTTCACTCATTAATCATGGAGATAAGAATAACAGTTTATTAATCTAATTAATATTATAAACAAGATGTATATATGCATGAGACATTAAACAAATACAGTTATAATTAAATGCACACAATAAAATGCATATATATAGCAGATTTATAAAGTCCAAATGCTAACCTAGTTGATATACATACCAACAAATATATATAGGCAGATGTGAGGTTCAACTGCTAATTCAGGCTAGTCCATAATATCTAGTCTGTTCACTAATTAATACAAGGTAGAAAAGGTTTACACTATAACTGATCTTCGAAGTTGAGCAGCCCTTGAGGCATTTCAAAATAATTATAAGATCAGTGCTATCTGTAAAAACCCTAATCAGCTTATTTAATCTTTAGAAGCCAAATCCTGGGTATCTAATGAATTCCCCCTGCTAGTTCTCTTCTGCTGCTTCTTCTGTTAGCACATTTGTCTTGAAGACCACGATGAAACTCACACTGCCTTTTCTTTCTCCCCACACATTTGTATCTGTTCAGGTCACTTATGTTTTCTGGAGTACTCTATTTTTGGAAAATCTGGGTGGTATTTATTTTATCAGCATAATCGTTGATCTAATTTATTAGTATTTTACTAGTACTAATTAAATTTCCTTTCGTTATTTGATTGTTTATTCCATGCTTCAGGAATCTATTGTACTATATGTTTTGCTTAATTGTATTTTTACCAAGTCCACATTAATCTGATTACGACTATTTTTATTTCCTCTCTAAACTAATCTTAATATAATCCTCTAGATTCTTCCTCCTCTTCTTCTTCCTTAGTTTTGCTTTCTTTATACAGTATATAACATCAAACCTCCACTCTTTTACACTTTTAGCAAAATATATTTATTAATTAACAGTAAAATAAATATCCTAGTAATAATAATAAATAATAAGAAGTAAAAATAATAGTAAAATAAAATAATATTAAGGTTAAAAGGATTAAATTATTGAATATAATATAATGTAAAAATAGTTAAATTGTAAAATTATTTGTATAAATTTATAAAATATGATTGTATTTATGTAATGTTTAAATTTGTAGATCTGATGAAGACTGCTGGGAACAGTCTAAACTGTTAATTAATAAATATATTTTGCTAAAAGTGTAAAAGAGTGGAGGTTTCATGTTATATACTGTAAACTAATCTTATAACTTATTACATACATTTTAGCTTTCTAGATACATACATGCTTATTAAATGTATATTTTACATCTTCTAATTAATCTTCTCTCCCCCTGTTTCTTTAAAATTACAAGACAGAATGAAGTAATAAATAATATTTAAAGTAACAAATAGAAGAGCAAAACAGAGACTCCAGCTTTTTTACACATCACTCTTCTGCTACTAATTTGCAAAGAACTGTTTTGGAATTTTGTAATTGTACTCATGGCAAATCATTGCAGGTACTAGAGAGATCCATCTCCAAAGGCAACCGATCTATGGTTATTTAATGTTCTCATCGGTCTTATTATTTGTATATACCTTCGGATAAATAATTTTTTGTTAATATCCAAATGGTAATAATTTTTTATGTATGTTTTTATTATTAACAGTTGTTTTACTTTTATATATATTTTATTAATTAAATGGCTAATTTCTTATTAAATTTATCAAAGTATTTGTCTTGAATTTTATGGTTATTCCCACATGGTTAGATAATTCAATTAGGCACAGTAAAAATATTATTGAGCATTATCAATCTTTGGATAAATGATGGATATTTTTGAATTTCCATCTTGATAGCTAAAAAAGTTAACATAAGAGTTATTATGTGAGAGGTATAATTGAAACAAATATGTGTCATTATGGGTTAAACGGTTTTTTGTTTAAAATTATGCTATATAGTAAGTGGTATCCAGTTAGATTAGAAATCATAAAAGAGTAAAGTTTTCCATTTTAGAATTACTAATTAGTACTCTTTGCCATGAAGGGATGAAATTTTTGATGTCAAATATTCCAGTGTGATTGATAAGCAGTTAATGGTCTTCTCCAATTACAAACTTGCTGGTGATCGTGGTTTTTTATTTTATTTGTTGCTATAATTTCAGTAAATTGATCTGAATGGTAAAATAAACTATTAGAAAGGCATTTGTGGAATGAAAGGAAATTATTTTTTGTATTATGAACTGCAGTTATCGGGATTTGCAATATTTTAGAATGTAACTAGGGATTTTATCAATTATTTTTATGAGTTTATAATTATATCCCAGATAATTACTGGAGAAATAAAAATTAAATTTTTATTAGATACAATTTAAAATTATTTTTTATTACTATTAGGCTTAGGGAAATTCATGAAAATTACTTATATAGTAAATATTTTTATAACATTACTATTTATAAAAAGAAGTTAATGATTAAATTGATTAGTATTCCAACCCTGCCATTTTTTTTTTTCAAACCAGTTTGTTTTTGAAAAACATTACCTTTAATATTATTTTTTGGTTTATTGCTATTTTTTTTTTTAATTAAATTTTTATTCAATAATTTTAATAGATTATGGTTTGTTACTTTTTTTTTAAAATTTAATTTAATTATTTAAATAGATATTTGTTTTTACTTGAATGATTTCTCTGATTTAATTATAATGCAATTAATTACCCATATGTTAAATTTCACAAGTTAGAGTATGTTTACATTTATAATTTGTTGTGCATATGTTTAGTTTTTAATTATTAGTTATTAAAATAGTTTTTAATCACTTATAAAAATGAGTTCTTGAGATGCATATACTTAAATTTAATATATATAACTAACTGCCTTTCAAATATTATTTGTATTAAATTATTACAGTGAGATTAATTTTAAATATAACCAGTGAACACAACCTTCGGGTCAAGTAATGAAAAAATTTAGTCTGTTGGTTACTGAATTATGCTTTTGCTCATTTTTTAAAAGTTTCTCGTACATAGGTTACCATTTTTAAGTTTTGTATTTAATTCACGTTTTATAAAATGTAGATAGAACAATATTTGAAATGAATTAATATATTTGTGTTATATAAGTGTGTTTTAATGTTTAGAATAAGAGTATTGAATCCATGAGCTCTGTAAAAGCTGGAGGGATTGATGTAAGAGTTGATTTCAAGAAATGGCTAGCTGGAGATAGCATGCACTCATATCAAAGTTGGAAACAGCGGACACCTTCTAAAGGTATTTTAATTTTCATATATACTGTGTGTATATTACACGTCTCAGTAAAGTTTTAAAAATCTTTCTGGAAAATTGTTTTGAAATTTTAAAAGAAATACTGTTTTAATATTTTATTTATTTTTAAATCATTATAATTGAATTTAATTAATTTATTATTATTAAATACATGTAATCTAAGTAAACTTTTTGTTTATGTAAAAATTAAAAAGTATTTTTTTTTGTTTGTTTGTTTCTTGTAAAGAATAAATACAATATGTAGTCCTTCAGATATTTCTATCTCTATTTCAAATTTGGATTTATTTATTTTTTTCCAAAAATGAATTCATAAGAAGCAGGTTTCCTTTTTCTGCAAATTCCACAAATCTTTGTCTTTTTTTTATTTTTGTTTCCATATTCAAATTTATGTATAGCATCTTACCATTCAATCAGTTTTCAATTTTAGTATTAAATTTTCCCATGACAATTTTAATATATTTGGTTTGATCAAACGCATTCTAACTGTCCATATAAAAATGGTCTTTGTCTTCATCTGAATGAGCTTGTGGGAGGAGAAAGGAGTATAAACCGGAATTATTTATATTTCATTAAGTTGAATAGCTAATCTTGCTACTATATTTGAAATACCATTAATTTTTTACAATATTGTTGTTTTTTTATTTATAAGGTAATCCATTCTAAATGTGTTTTTAATATTTATATTTTTATAATAGGTTATATAGAATTTTTCAAATCAATTTTTTTTTCCTTTTTTTTTCTAACTTTATAACACTTCCTACAATTTTTTTTTTTTTTTTTCAAAATGATATAAGTTATAATTAACTAAATTTAGAAGTTTGCTATTAACTGAAAGGAGAGCCTTTGATTCCTCTTGGAAGCATTAAAGGAACCAAGAAGGGTAAATTCCTAAATGTCCACTTCATACGTTCTTGTCGTTGCAGCTGTTCTTACTATGTGATTATTCATAGAGTATACGAACACGGATGGGCTGCTCACCAACACGCATTAGCCAGCATGGTGAATTTATTGGCTTTTTACCTCTTAGTTTAAGATCAAGAAACACCATGGTCTTTCTTCTCAGTGCCTGATAAGGCAGAATGAATGTTTGTTTAAATGATAAATATTTTTCCAATAGATATATATAATTATGACAGACAAAAATAAATCATGGCCCTTATTCCCAGGAGGATGTAAAGTCACCAACCAAGGCAGCGGTTGGTAGTCGAAGGCAGAGGATGCTAAGAATACCCTGATTGCGGATCCAGGCTGTCATTTGATGACGGCTTTTTATTTAGGTACTTACAACTGCTGATCACTTTCAAGTGAAGGAAGATTGCAAGAATTAGAAGAACTGTCTTATATTAAATGGGACATTATTGGACTTACGAAGTTAGAAGAAAAGGTGAAGAGACAATTAATTTAAAAAGTGGACATGTACTCTACTATAAAAGCACAAATATTGGAAATACAAGTGGAGTAAGATTCATTATAAATAAAAAGTGGAAGAACAACATTGTGGAGATTGATGGTATATCGGACAGAGTGGCAAGATTAGTTATACAACTTAATAGCAGATACCAAATGCAGATAATTCCAGTTTATGCCTTAAGTTCTCATAGTGATGAAGTAGTAGAAGATTTTTATATGGATGTACAAAAAGGCTTTTGATCAGAGTAAACAACATTTTAAAATTGTTATGGGAGACTTTAATGCTACAATTGGTAAACAAATGAAAGGTGAAAGTGCTATAAGTAATTTTGGTTATGATAATAGAAATGAGAGAGGGCATAGACTTGTGGAGTTTGCAAAAAATAAAAACTTTATATTACGAATTTTTTTTTTTTTTTTTTGAGAAAAATGTTAAAAGGAAATGGACATGGAAGCATCCAAATGAAGATACAGCAGAATTGGATTAAATTTTGACTAACAGAAAATACATATTTCACGATTGTAATGTTCTTAATAAATTTAACACAGGAAGTGATCATCGATTAGTAAGATTAAGATACGTGTTAATGCAAAACTAGAGAGACAAAAATTATTAAAAAATTTGGTAGTCTTTTGATAGCCGGTCCCGGCTGCTTGACAACGTTGTTTATGTGTTAAAACAATAAAATGTAACACTACCGGGGTGCGATTTTTAAAATACTGCAACTTTTTTTGATTTCTTTAATTTTTTCTACTATTTTTAGTTTTTTTTTTTTTTTTTTTGGCTATACGGTGATTTTTTTTTTTGGCTTTAACTTTTATTTTTTAAAACAACTCTTATTACCTTTTTTTGAAAATAAAAACAAACAAAAAATAACTTCTGTATCTCTAACTTTTACAAAGTATTTCTCAATCCACCCCCCATCCCCCAAAAATTAAAATAACATCAAAACTTTTGACTTTTTCAACTTTGTTTTTTTTTTTTTTTGGGGGGGGTCAAAATACGACCCCTTTTTTTTGCCTATAAGGCGACTTTTTTTGGCTTTATTTGTATACTGCTGATATACTAAAACTTTTACTTTTAAAACCAATTTTTATTACCTTTTTTAAAAAATTTTAAAAACAAACCTAAAATAAGTTTTGTCTCAGTGAAGATAAAATATTTCTCAACCCACTCCCCCCAAAACAATAAAATAAAAACTTTTGACTTTTTCAACTTTCATTGTCTTTTTTTTTTAAAAAAAAGACGGCGATTATTTTCTTCCCACTTTATGTCTATTACGCGATGTCTTTTTTGCCATTTTTTAAAAAAAAATTTACTATTAATTACATTTTTTGATCCTTTCAACACACCACCACAAAAAAATTACAATAAGATCAAAACTTCAGACTTTTACATGTTTCGTTTTGCCTATACAATGATTTGTATTATGCAATTTTTATTTTGCCCCTACTATTAATGACATTTTTTGATCATTTTATTTTTTCCTACTACGTCTTTAATATTTTATTTATAGGAATCGAATACCTTCGCTTGCAGGAGCCTGACTGACATCAGTAAGTGGCACAATTTGTGTGCTATTTTAAATGTCTCATATAATTTTTTGCAAAAGTGTGAGTTTTCGCGTGAGCTCGGCCGAATCGTGTTTGGCCCTACCCTTTCCCAATGTTTTGCAAATTCCAAGTTGTGTAGGGTAGTTGGGGACAGTGTGACAATTCTTAGTGAGTCTGACTGCGTGATTTAAGTAGAAATGAAATTACTCTGCTATGGAGATATCAAAACTTGTGGCCACTTGAAATCCAAACACCGTCAGATGATACAGTAGCGATCAGTGAATTGTGCGAATTCGCATAAAGTGTGCAAAGCCATAAAGTGGCCTGCAATGACTAAGATAAACACAACTGTTTTCTTAGCCATAAGTGTAGGCTGCGGGAAACAACATTTTTATGTGATATGATGCACTGTGACTTCTTCTTAAATGGAGTCAGGAATCTCTCAGCAACTATGCTGTTTTAATTATGTGTTTTACCACATAAACAACTCCGTCTAAGCGGCCGTGACCGACTATCAAAAGATATCAAAATATTTACAGTTGATTTTCCTAATCTTCAGAAACATTCTAATGAATTTAAATTAGAACTTACAAATCGGTTTCAAGTATTAGTAGATTTTGAACATGATTCAAATTGTGAATGAAAATAACTTTTAAAAATGGCAACAAAGATAGCTGATAGAAAAAAGCAGCAATTGACCAATAAAATTTCTACTGAGACTAGAGAATTTATGAAGAAAAGGAATATGAAGATATACAAAAATGATGCATTAAAAAGGATTGAATATCTCAAATTTTGTAAAATGGTGCTGAAAAGAGTTGAAAATGATATAAGAAAGTATAACTGTGAACTAGCAAGGAAAGTTGTAGAAGAGAAGAAAAGTCTCAAGAGTGTAAAACAACATTTTGGTTTTGGTAGGAAATCTATATTTGCAATAAGAAAAAAAAGATGGAATTATTACTAAAAAGAGAGATGACATCATGAAATGGGTAGAAGACTTTTATCAAGAATTATATAGTAATAAAGAACAAGTACCTTCTATATCTATTACATATTCTGAATTGCCCAGAATTTTAAATGAAGAAGACATGCAATTAAACGTATGAAGAAAGGAAAGGCTCCAGGTAATGATGGAATTATAATTGATATATTAAAAGAAGCAGGTGAAGAAATACAAAATTTTTAGCAAAGTTATATACCAAATGTCTAAATGATAAAGATGTACCAGATGATTGGAAGAAATATCGTATGAATATTTAAAAAAGGTGATAAAGAAGATATTAGAAATTACAGACCTATCAGCCTTTTACAGTTTTATACAAAATTTTTACTAAGGTAATTACAACTCGTCTACAGAAAACACTGGATTTCCACCAACCAAGAGAACAAGCTGGATTTAAAAGTGGTTTTAGTACAGTAGATCATATCCAGGTATTGAGAGAAGTTATAGAAAGACCAAATGAATATGAGTTGCCATTATACTTTGGATTTGTAGATTATGAAAAGGTATTTGATTCTATAAACATTTCTTCAGTGATTAAAGCATTGGATCATCAAGGTATAGATCCAGGATATTGTCATATTTTAAAGAATATTTATAATAATGCAACAGCAACAATTAGATTACATAATGATCCTGGGAAAGTGAATATTGAGAAGAGTGTAAGTCAGGGTGACTCCATATCTCCAAAACTTTTTACAGCAGTGCTGCAAGAAGTATTTTGTGGATTAAAATGGGAAACTAGAGTGAAAGTAAATGGAGATTATTTAAGTCATTTAGATTTCGCAGATGATGTAGTTGTTTTTGCAAATAATGCTTCAGAGCTGCAGGATATGTTGCAGGAATTATCAGATGAAAGTAGGATCAAAGATAAATGTTAAAAAGACTAAAGTAAATTTTAATGGATTTTCTCAAAATATGAAAATAAAGGTGATTATGGTGAGTTAGGAGAAGTTAACAGTTACAAATACCTTGGTCAGATTATTAATACGGATGAAAACATAATCGATGAAATTAATCATAGAATTAAACTTGGTTGGAATGCTTTTCGTAGAAATAACTTGATACTAAAAGGAAATATGCCTGGGTGTTTGAAAAGGAAGGTTTTTAATAAATGTGTTTTACCAGTTCTTAGTTATTGATTTGACACTTGGACACTTAATAGAAGAGTAATACAGAGACTTCAAACCACTCAAAGAAGTATGGAGGGATGCATGTTGGGAGTAACAAAAAGAGATTGAAAACACAATATAGGAACAAGAGAACAAACAGATGTTACTGACCTCATTGAAAAAATTAAAAGACTGGAGTTTGGCTGGACATATTGCTAGAAGAGGTGATAATAGATGGACAATTGAAATCTTAAAACTGGATTCCAAGAGATTGTAAAATACTCAGAAAGAGACCACACATGAGATGGATGGATGAAATAAAGTGTGCAGGTGATGTGGAGAAGAGAAGCTAAAGATCGAAGAAGATGGATTGAACTTGGAGAAACCTTCATTCTGCAGTGGATTGATAATGGTTGATGATGATGATGAATATCCTAGGTCTGCACCAAGTGATTTTTAATACTTTTGCTTTTTATTACTAATTGCTGTTTTGGCTAATAATTTTACAATATTTGGATACAAAAACCATAATTAATTTTTTATTCTCATTATTATAAATAATAAATAAAATAGCATTCAACTCACATTCACATGTTAATTTTGCCTTCAAGGAAATCTAACTGGCATCTTGTTCAAGAACTATCTGTCAAATGAGTAAAAAAAAAATCACGGTGTATTAAAACAATCCATCCATATTTGTTGCTATATGAATAATTGCTATATTTTTCAAGGTTGGATTTCTTAATTAAAGTTTGAAATAAAATGAATCTTATTCTGCCTTAATTAACATATAAACATGTTGAAATAGTCTAATTTATAGTAATTAATCACCGTTCTAAATATTTACACTTTCATACTAATTTGAGTGACTATTATGTTTGCTTCATTGTCATTTTTTTTGTGGGTAATAAAAATGTATTTTGCTTTGTATTTGGAGCCGATATTTCAAAAGTATATTTATATGAATACTCATTATTGCAGTCATTTTATGTACATACATAATCCTGAAAACATTACAAAAGGTAAAGTGGCAGATTTTTATACTACTACAACATATTCACAATTTAATACTGTAGTACATACGGTACTTATATTCTTGTAAATATCCACAGTGATGTCACATAATAAGAGTGTCATATTCCATATCTTTGTTGTACTTCACAAGAAATCATTTTTGAATATGTATCATATCTAAAAAACAAAGAAATCTTCATAAAGTTGCTGGTTTGTGTCTTCTGTGTGCTTGTTGGAGCAATATAGTATTAATATATAAAAGCTCTGTTGAAATTTTAATGGGATATTATGTGTATTGTTGTAAATTGTCTAAATTGGGATCACTCATTCTTTGTAGCATTTCCTAATTACTATAGATAAATTGATTACTATTTCACATGACATAGGCATTGACTTTTTTTAACATAAGTGTATTAATTGGTAAATGCAAAAAAAAGTCACTTATTGACTGTTTTTACATTTTTTAATAATTGGCTTATAACCTGTCTTTATCTTATTAACATTTTCAAAGTTATCTAAATCTATATAATCTTGAATATGTGTGAATGCATAACTCAATTAGTAACTTTAATTTAAATGAAAAATTTGATAGCTTATAGCTTTAAAAATTATTTATTGGTTTACTTATTAGGTCCTGAGATGGCTAATAAAAAAAATAAAAAGGAAGTTCGTGCTCGCTATCTGATGGAAAAATATGGAACAAAGTGGAGAGAAAAGACTAAAAAAGGTAGTCATTTGAAAATATTATTGTATGTATAATAAATAAATGTTTTTAATAGAATTAATTTAGTCTTTAAGATAATTTTTATACAGTTCTTTTTCTGTGATCATTAAAAACAAAATTGTAAATAATAAATGCTATGAGATTTTTTTATTTTTAAATAAATTGTTTTAAATATATATATTTTTAATTGTATATGTTTTTTTAATATTAAAAATATGTTCTGTATGTTCTTTTTCAGATTTATTACATTTAAAATTATCTGATGATACATGGCTACGTCGAGTTCTTTTTTCTCCTTCATCAAGAGCTGCTCGCCAGGTGGCTTGCAATATGATTGAGGCATTGTGTCAAGTACCTAGTCGTAAACGAAATATGCTTGACATGTTAACTAGCTACTTAGATGAATTAGGGCGCACGGGTGAATGCACTGCAGAATTTTTAACACTGTATCAGAAATTAATGAAATCAGCCCATTGGAAGTATTATCTTGCTGTGCAGGGTGTTCTTCCTCATATTGGTAATCTGATTACTAAAGAAATAGAACATCTGACTACATTAGAAGAAATGACTCTAAACTCAGATCTTACACAGGGCTATGCCCTCAAAATGTTAGCAGGTCAGTATTATTATCTTTATATTTGAATATATATTTTTATATGATATGTGTGCTCTATTTTTTTAAAATAATGAATCTAAAAATATCTGTATTTATGATGTTTATGATGTATATATGTATACCATTTAAGTTTATGAAATGTTTTCAGATATAATTGTGTTTAATAAAGTAAAATAAATTTATTGATATTTTAATAACACTTATCCTTAAATGGTTGAAAAAAATATAGTAATAATCATAAAGTTATTGTAGATAGAAATGTTTTATATCAGCAATTTTATTTTATTAAACATGGTTATTCCCAAAAACATATTTCATAAAACATTTTTTTACCCTTGAAAACATTCTGTTCAACATATGCTTTTAGTGTTTATATATAAGTATATGTTTATATATAAACAAAGAGCTTTACTAATTGCTCTAATAAGCTTTGTTGATAAAATGCTAGCAAAAGAAAGCATTTACAATATTTTTATCAGAAACCACACCCAAACCCCAGACCAATGGTTTCGTGCTTTGGTACTCCACAGTGAAACGCTGGATAGCTTCAGACACTAGATCTAAAAATACTAACCCAAAGCCAGCATTTATCTAAGAGTTAACTATTGAGGAGAAAATCTGAAATTTTTAGATACCTACATGTCTTCAAACCCAACTTTCTAACTCAAATAGCTAATATATGGTTTGGCAGAAGATCTCTCAGCCCCATATAGCTATTTGAGTTAGATAGCTGGGTTTGAAGACGTACGTGTCTAAAAATTTCAGATTTTCTTTTCAGTAGTTAACTCTTAGATAAATGCTGGCTTTGGGTTAGTGTGGTTTCTGATAGAGATATTAGAAATGCTTTCTCTTGCTAGCATTTTATCAACAAAGCTTGTTAGAGCAATTAGCAAAGCTCTTTGTTTTTATTTACAAGTTTAAAAAATTGAGTCATGTGATATATGACTTTTTTTATGTTTGTATATATTATGTAACTTCTTAATTTTTATAAATGAGAACATTTATTTCTTGATAACCATTACTATTATATAATGTTCATTTTAAATGTTAAAATTTTGAATTTTTATTTATACAATATTTATTTTGTTTTTAAAATTATTATGATTTATTATGTATTTTTTGTATAAAATTTCACAATCTGCAATTATTTTGATTGTAGTAGTATATTCCTATTTTGTTATTGTCTTTATTAGTTAGTGATTTATTATTTGAGATTGATTTCTTTATTATATTTAGCTATATTAAAAAATGTATCCTACATTAATATTTTCTTGTAAAAAAAAATAGATCACATAATCTTCATATAGTTTTTCAGATTTTTTTATCATTATAACTGTATTGTTTCTTTAATACCGATTCTGTTTTCATTTATCTTGTACTTTTTATTTTTACTTCATCACCTTTTTTTAAAATACCTTTTACTAGTTTTCTATTTCTATATATAATATCCCTTTTTATTATTCCACAATTTTTCAACTTTATTTTATAATTTATTTTATTACAAATATTACTTTACTATTGGAATCTACATTTATTTTTTTTTTTTGTCCAATTTGTTGATCCTAATTTTAAATCATGCTCATAAATATTTGATAGAATTTTTTCATCAATTGATTTTCTATTTTTAGTTTTAAAGTTAACTACACATAATTTGTTACAATATGATGCTATTTCCATAAATGGTATATAATGAAAAAAAAAAAAATAGATATTATATAAATAATAGAAAGAAAAATATGAAGTGAGATGTACAGATATTAAAACAGCTTTGAAAGAAAAAAAAATGTATGTCAGTGTATTTATGTTTGAAAAATTAGATTCAGATAAATATATATTGTAACGGGATGAAATATCGGGGTTTTTCATGGGCTGATAGCAAATCATCATCAATCCCAGTTCAAAATAAATATCAATTTAATGAACAAGTATAATATTTAAATTATAAGATTAAAGTAAGATATAGAGATATTAAAGTAATGTTTACTATTTCAAAATATATAAGAAATTTTATATATTAAAGAGAGCATTAGTTTCTGAAATCTCCGTGAAATCAGCCCAGTTAACTCCTTAGAGCAGTGTTTCCCAACCTGTGGTTCGCGTACCACCAGTGGTACGCGAGTTGCTGGTTGATGGTACACGAAAAATAATCAATAATGGTGGACATAAAAAAAAATTAAATCATAAAAATATAGAAACGTTTTTTCCTATAATTCATAAAAATTATTTTAATTAATAATCGATAACGATCTTTAATGTTAATGATAAAATTGAAAGTATGATTAAGAAATTAGATTTTTGGAAACAGTAATATATATATATAAGTATCGAAAACAATCAACTGGAAGTATTCAAAATTCTATATATTTTTTTGTTTGAAAATAAGGTTAGTCTCTCTCAAGATATATGAGAAAATATAATAGCACATTTAACAGGATTAAAATTGTCTTTCATGAAATATTTTCCAAAACCCGAAAACACAAATGATAATTGGATTTCAAACCCCTTCTATGCAGAAAATTTAGATAAAGCTACATCATTATCAATAAAGGATAAAGAAAATTTAATAGAATTATCATGTGACAGAACTTTACAAGTAGAATTCAAACGACACAATCTAATTAATTTTTGGTTAAACATTAAAGAATATGAACAACTTTCTGAGAAAGCTCTTAAATTATTATTACCGTTTACTAGTACGGAATTAGTAGGAAGAGCTTTTTCTTCATATATTTTTTTAAAAAATAAGTATCGAAACAGATTGAACGCAGCTTGTAGACTTAAGGGTATACCTCGCATCTTTTGAACCAAATTTCAAAAAATTATGTTGTTCGAAACAAGCACAAAGATCTCATTAAATTAATTTTATAAAAATATTTGATTATGATAAGAAAATATACTAATTGGTTTTTCATAATTTTGTGTTTTTATTAAAACCATTTATTAGTAAACGAAATATGACAAAATAGTAGATAAATAATGAGTCGGATCAAGGCAAATCAATCTAAATTATTTAATTTGAAAGTGCATCAGAAAGATCATACCAAGAAATTAGACTCTCATTAATTCTTGATCATCTATTGTGGATTACTAGATGTAAGCTAGTATTTAATCATCAAAATTTTAATCCTATTAACTTCATGCTGAACAATATAAAGAAAACAAGAACAAGAGATATTCTGATAACCCCTGAGGTTATTTTTACCATGACTTGGGACATGCTAGATTTATCCTCTCCATGGCCCAACCAATAGCAAGATGCTCCAAAAAAGAGAAAACAGACTCAAATTAGGGAAAACCAAATGAAGGAATGAGAAAACATTTTGAACAAAATATGTACCAAATAACCTTTAATGTAATAATGTAATCTTTAATAAATTATTTTGAAAAAAATATGAAACTTTGAACAAACACATACATATAAATATGTTACAGTGAGTTTATAATTTCAGTGAGTTTATAATCTGGTGTGACGTTTAGGCGTGTTTTAATGTAACTTGTCTCATTATGAGATGTGAATATAAACATGGTCACCCTATAATATTTATAATGCAAATAAAATAACACACTCGCAATAACAAATTTCACGAAATACAATCATTTTTACGAAGTGGTACAATTTAGCGTGATGTTACTACCAAGTGGTACGCGAGCCAAAAAAGGTTGGGAAACGCTGCCTTAGAGCAACTAAAAGTATCATTAACCATACATCAACCAGCATTATCATTATAAGTAAAAGTAAGTATAAGTAATATTCAAAAAAATAATTCATCATCATGAGTGATTAATCAAAATATATCAATAAATCAACAGTCCATCTTGTGGCTGGATTTGAAATGGGTCTCTAGACCAGGTTAACTATTGAGCCCTTGTCAGCTTGTAGCAATTATTTAAACCCTTAATTTGGAAGCATCAATTTAAGTGCTCATCCATCAGAATACATAATCATAAAAACAATAATGCTGGGATATTAAAACATGCTAATCATCATCAATGCTCTGGCCACTTATTACCATTAATGTACTGGCCAACTAAAACTTAATTTCTAATAGGCTAAACTAAATGAAATGTAGTGCGGGGGCTTTAAACACCAACCAGGATATCTATCTCGCCCCTAAGCACTAATATACACACCCTTTCATATATCATATTAACATGCATAAATCTAGATCAGAGAACATAAGCTCTATTACTGTATTGTGACCAAGTGATGATGCAATACATATCCTAAAAATATTTGGAATCAAGTTCACTGGAATAATTTTTATAATAAAATACAAATTTATTAATAACAATAGAAAAAAATGAAATTAAGATCTCTAGAATAAGACTATACACTTGTAAACTTTCTGATTTTGATTAATATACATAAATAAAACTATTGCATTTGTGATTTACATGATTAATATACAAAATTCAAGTTATTACATTGATTTACATATATGCGCCAATAGGTTTACATAAAATGCATATATCCACACAGATGTACGTTTTAATTTAGAAATGAATATATTTGAATAGTCATAACATAATTATAAAAAATTTTACTTACATACAAATACTATAAATGATTAAAATTTACCTATACATATCTATTTGACATGTATTGATGTGGCTAAAAATTTAAGTTGTATAAAAATACTATAAGTGATTAAAATTTATCTATATGTGTCTATATGACAGTCATTGATATATATATGCACACAGATGTGCAGTATTTCAATCATCATATAAAACAAAATTTGATTAAAATTTTGCATATATGTGAGTGTGTTTACCATTTTGTGCACACTCCCATTTACATCATGTGATATTTTTGATTTGACAAAACAATTGTTATTAAAAATATTTTTCATAATTAATTTCTTTTGGAAATATACAAAATTTCCATATACATGTGTGTATAGAAAAAAAAACAATATAGATAATATGATTTAAAATTATTAGTTTTTTTTTATAGTCAATCAAAGTACTATCAACTTTTTTTTTTTTTAAATATAAAATCAATGAATTAATTTACTCCTATATTTTTAATCCAAGCAAGTTTTCACTTGTATTACTTTTAATTAATTATAAATATCTTTTTTAAAAAATATATATATTCCAGCAAATTTCTTTTGTTTGTTTTTTTTTTTTATCTAGATTTTGAAGTTTTAGAAATTGTCTATGAATCAATCATTTTATTCAAGCAAAAAGTTACTTGTTATTTTTTAAAATGTATAGATTTTTTTTAAACGACTTAAAATAATACTGCTCTATAGATATCTATTTTTAAATGAATTGTTTTTAACAACTCACTTCATATAAATATGATGCTATGCGTTCATCTGTGGTTTCTTGCATCTAAATAAAACAGCATACGTATATTGACTTCTTCATCAACTGATGGTTTCTTTTGGTGGGCTTGCTAGTCATGATGAGATTGGTTTAGTCACATCGGGAAATATATAATTCAGATATGGTTGGCATTCTTTCTTTTGTCTATGATTTGAAATTTACTTCAGGCAAGCACACAGTCTTATCCACTTTTGTGCAAGCTAATGAATACAGAAAGCTTGGTCAGGCTTCATGAATCAAAACTCCGGCATAGTTAATCAGTAGGCCTTGGACTTGCCCTCCTTGCAGTTATTTATTGTAGTTGTCTGTATGATTTGCTAGCCATATTACTGCTAGCTATTACTGACAACTGACTACAACAAACTAAAAGTCAAACTGAACTAATCTTTTTATCAACTTTTATATTAGAGTGGAGGTGAGAAAAACATATTAAAAATTGTTCTTATTTCTCTAATCCCTTTTGAAAAACAAGTTTTTGCTTTAAAAAAAGATTTCTAATAGATAGAAATTTTGTTCAATTAAGATTTCAAAATAGATAATAGAAATTTTTACACTTATCAGATTAACATGCTTGTTTTTTTTATTTTCAAAATCTGAATAATAATAATACAATATTAATATTTATTTAAACCTTTTTAAAATGTTTAATTTATAATAAAATATTTTAAATTCATAATTATTTAATCTTTTACTTACTCCAGGAAAATGTAGAAAAGTATCTACAAAAATTTATGGCTGCGTTTATTTATACTTTTGCTTTCAACTTTATATATATTTGTGCACACACACTATATTATTGTGTGCCATATAACAACTGTTATATATATATATATGATAAAATTGTAAGTTACAACATTGAAGGTAAAGAGACCAAACTCCATGTGGCTGCATAAATGTCTGCAGGCCTAGAACCTAGTCTCTCAATCTAATTTTTTTAAATTTATTATAAAAAAATTGAGTTATATTTTCAAGATATTGGATTGAAACAGAAATGATATCTCAGGAACCAGAGAATGAAAATTAGAAAAGTATTAAGTCTGATATAGGGGGAAATGCCTCTGCGTATATTGTTAATTATCATGGTGAGAGATGAATGGTGGAATTTAGTAATAGATATTTTTATTTTTAGCTATTCTTTAGTATGTTTTTTAAAATCTGTTTCTTTTCATTTATTCTCCTCATTTAACTAAATATTTTTTTACTATTGATTTTTATTTTTTCTTCTATATCATATCTATTTTTTTATTTATTATGATTTTAAACTTTTTTTTTCATTTGTTGCATATTGATATTACATATTAATAGTAGATATCAATCATTCTAACTTCCTTACTTAATTCCACATTTTCACAGTTCCTTTTCTTTTCCAAGACAACTTTTTGCTTTATTTTACTGACATTTATTGATTTATCATATAGTTAATTTTTCTGTACAGTTACCATTGTTTGAACACTAATATGTACCAAGAATTATTTTGCATGTAGGAAAATTTTAACTCACCAAAATGTACAATCATTTTAATTATTAAATTAGTAAAGTATTTTATTATTAAATGATTAATTATAAAAATGTAGGGAGCAGGAGAGGCAAGCATATTGATTTTTTTTTATAAGTACCTGTAATGCTTTGAGCTTTACTTATATTTTGTTCAATAATCTTTGATATTAATTTGTTTTCTTTTTTTCCACTATTTCAGAATTATTAGCTTCTTTTATTGAGCAAGACAGTATAAAACAACATTATAAAAGCAAACTAGTTGGAACTGTATTGAATGGTTATCTAGCTTTGAGGAAACTTGTAATTCAACGAACCAAACTTGTCGATGAAACTCAGGATAAGCTATTAGAGTTATTAGAAGAAATGACTACAGGTCAGATTAATGACATCGAATGTTTCATTGTTTCCACTTCATAAATATGACTTTATTTAATATATGTTTTTATTATAAAAGAGAAAAATGGTTTAATTTTTTTAATTATTGCTTTACTTTATCAGGCACTGAATCAGAAACACGAGCTTTCATGGCTGTGTGTGTTGATACAGTTAAGAAATATGAATTAGAAGATCTCCGTACACCAGTGTTTATATTTGAAAGACTTTGCAGTATTATTTATCCTGTAAGTTAAATAATTGCATTATATATATATTGTATGTAATTAGATTACAAATGCAAACACGTTTGTACCATATTACTTTGTGGAAATTCTCATATTTAAATATTTGGGAAGAAAGTTGCTATTTACCTTATATATGTATATTAAATAACTTATTTTTAAAACAAAAAATTAAAGCCATTATATTTCTATCTAATTCATATAAACGCAACAATGTAAGCAGTCTCTCAAGATGAAATAAAAACAATATATATTTTGTACTGGGTGGTGGGTTTATTGGATCACTGAGGGAGTAAACAAAACCTATATACTTTAACTCTTTAAATAAAATAATATTGTGAAATATAACTTGTAAACTTTTATACAAAATATGATACAATATTTATTATTAATCCCTTGCAATTTATGTATTTCTCCACCATGGTCCCATAGGAAGAGAAGAGAGTACTCAAAGAGCACCTGTATCCAAGCCAGAAAAGTATATATTAAAATATATCTAACTGGCCACATTTGAAGGAAACAGATTTCTTCTCGGCTGTTGAATTCAACACCTATCATTCAAAGCACTTTTTTGTTTCGGAGTAAACCCCAGGCGCCAGTTAATTACCAAAGTAATTAACGCGCTTTGAACAATGGCAACTATAATTCACGCCTAAGACATCCCATAATTAGCTCAGTCAATTGTAATAAAATAACAAATTGTTGCTTGAATTATTGGTAAAAAGAATTGACCGACAAAATTAAACTTAAAGATAATTTATTTAACTAGATATTTATTATTGTAATTCTTAAATACTTTTATAAGAACTTAAATTCATTTAGACAGTGATAATTATCCATAATGACCACACACATTCTTAATTCATAAAATATAAGACAATATGAAGCATCAAATATACAAGGCATTTAAATAAATACATGAATCAATATAATATAACAAAAAGTATTTACATACACGACATTTCAAAACACGCACATTAACAGTTTTTTATGCATGCTATAGAATTCATTATTATTTGACTCTGCGAGGCTTCAAACTATTGCAATGGCTACTTTACTTAGAAATGGAAATAAGAACAATGTTATTTATTACCTAGGATTTCGACATGGAGTTCTTGCTGGTTGTTAGCTCACGTGGAAATATTTCTAACCGATTAGATTTGAGGTTTTTTTTGAGGAGGTTTAATGCTTGTAATTCGAGGCATTTTTTTTTAAGACAATTAGATATTGACAGCGGATTTTCAAGTTGTTAGGCAGGCATTACTTTTCTTGGGCAGGTTGGCTGTTTCATCGGACTCAGGCTGGAGCAAAGTCGTATGTTTCTGACGACAATTAGCAATGCATGATTGATTCTGATTGATTGACTGAACCGAACTGCAATCTGAACTGATTAATTGACTAAACTGAACTGATTGTCTGATGAAAAAACTTGATTATTTATTACGATGACCTGTTGTAATTTTGGTGTCCTGCAGCTATATTTGTTGTTGAAATTCCTTAGATAGCTTTTAATTCTGTTGTTGGAGATCTTTTAATTAGTGGCCATTGCAAACTTGTTGTTTTGTGGATTTTGTTTAACTTAATAGCCATTGCACATTTTGTTTTTACGTTTTCTTTCTATATCATTTTTTAATATTTAACATGCACATATTTATTTTATCAAGAAGCACTCATTTTGCTATGTTTAAAATCACCTTGGCATTTACGCACATATATTTTACTCTAATAAATAATTTGAATGAAAGAGATTTTCTTTTCTTTAACTTAAATTAAAAAGAGATATTTTTTAATTATTTGAAAATCAACTACTTTTAATTTTTCCTATAAAACTATGAATCATTTGGTTTTTAGCAAACTACTTTTTTTTCTTTAATATTTTAAACAAAAGAGAGATATTTTTATTTTATGCATAAGATTCATTTAAACCGCTATAGTTTTAACCTTTTCTAAGCCAAATTCTCTCCCCCAATTATTTTTAAATTAATTAATTGTAACTTTTATTTCAAACTACTAATAATAGGGAAAAAAACTCTTTAGATTTTTATAAACTTATTTATTGATTTATTAACCTTCGCGTTATTTTTGAGAATTTTATTTTAATAATTTTTAGACAAAAATTTCACGTGTATCGCTTTCTCACAAGCGGTGCATTACACCGCTTTCTATTTGAGAGTAAAATGCATCATTTTTTACCATTTTATCTCTGATAACTTTAATTCTTAAATCTAAAATATTTGCATGAATTTTTTTTTTCTCTTAGTTTGCTTCCTATATCTAAACTATACATGCTGAGGGCAATCTGTTTGGTTATACATTTCTCCTTTTAGGCTGACTACATTTCTTCCAATCATCAAGTACTGGATAATGACTACGAGGACGACACTATTTTTGTGATACAGGGATTTTAAACGACGTGGCCGCAGAGTTGCTGGCTTACACTGACTTACTTGTATGGCATGAAGCTTCATTTGTCGGTTTTTCTACCAGACTTTGGAAAAAGAAAGGTCGCTGCAAATGGCAGGATTCATCTACTATCCAATTCAACTTACACTTTGGAACGAAATAGGAATAATATGGGGACTCTCCCCTGAAGAAGTAATTCGCGGCTTACTCTGGTTGTTCCCAGTGTGCATTTTAAAAGAGAATGGGGACTCGACAGTCCGTTACGGGTGCTAATTTCATCCAGGCAGCAGCTTTAACTTTTCCTAAAACTTATTCTATACTTGCTACCCTCCTTTCAATTAATTTCAATCTCATATACACTCCTAACTTAGACTTAGATTTACATTTCATTTATATTATTTATTAATCTTACAACATTATCCTAAACCATAACGAACATTATTTTAACATATTTATTTATATTAATCTTACAATATTATTCTCAACCATTACAGACATTATTTTAACATATTTATTTATATTAATCTTACAATATTATTTTTAAACCATTTCTTTAACTTGCTATTTTATTTTTATTACGATTCATCCTTTATTATTTTTCTAAAGATATCTTATTTATCTTGATTACTTTAAACCATTTATTTAACTTTCTTTTATTAATGTGCATGTATTCAGAGAAAAACTATTTTATTTTATTGCGCTCCATTATTATACAGATATTTTTATTTATTATTTTACTACGGATATTTTTATCTTGATTACTTTAAACATTTATTTATCTTTCTTTTATTAACTTGTGTGTATTCAAAAACCTTTATTTTATTATGCTACTTTATTTATTATTTTTCTAGATATATTTTATATTTATTTACCCTGATTTTATTCTACATATTTCCGTTATTTTATTTATTTATTTAATCTTACAAACAATTACTTTTAAATCATTAATTGGACCCATTTATTTACAAACATTTTTCTTTATTAATATGTACGAAACAGAAAAAAATATTTTATTCAATGAAGCCTCCTTGTTATTATTTTACATAAATAAATCATCATTTTAACTTTACTCATTTTTAGTTTTAAATAGCGAATTTTTAGATTCAAGTTTATCACCTATGTCAAAGTTTTTTTTCATTATCCATTTCCGGTTCTTTGTTTCTTTTCGTTACTTTAATATTCCGTCTCTTAATATTGATTACGCTCGGTCAGGCGGCTCTTTCTTTCTACCTTCTAACTCTATAATATAAGTTAACTTTTTTTTTCGTCTATCCCTCGCTTATAATTTGTTACTTTATCTCTTTCTCGTTCCGTCCTATTTTCGGCCTCATAAATCAGAAAACTTTACACTTAGCAAAAGTTCGTAATTCTTTAACCTTTCCATTTTTTTTTTTTTTTTCAAAAAAGAGGCCCAAATTGTACATTTTTACAATTACAGATATATGCTATCATGTAACTCAAAATATATGAAAAAGAAATGGTAATTTTATTTATTGAATTATAAATATATAATCAAAATTTTTGGATGATATACATTCTAAAATGTAAATTATATTTTATATGAAAGAAAACCATATTTATATATATTTTTGTCCAAAAAACCCAATGGATATAATGAGGTGAAAAATGAATAGATATATATATATGCTATTACATGACTCAAAATATATGAAAAAGAAATGCTGTTTATTTTATTTATTGAAAATATATTATTATAAAAATATATATAAATCAAGTTTTGATTCACATACTTTCTAAAACCTAAAATATTTTGTAAAAAAATATAATAGATGTTCAAAAATTTATAGATAAGCAAACATCTCATAATGTTGAAAATTTTAAATAGACAAAACAACATTGTATATTTCAAAATCTACATTATTTTCATAGAAATATTTTTTAAAAAAGAAAAATAAATCATAAATAATTATTATAACTTACCAATTGAAAGAATAATGCAAATTATTAAAAAAGAAAATTATTTTGCAGATTGCAAAGATGAACGTTTTTCTCTAATAATAAAAAGAGTGACTATGGGGTTACAGATTTCCTTCCACGGAATAATGAATAAATCATTAATTATAACCGCCATTTATGTGAAACTTTACAAACTAATACCTGAATCATATACGCATATGCTAAAATCGAAAAAACGAAAATATTCGGACAAATCTGCTAACAGTTGTAAAAGGAAATTCAAAACGCGATATTGTGTTGACTACTAATGCCACAGGTGGTGCTTTGTCCGCAAATTTGCGTCCCGTTCTAGCGAAGAGTTAAACTGAGAATGTTTTTTCCTGCTCTTTTTTTCTTTGTTTTATATTACGTTTACAACGAACACGAACGTTTACTTTAACCTTTTTATTTTCTATCTTGATTATTTTTATTTCCATATTGCTATACTTAATGCTATCTTGTTCTACTATCTCTTAATCTACTTTTCTACTTCTTCCTTCCCGGTCTCTTACTACCTCAACTTCCTGACTTTCTTTAACAGAATCTAACTATGATTTCTTGGTTCTTCTCTACCTTTCCTGTTATCTCGCATCTCATTTCTTTTATTTCTGCAATGAGTTCTTGCTGACTTTGCTTAAATTCTCGGCGCATTTTTTCTATCAACTCTGCTTTGCACTCTTGCCAACTTTGCTTGAATTTCTAACGAATTTCTGCTTTGAACACTTGCATTTCTTTCATCATATTCATCATCATTTTCAACAACATCTGTGTCTCAGATATCTCCTTTTTCTTTTTCAACTATTTTTGAAACAAAATTTCTATTCCATTAAATTTAAATACGAACTGTTTGTTTATTTTGTTAAACGGAACATACGACTGACTCCACGCCTTTGTCTTTTTTCTTTACCCGTTCTTAATGTCTTAACTCCACCCAAAGCATCCAACTGTCTCTAATTTAACAGAATAATTTATTTTAACTAACGTAAATATCAAAATCTCTTTATTTAAAGAAGAAAAAAAAATTTCGGTTAATTCTTTTTTTAAATTATACCACTTTATAATACGCAATTTAGCGTTTCTTTAAATTTTTATTCTAAAACAATAAACAAAGTATTTAATTACTGTCATTTATGATGGTAGGCTCTGCATTGGGAATAGCCATTTGTACCGGGTGGTGGGTTTATTGGATCACTGAGGGAGTAAACAAAACCAATATACTTTAACTCTTTAAATAAAATAATATGAAATATAATTTGTAAACTTTTATACAAAATATAATACAATATTTATTATTAATCCCTTGCAATTTATGTATTGCTCGACCATGGTCACGTGTGCAGAGAAGAGAGTACTCAAAGAGCTCCTGTATCCAAGCCAGAAATGTATATATTAAAATATATCTGACCATTTGAAGGAAACAGATTTTTTTCTCGGCTGTTGAATTCAACGCCTATCATTCAAAGCACTTTTTTGTTTCGGAGTAAACCCCAGGCACCAGTTAATTACCAAAGCAATTAACATGCTTTGAACAATGGCAACTAATTCAATGCCTAAAACATCCCATAACTAGCTCTGTCAATTGTAATAGAATCTTAAATTGTTGCTTGAATTAGTGGTAAAAAGAATTGACCGACAAAATTAAGCTTAAAGATAATTTATTTAATTAGATATTTATTATTGTAATTGTTAAATAATTTTATAAGAACTTAATTAATTTAGACAGTGATAATTATCTATAATGACCATAAACATTCTTAATTCATAAAATATAAGACAACTTGAAGCACCAAATATACAAAGCATTTAAATAAATGCATGAATCAATATAATATAACAAAAAGTATTCACATACACAACATTTCAAAACACGCACATCAACAGTTCTTTATGCATGTTATAGAGTTCACTGTTATTTGACTCTGTAGGCTTCAAACTATTGCAATGGGTACTTTACATAGAAATGGAAATAAGAAAAATGTTATTATTACCTAGGATTTGAACGTGGACTTCTGGCTGGTTGTTACTTTATGTGGAAATATTTCTAACTGGTTAGATTTGATGTTTTTCTTGAGGAGGCTTAATGCTTAGTAATCCGAGGCATTTTTCTTTAAGACAGTTAGATATTGACAGCAGATTTTCAAGTTATTAGGCAGGCATTACTTTTCTCAGGCAGGTTGGCTGTTTCATCGGACTCAGGCTGGAGCAAAGTCATATGTTTCCGACGATAATTAACAATGCATGATTGATTCTGAATACCTAATAGACTGACTGATTGATTGACTGAACCGAACTGCAATCTGAACTGATTAATTGACTGAACTGAACTGATTTTCCGATGAAAAAACTGGACTATTTATTAGGATGATCTGTTGTTATTTTGGTGTCCTCCAGTTATATTTGTTATTGAAATTCTTTAGATAAGCTTTTAATCCTGTTGTTGGAGATCTTTTAATTAGTGGCTCTTGCATACTTATTGTTTTGTGGATTTTGTTTAACTTGGTAGCCATTGCACATTTTGTTTTTACATTTTTTCTATATCATTTTTTAATATTTAACATGCACATATTTTACCAACGAGCACTCATTTTGCTATGTTTAAAATCACCTTGGCATTTACCCACATACATTTTACTTTAATAAATAATTTGAACGGAAGAGATTTCTTTTTCTTTAACTTAAATTAAAAAGAGATTTTTTTAATTATTTGAAAATCAACTACTTTTCATTTTCCCCGTAAAACTATGAATCAATTGTTTTTAGCAAACTACTTTTTTTTCTTTAATATTTTAAATGAAAGAGAGAGATATTTTTATTTCATGTATAAGATTCATTTAAACCGCTATAGTTTTAATCTTTTCTAAGCCAAATTCTCTCCCCCGAATTATTTTTAAATTAATTATTTGTAACTTTTATTTCAAACTACTAATAATAGAAAAAAAAACTCTTTAGATTTTTATAAACTTATTTATTGATTTATTAACCTTTGCGTTATTTGTGAGAATTTTATTTTAATAATTTCTAGACAAAAATTTCACTGTATTTCTTTCTCACAAGCGGTACAATTTATATATATTTATTATAAAAGAATTAACTGCAAAAACAGATTATTATAATTAGAAAAAAAAATTATAGAAGTTGCAATAAAGAAAGTACACATTTTACTGTTTAGTTTAAATCTTAAATGATTGAATATTACCAATAACTATTATGACATACAAGAAATTTTTAATCAGGTGAATCCCTATTACTTTGTACAATCATAAATTTATGTATTTAGACTTACATTTAACGTAAGTTTGAGGCAGTTATATGATCTATTTCAATGCTGCTTTTTATTTTTTAGGAAGAAAATGATATTGGTGAATTTTTTATGACTTTAGAAAAAGATTCTCAGCAGGAAGATTTTTTGCAGGGAAGAATGCTGGGGAATCCTTACAGTTCCAATGAAGTGGGTCTTGGACCTTTAATGAGAGATGTCAAAAATAAAATTTGTCAAGGTAACATAGTTAATTTGTTAATACAATTAAAAAATTAACTTGACATGGTGGGTTTTTTTTAATATTATGATTTTAAATATTGCAATGGATATGATAAAATTTTATGTTGCGATGTGGATTAATGATACATAAGCTTTTATTTATTTTTTTTTATGTTGAAGTTGAAACTATTTAAGCTCATGAATGCTGTTAATATAGTTTTAAGAATGACTAACTAGGAGTATTAAATTAAGGATTGATAAGTTAATGCATAGTATACTGTTAGTAAAATAATTAAGCATACCATTGATTTGGTCATACTTTATTTATTGGATTTGCCTTCAGATACAAGTCTTTATTTATATCCATGAATTATTTTATTGGAGTCTATACTTTGTAACCAATAATATTTTAGTTTTTGGATGTTTATGTAATAATAACTTTATGAATTATTGCTCAAAAGAGCATTTACCATTTAAGCATCAAAATGATGAGATGAGCATACAATTTCCATCTATTAACCAATTTGAATTTTTTTTTTACTTTCTTTATCTGGAGAAATATCTGTTAAACTGCACATGGCAATGACTAGTGAAACTTTTTTTTCCTGTAATATTCTATACCGCAAGCATTATAAAATTCTACTTTTTTTCTATATTAAATAAATGGATCTGTCCATAGATTTTTAAGGAAGACATAATTTGCATAAATTATGATGTAATGTCTTCGCCCCTAATTTCTGCAGGGGGGGACGACATACAATCTGTTATGTAACCTCCAAACGTGAAGAAACTTTATATATATAAATGAGACTTGGATAAAAAAACCAACAACAATTATTCAACGGTTGTGATGAAACAGTTCTAATTGCTTGATTCACTTGTATAACTGTCAAAGACAAAATATTAAAATGGTTGTGGTGAAACAGTTTTAAATGCTTGATTCACGTATCCAACACTGCTGGTGCACAGGAAAAAAACACAAGTGCACAGTATTTTCCACTCGCAATTTATGTGTCTTTTTCCTTATCAGCTACATATCTCCAAAGTTTTTATCACATGTTTTTCAAAACCATTTTCATTGTTCTTAAAATTTAATCTCTGCAGTTTTTATTTTTAATAATAATTATTTCCATTATAATTATTTAACTTAAAATATTTCCTTTCTCTCATTCTTATTTTTTAAAAAAAAAAAACTTAATTTTGTCCCTTGAGTTCACTATTTATTTTTACACAAATACAACACATGATAATGTTTTTTGCAGGCAAAATACTTAGCATACATTAATATAATCTGTATAAGGCCTATATTTTGTACCATGTCTTTGTTTTCAAGCTTTTCTATAACAAATTAACTTGCTACTACCTTTTAAATAATATTTTTTTAGTTAATTTTAATTTTTAGTAAAGTTTACATCAAAATTCAAATCGGCAATTAAATTTGTTATAATATTTCTTTCTTTTGTATTACTAAATAAGAACTTTTTTTAAGAACTACAGATAATTATAGATTGAATATAGACCATGTGATAATCTTAATTTATTGCAAGACTGTAAATCAGCAGAGTAAAACTTTGAGGAAGCTGATAAACTTTGGTTACTCCAAAAATGATGTGGACTTGTTTGTAAATGAATTTGTATTTTTTTATGTATTTAATATATTGATTGGCTCTATTATTTCGAGTACTTTTAATTATACTAATAGGTAATAGTTGCCTTAATAACATTAATCACAATTTATCCCCCCCCCATCCCCGCTTCCAAAAATATTAATTATTTCACAGTGATTCAAAAAAGAAAAACCTTTAATTGCATTAATGCATAGATGATTGAAGCTTTTTCCACCCTTCGTAAAAAAATTAGAAATAACAGAACAAATGCTAAAATTTAGGGACAAATAATATAAATTAATTCATTTTTGAAGTAGTAGAGAGAACTATATATATTTTTTATTATCATAACAGAAAGTTGTAATTGTAAATTTATTTAACGCACATGCACATTAATTACGTAAGTAATATTTACTAAGGCAATAAACCTTAAGAGATATAAATGTACTTATATTATTTTTATTTACTTTTAACTTGAAAAATTAAACTTTTTTTTGTTTTTATTAGATAATTTTTTATTATCTTAATATCAAACTGAAACAGAATACACAACAACAAAAATACTTCAATAAAACAATGCATCACATGATTCTTTTTAAAATGTCATTAAATCTTTCACTTCCTTTATTTTGCTGTAATATTTTATATATATACAATTTGACTGCCCCTGCAGTCTTCTTAAGAGATGTTATATAATGATAACTAAAATAAATATAATAACTAATTATAAATATGCGACTTTTTTCGCATGCGTTAGTGAAGCTATAATTATACTTAAAATAATGTGTAATATGTCTGCTTAGCGCTTTCGAGATTTAATGTTCGAATCTCATACTCATAGCTTTGTGAATGAAAACTGTTGTTATTTATTGTACACATATGCAAATGAGTTTGAATATTTAATTAGTCCATTGTTTAGAGAGCGCAAAGCATGCCTCTCTTCTATTAAATCTCGAAAGCGCTAAGCAGACCTATTACACATTATTTTAAGTATAATTATAGCTTCACTAACACGTGCGAAAAAAGTCGCATATTTATAATTACAAATTTCACTGGTGAAGAGAAAAACAATTTATTATAATAACTAATATAATCAATAAAAAAACACAAAATATAATAAAATAAAACTAAAGTAAATTAAATATAATAATATGGAATAAAAACCAAATATAGTATATAACATTAAATTGAAATATAAAATATAAATAGATTACACGTGTATTCCTGTTTGTAAAAGTCTCAAGAGTACAAAACAACATGTTGATATTAGTAGGAAACTTATTTCTGCAAATAGAAAAAGGGATGAAACTATTAGTAAAAAAAGAAATGATATCACGAAATGTGTAGAAAAGTTTTATTAAGAATTATATAGCAATAATGGCAAGGAAAATTATTTCCTACAAGTACTATATTTTCTGAATTGTCCAGGATTTTAAATGAAGAAGTGAGAAATGCAATTAAATTTATTAAAAAGGAAAAAGTTCCAAATAATAATAGAATTCTGATTGATATTTTAAAAGAAGCAGGTGAAGAAATAGAAAATTTTTTGGCAAAGTTATATATTGTAACTCAAAATGTAGAGATCTCTACTATTTGAAATCACAGAATATACAACCTTTTCTTTTTATAACCGACTACGATCAGCTAGATGTAAGAGACTCTACCATATTCAAATTTATTGATTGCAAAATAATTACAAATGCTAAAAATAATGAGTCACTACAATTCATGTATATACATTTTAACAACATACACAATAATAAATTGTAAGTATGCTAGCCTTTCTCACATGCGCAATTATAACAGAGAAAGCCAATCAGATTTTAAACAGATATCTAATAAATAATCAAGCTTAGACATGAGACAGAGATTTTGATAGAAAAGGTTGATACCAACCTTTTCTAAACTTAACTTTTATATATATAAGCCAGTCTTAAGCATCTTAGCCCGAAAGCTTTAAATATATAAACAAATACAATTATCATTCATTGTGTTATAAATATAATATATTACGGCACGAAATCTCAGATTTACTATACCGCAATTTTCATAGCAGCAACGTTTGTAAACAATATTTATATATATAAAAGTTAAGTTTAGAAAAGGTTGGTATCAACCTTTTCTATCAAAATCTCTGTCTCGTGTCTAAGCTTGATTATTTATTAGATATCTGTTTAAAATCCGATTGGCTTTCTCTGTTATAATTGCGCATGTGAGAAAGGCTAGCATACTTTCAATTTATTATCAATTTTCAACATGCGATTTAGATAAATATTTTTTAACATACACAATAATATAACTAGTCACACTCCACAGGGAACAGTAGTTTGTTACTTCTCATTCACCTGGAATTTAATTTGCATGTTTATTTCACTGCCCTGCTAATTTTTAAAATGATTAATATAATTAGCTATTTATGGAGTCTATTATTAATTTTATGTACAAATGCTATATGGTACAATACATTCTTAATTGTTTCTGAACAGATATAAACTTGCTGCATAGACTAACGATTACAACTACTGATTATAACAGTTTTAAGATATAATTGACCTACAGTTTGCAGATATTCTAAGTTCATTATCCATGATAAACCATTTTATAAACTATTTAAAGAACTGTACTCCCATAAATACTTTCACGCTGTAAGGCAGGTAAGTAACTACATTCTATACAAGGAAATGTAAGAGACAGGAAAACAACATCTGTGTTACATTATGCTATACGATAGGAGTGTGTTTCTATTGCATACTGTAATATCCGCACTTACGACTGTGCCAAGGTTATAACTGCAAGTCATTATGTGTGGTCAGCAAATAATGTTATACAATTCCCACGCTGTTCTTTTCCAACGAAGCTCTCCAACGAATTGGTCTGCCACGAAGCTCTCCAAACGAATTGGTCTGCAACGAAGCTCTCCAACGAATTGGTCTGCAATGAAGCTCAGCCACGGATGCTCTCCAACGAATGGTCTGCACCGACTGCTCTCCAATGAATGGTCTGCAAGCGGATGCTCTCCAAACGAATGGTCTGCAACTTGCTACTGCGTGACTGCTCTCTATTACTCTCTATATTACACTGCTTTTTATGTTACACTGCTTGATGTTACCCCGTCTTCTTATCGCTCTCTGACAACTGCAACGATCAATCAATGCACTGACCAATAAGGTAACGTCTCTTATCTAGAAACATTTGTAGTTAGCAAATATTTCTAGGAATTGTCGATCGCCATTACGTCAATGCACTAATTAAATTCCTCAGCTATCAGAGCGCGATCTAAAAACAGCCTTACGAATAAATTCTAGTTTTTCTGGAGTGCACAAAAATGTCTGCCATTTTTACAAACACTACACATACTATTGTCAGAAATACTAAGTATGTGATGGACTGACAATCGCAAACGGTATCATCCAAGACTTGTATACAAACAAAACATAATATACAGTAGGAATTTTCATCTGCCACATACTACTGCTTTAAATAAATTTAATGAATGCAAGTCAATGGCAATCACAAACGGCATCACTATCATTTATGAATAAATAAAATACGTACAAATGAATCTCATCTACAGATAGAACAGCCTGAAGTAAAGTTATATCATCTCAATTACATCATTGCACTTAATTATTCTTCCCCAAACCTGGAGGGTAGTTTTCTTAAAAGTGTCAACTATTAAAAGGTAATAAAAAGACAATTTTAATTTATTCTGTCTATGCAGCCTGTTTTGCATCCTATTCACATTCCATCAAGCTATGATTAAATTATACTTTTTTACAATTTTTTTATATTTACAGATGATTAAATTATACTTTTTTACAATTTTTTTATATTTACAGATAGTGGAAATGATTGGTTTTAAAATACTAAGTTTTTTTAAGCATGGCCATAGATTGAGAACAAAAGCTAATTGCTTTATAAAAATTTACTCTTCGCTTAGATTTATGCTGACTGAATTGTGGCCTAATCAAATAAAACAAAATAGCAATCCCCTGTCATACTCATTTATAAACAGATATACTCTTACACAAAATCAATAATAACAGTAATTTATAAAATACTTTCAGGATAATAGAGGTAATAGATGTTTATAATAATATAATTTTAAAGTTCATATCCATTTCTTTTTATCACGAAGAGGTCGAGCTTGGACTTCAAGTATTGGTATACTTTTATCAGACTTTGTTTATTCAACCATAGCTATGGCAGCAGCAGGCTTTAATCATATTGCTCTTAATTCAATGGGCAGCAACAGGACACTTTACTTGATGATTGGCAGCTGGTTTCTTCTCACAACAGTAGACACTTGAAATTTAGGCATATAATAGACATAACACTCCTTTAGATGTTTTTTATATTAACTAACAGCTCCTTTCTGTACTTCTCTGTGAACTTTCAGCCTGCACTGTGCTAGCTAGCCAGAGTGAAGGAGATGTTGGCTTTTCTGCTCCTGCATGATATTTCAACACCAAGCACAATAAATATAATGGAATCACAATCAAAGGTCAATCAGTGTACAGGTTTCAGTGGAAGCACTTCAATAATAATAATTCAGCAAACATAATCACAATGATTTACAACCTCTACTTATAGTTCCTGGGGTTGGCTTATCAGCAAAATCGGATCCATCTTTGGTCGTTTCAATCCATTGATCTATTAGTGGGAAATGATCTGCAGCTTATTTGTTCGATCACATCATTTACGAAATTTTATCTTTGAAGGAGATTACCAGACTAAATTACATCAAATATTTATCTCCTTAATTAATTGATTTGTTTATAAGAATTTAATTACTATAAAATAATGTCATTTCCACTTTATAATTTTTAATAAAAGATAATATTTTGTTTTAACATGCTTTTAAAATAAACTTATAATTAATAATACTGTATACATTTATCTATATATATATATGAAAAACAAAAAATATATATATATATATAATTTTTATTTATTAAAAGTTGTTGACAATATCTAGTTTTAAATTCCTATTGCTGTTTTTAAAATTATCCACAAAACATATATAACTATTACTTCAATACCAAATGTCTAAATGATAAAAATGTACCAGATAATTGGAAGAGTGCAATACTAATATTAATATTTAAAAAAGATGATAAAGAAGATATTAGAAATTACAGACCTTTCAGTCTTTTATCAGCTCTTTACAAAATTTTTATCAAGATAGTTACCACTCATCTACAACGAACTTCGGATTTTAACCAACCAAAAAGAACAAGTTAGATTTGAAAGTGGTTTTAGTAAAGTGGATCATATCCATATACTGAGAGAAGTTATAGAAAAGACCAATGAATATGAATTGCTATTATGTTTTTGATTTGTACATTATGAAAAGGCTTTTAATTCTATGAACATTTCTTTAATGATTAAAGCATTGGCTCATCAAGGTATAGATCTAAGATATTATCATATTCTGATGAATATTTATAAAAATGTAACAGTACAATTAGATTACATAATGATATTAGGAAGATTTAACATTAAGAAAGGGATACAACAAGGTGTTCCCACATACCCAAAACTTTTTACATTAGTTTTGCAAGTAGTATTTTTTGGATTGAAATGGAAAGTTAAGGAATTAAAAATAAATGGAGGTTATTTAAGTCATCTAGATTTTGCAGTTGATGCAATTGTTTTCATAAATAATATTTAGAGCAGGGATTTCCAACCTATTTGGTCCCTGTATCCCCTTAGCATTTATTATATTATCTAGTACTCCATATTCATTCTAATAAGAAATAAGCAATTGGAGAGTGTACCATGTAATATGTCATATGCATGTATAGGAGGTGCAGATGCCACAGTGGCAAGTCTAGAGGGGGCACCAATTTGGTAATTTTGCTAGCTGTCTAGAATCTTAACCAGGCATTTTGAGTTATCAGATCCTGCAGTAAGAAAAAAGTTTATGCAACATCATTATGTTCATATCCAAAAAGAGATCTCAAATGTTGCTGGTATGACTGACAGTACCAACATGAACTAGCCTGGAAATATTGATAACATAACTATTTTTAGAATATATTAATAGTATAATATACTTATTTACCTGCTATTCACGATATCTCCTGGAAGCATGGGTATCCCAAGTTGTGAATCTCTGCTTTTCAGCTTCAGGAAATGTTAGAAAAGTTATCAGATAAAAAGTAAAAGTAGGACTTAAAGTAAATGTTTAAAAGACTAAAGTAATGTTCAATGGATTTTCTCAACAGAAAAATAATAAAGATTGAAAATGATAAGTTAGAAAAACTCCAAATACTTTGGTCAGATTTTTACTACAGATGGAAATATAATGAATGAAATATGCCTTTGTGTTTGATTTTTAATAAAAGTATGAGACTTGGTTGCGTAACAAAAGAGCAATGCAGAGAGTTTTGCCTACTCAAAGAAGTATGGAGAGATGCATTTTAGGAGTAACTAGAAAAGATCACTGAAAGAATTAAGAGACTGAAATGGAATTGGTCTGGATATATTGTTAGAAGAGATGGACAGTTGAAATCTTGACTTGGCTTCCAAGAAATTGTAAAAGATCTAGAAAGAGACCACATGTTAGGTGGATGAATGAAATAGCAAAGTATGCTGGGATAATAGGGAGAAGGAAGGCAAGAAATTGAAGAAAATGGATTGAACTACGAGAGGTCTTCATCCCACAATGGTTCAGTAATGGTTGAAAGCAGCAATGATTCCTGTCTATATATATGTTTGTGAACAACATTAAATTAAATGTTATTTCTTTTATTATTTTTTCTAAATTAATAAAATACTTAGATTTTATTTTTAAATCATATATAATATCTACTATTCTTTTATTCAATTTCACTGTTATTAATAATTGTTCTTTTATATTTTACTTTTTTATTTTACAAAACTATAAATCATACATACAGACAAGAATACATATGTATAAAGTAAATATATTTTATATTTCAATTTACGGAAGTATATTTAATTTAGTATAATTTTATTTTGTTATATTTTGTCTTTTTTCTAATTTTATTGATTACACTAGTTTATTATATTATTTATATTTTATTTATCATTATATCATAGCACTGAGGAAGACTGCAAGATAGTCAAAATGTCAGATTTAGTGTATATATATAATTATTTTTTTTGCTATAAAGTGGTCAAAGTAAAGTGTATAAATTATATTTATATGACTTTTTTAACATACATTTAACATCTTCTATCCAATATATGCTTTCCTGAATTCCTATTATGCAGCTCAATATTTTTATTAGTTTATCAAAACTACTTATAATTTGTGATGTAGATAAATGCAAATATTTCAGATTGTGAATTAGTTGCTCTTCTGGAAGATGATAATGGAATGGAGGTAAATTAATGAATCTTTGAACATTTATTGTACTGTTTCAAATATAACTTTCTCACTATCAAGAAATGTTGGTTTTTGAACTTTGATTTTATGCAATTATTTCAGCTTCTGGTGAATAATAAAATTATTAGTTTGGATTTACCTGTAAAAGATGTTTATAAGAAAATTTGGTGTACAGAAAATGAAGTAAGCCTTTTTTATATATCTGCTTTTTAAAAAGAAAAATGTTCTGCTTTTTGCCTACAATTTAATTTTTTTGTTTCTAGGGAGAAGCTATGAGGATTGTGTATAGAATGCGAGGGCTATTGGGAGATGCTACAGAAGAATTTATTGAAACCTTGGATGCTAATAGTGGTACAAACATTCAATATTATTAAAATATTAATTGTTATTTGTGTGTATGTATGACTTACTTATTGGTTTTTTTCCTTTGGGTTCTAGATGAAGAAGTGGATAATGAAGAAGCATATAAGATGGCTACCGTTATGGCTGAATGTGATGGCTTAGAAGTTATGCTTAGTCGGTGAGAAAGTTTTTTCTGAGTTTTAAATAAAATTCTGTTTAAATAATAATACAATTAAATATTTTATTAAAGAATGATTCATTGGTCTTTTCTGGCATACACATATTTCTTTTTTTTTTTTTTGTTAGCATCTTATCTAATTCCTTACAAACAAATCATTTTATATAAATAATTTAATTTATGTATAAAATTTATTATACTTTCATAGGTTTAGTTGCTTTCTTACCTTCTGTCCTTTTCTTTTTATTATTATTGTTAATTATTAATTTATTTCAACAATTTATTGCTCACTTTATCTGTGTGATAAATAGAGATATCTTAAAATGGAAACCTTAATCGCCCAAGTCAGGTGACATTTGATCATCTTAAGTGACCAGTTTTGATTTTGATTTGGGAACATTTAGCTTTCAAATCTGTCACTCTTTTGCTTGTTATTACAGTTTTTCACCTATGTAACCTTTTTCTCGGTTTCCCCTTCTTTTTCTTGCTTAAACGTCTACAAATTGCTTATTTGTAATAGTTTTAACACTAAATTCATTTTACTTTTTTTTTACATAAATAATGAAACATTCTATATCATCAGCATGGCTGATATTTTGTTCCTGTTTTTCACTAATAATATGTTTTATTAATTACGTCCAGATATATATATATTAAGAAATGAAATGATAAATTGCTTTTATACATTTTTATTAGCCCTCGTTCCCTCAGTTTTTTTTAATTCTCTTCTCATTGGTAGATTGGAAGGATAATTTACTTCTAGTATTATACTTTCTAGAAGAGCTTCTGATAATATAGATACAAATTTTTAGTAAAAATGTTTATAAGTAAATAATATAAAATATCATTATATGAAAAAACAGCATAATAGATTATATTTCCATTTTTGATGATAAAAATGTTTATCCACATCCAGTATTATATGGTTTATTTTAAGTCATTTTGCATTTCTACATTAACACTCTTATACTCTATCCCTCCCCCATATTTGTAGTTCATCTTTTGCTTGTTAATAGCTTTGCATTTTTTAAAAGGACAGACTGCTGATAAATGTCCTTTTTACAGTTTCTGCACATTTTATTTTTTATGTTACAGTCATTTTTCAAATGTCCAGGTTCATTACAACAATAAAACATTCACTCATTTGTCTTTCTATTGGAGTTTGAAATACTGTTTCTTGCTTTTTGTTTTGTAAATGAAATTTTCTTCGATTGTTGTGATAATATAATTGGATGCAATATTTTGCACAGCTTCTTGTATGACACATTTCTCCATGGCCTATTTATAATTTAAGTCACGGTCCCTCAGCTTTACTTTCATAACATTCTCATCCTTCATGGTATGTATGAGTTTTTCCAATACAGGCCAAACTTGAAGTTTTAGCTAAATTTTTTAAGGTTAAATCATAGTCCACATATTTTTCATGTGGTAACTGCTTCCTATTTTGCATTCTCAGCCACGCTATCCATTTAGATATTCTCAGAATAAAATATCTATTTAGTATCTCGATAATTTCTTTATTACGGAAGTTCCTCCATTCAGTTTGGGATCAGCAAATCTATTCACCATCTGGATTTCATTCCGAACTGCGAAATAGAGAAGTGTAGAAATTTGTCTTCTATCTTATATATATATGAAAATATAATATTCTATATATCCCACATAATTTTCCCATGAATCAACATTCCTTAATCTCAAATTCTCAAAACATAGTATTTAATACTCCCGTTTTGTGTTTATACACAAGTTCTTCGCAAATAACTAATTGTAGACATTATGAATTGCTATTCTGTTATTACTTCTGTCCAAAATCTTTATGACTGTGCCATTCTTTAGTTGTTTGCTGCAGCCATTCTTCTATATCCTGAGAGTCTCTAAGACCAGTTACGCAGCGATAATAAGAAGAGTAATATACATAGAAATTTATATATAACAATATTTATTCAACAACAATAATAATGAGATAAAAAATGTTAAGAATGTAATAATCCATAAAATTAAATTAGCTATAATTTATCCTCAAGTGTAAATACATATTATTCACAAAAGGAATCAATCATATCATGTATGTATTTTCAAATTTAAAAGTTTTTTTCACATACATATATATATATATATTATCAAATATATGAATTGATTTTTTTCCTCTGCTTGTATTTGTAATTCAAATTTGCATACGTTTGTTCATCTGCTTAACAAATCCATTTCTTTATGGTGAATTTCATTGAAAATGCACTCAGGTTATAAAGAGTCAAGAAGTCACTTCATTATTAACAAATGTTCAGCAATTTAAATCTTTTTAACCGATAGTATACTATTCAGTTTAAGTGCTTTCTTAGGACTGACAGTTTATATTTACTTAACCATTATTTTGCTATTACTTTTCACTTGCGGTTTTTAACTTCTGTAAATTACTTTTTGTCCATTTTAACCATCATCTAATATTTCTTTTCTCTCCACACACACTTGTCTGTTGGGGTTTTATTTATACTCTGCTAATTTATATGTAAATGCTTTTATTTGTATACTAATGTTATTCAATTAAGTTTTTTATCGGAGCAATCTCTGTAGATTGTTTAGAAAAAGGAATTTATAAGTGAAAAAAATCTTCATGAATTTACAAAAATAAATGATCTTTATTTACATATATTTTATATGCATTCCACTTAATTTAAAGCAAATAATGGAATATTAATTATATAAATCTGTTTTCATATTTATCTATATATTTTTGAAATTATTTTAATATGTCAAGCTATTCTAATGATTTATAGCAATATTTTTTAAACACAAATTAATGAATTTGAGTATCTTAATAAGTTGGATTTTTTATTTTATTTAAACTATCATTTGATGTAAGAAATCAAAGTCACAAATTATTATTACATATTCAGTTGCAAGTGTACATTTATTACTTTATTATTTGAATGTGTTCTAATCTTTGCTATGTTAATATTTTAATAACATTATCATTTCTAATGCCATTTTTAATTTTGGTCTTATCCATTTTTTTCTCTATGACTTTTTCAGAATTCATTTGCAGAACAATATTTGAAAGAGAAGACAATACTCATCAAGAAAATCAGATGTTGAATGATGAGAATTTTCTAAGTGAAAAATAATTCTATTTTATTCATTTATTATTGAAATGATTATTAACAATAGAAGATCAATATATAAAAATTTGAATTGTACTGTTCTTCACAAAGAAGGCAATGTAATTCCGCAATGTTCATGAATGAACCAATCTTGTTTAAATATATACAAAACCATTGCCAGCTATGCTTATTTTCTTCAACAATTTTCATTTAAAATCCAGTAAATATTTTATTTTATCTTCCCATCTTTTATTAAGAAAATTTTTTTCCCAAAATATTTTATATATTCAATGATAATTACTATGATGTATCAATTCTCTACTCTAATTTGATTTCACTATCATTTTATTTAAAACAGTATTATATAAGTCATTTCATGCTTGCATGACTTGTTTATTGATTACAATCTCAACTATGTAAATTAACATTTTACCTTTCTGATATTTTATTTCTTTTACCTATGCTCTAAATATATTATAGATCTAAGTCTAGATGTATTATTTATTTTTTTTGTTTATAACAGTATATATAAAATAAAGTAAAAAATAAAATGTTAACAGTACTAGCCAAACTATTAGCAGCTTAACACATGATTTTGGTTTTACCTATGTACAATGATCCTTTCAAATATAATACAGCAACACACACATTCATATATACACTTGCAAACTATCCACAATCCATTTCTACATCCCTCCATTCCATTTACTTTTTATATCAAAAGGAATCTTCATCAAATTGATAGTTGCAAAACCATACTTATTATTATTATTATTATTTAATGGAGTGGTTTGTGTCTCAAGAATTCCACTTTGACACTTCTGGTGCTTGATCTTCAGTTTAAAAATAGCTAAATATCCATTTTCCAACAAGTAATTGTGTGGCTAGTTTGGTTAGTTTTAGCCAGATTATCTAGAGGAAAAATTATAAATTTTTGAATAAATCTGAAAGATTTATATAATAAATATATAAATTCACTATATATATGTGTGTCTATTATGTTTTTGTTTGGTATAGGTTTTTTTTTTTTTCTATAAATAATTTATTAATAACCTTGTATGTATTTTTTATATATATTTTCTGATACCATTTCTCTGAATTTTATATTTTTACTTTCAAAAAGTTATTACTAATGTTTTGCTATCGTTCTCACTTTTATCAATTTTTTTTTTTTTTAATTCATTTAATCAGATAATAAAAATACAGATTTATATAGAAAAAATTATTGGCAAAATATTGGGGAGGGGGGGGTATTACATTTTCCCCCTGATTTTTAACATTTATAGTTTTAGTTCTGTGCTTTAATTTCTGATTACCATGTCTGTATTTGGGTGTCAGCATGTATTATATATAGTAATTTTAATCTGAGTGTTTTCATTATTACCTAATAATCATTTTTACAGGTATTGATATAATTGCAGATAATTATTATTTTTCTTACTATTTATAGGTTAACTGCTATTAATGACTTGACAAGAGGACGTCCTCTTTTGACAGTATTATTGAAGTTATTTAGTTTTTGTGTCAAGGTAAAGGTGAATCGTCAGAAACTTATTCAGCCAAATTTAAATGCAATAAACATCATGTTAGGAACGCTTAGTTTGGTAAGATTTGTTTTGAATAAAAATTTATATTTAAAGGAATTACTTTCATATACATTTATATAACTTTTATCAAAACAAAATCATTTTATAATTAATATTGTAATTATGTAAAATAAGAGTTAAGAAATTAAACTAATTGTCTTTCAAGATTGGTTTAGACAAATGAATGCATATATAAATAAAAAAACAGATATGTGCAAAAAAATATAATTATCAGGAAGTTTGACAACACTATAGATGTAAGATCACATCTAGGGCCACCATGTGCAGGTGTGCAAGTTGTGTGGGCACAAAGGTGCCAAGAAATGTTTACATTTTTTAATCACTTAATCTTGAATGTAAATATTTTTTATTTAAATATGAGAGGAATACTTCCTTACTTAGACTTATTGTAATAATTGTCTGAGCTTTTAATTTCGGCTTGAACTTGAAATATACTACATATATATTTTTATCATTGCCTAAACTGAACAGGCTGATGCCATTTTGTCATGATAATTAATAAAACTTACATGTAAATGCTTAATATCTGAATCATTCTATTATTAGAAATACATTCTGATTATAAATATTTTTTATGAAATTATAGATGATTTGAATACAGATTTTCATTTAAATTTCAAGTACACCTGGGTCTCATTTTATGCGATTTTGAAGTTATGCGATTCATATTTCTTCTTAATATCTTTCATATTTCAGTATATTTATTAGATATCAAGAAATTTAAATTATTAATAACTTATTTTGAATTGAAATACTTTTTTTTTTCAAAAATATAACGTTATATTAATAGCAGCTAACATGAATATGGCCTGAAGCTGTATTTAGAACTTAGCTTCTATGTAAATAACCTATTTATACTAATGAGTAAATAATAATAATAGATTTATACTTCAATATAAAAATATCGCAATAAATATTCAAAAAATTTAAACTTTTAAAATGTATTATATTATATATAACAGAAATAAATAATCTTTTAGATTTTTAAAATAAAAAACGAAGATTTTATAAACTGAAAATAATCTTTCTAATGTTAATGTTTTGATTGCAATATCATTTTTTTAATATAGAAACAGAAAACCATTAACACAGCACAAGACTGAAAATGGCGCTAGTTGTACATCACATCACGAATAAAAATAAAGTGGCTTAACAGTTTTCTCTGTGCATAATTGCTGAGAGATTCTTGACTTTGTTTAAGGAGAAACCACAATACATCACATTGAATCTGATTTCTTACCAGTTTACAAACGAACGCTAGCGGTAATGATTAAAATATGTATGAAAAATGTAAAATTAAATACTGTAGTAATAAAAAATGTAAAAAAAGTTTGTCTTGTATTAATATTTTTCAAATATTTGAAATTTTTTATTAGTCATACTTTATTTGCTTATTTTTTTAATGCGAATTTTAAAGTAATTTTTTTTTCTTGCTTTGCTTTTATGCGAATTCTGAAATTTACAGCATCTATCCCCCATTTTTCAAGGTAAATTAAGTCTATTTGTGTGCAATGCGGGTTTTCTGTGGAATCTATCTACCGCATAAAATGAGACCCAGGTGTATATGAATTATGCTTGTATTTCATAAATATTTTTTATTTAAATATAAGAGAAATATTTCTTTATTTAGATTTGTTGTGATAACTGCTTGAGCCTTGAAATATATATAATACATATATACACTCTACTATTATATTGAACTGAACAGACTGACATTCTTTTGTCGCTATAATTAATACAATTTATTTGTAAATGAAAGTGCTTAAATTTGACAATCACTTTTATTTAAATATCCTAATTTATTTAAAAATAAAACTTATTTTAAAAATATTGCCTCAATTATAGAAATTTAAATTGTTTATCAACGGCATTTTACAAAGCTCATATGTCTTATTCTGTTTAGAGTAGTGATAGAATGACTGACTCTAGCATGTGAGATCCGAGGATTGATTCTGACATGTATGCATCCAATAAACGAGAAATTTAGACAGATTTGTGTAAGTTAAAATATTAGTTTAATTTCCTGCGTAAGTTAAAATATTAGTTTAATTTCCAGCAAAATTAAAATACATACATAACTGTTAAATACATCGGTAAAGCACTCCTTTAAAGTTGGATATCATACATCTGCCCGTTAGAGCCACTGTAGTCTCTAATTTTTACTACCCCAATTCTCCCTCTATATCCCACTTACATACCAGAGTTCTGGAGTTCAAACAAAACATCTCTCATTCCATAAATACCTTTTTTATATGGTCTGCTAACTGAGCCCTTCACTAGTGCCTATGGGTTTTGATTAATCCTCAAATTCACCTTATAAGGCGAGGTATTTTGGTAGTAAATTTTCCTTAAACCTTCATACCATATATGATTATTTTTCTACATGACATCGTTACATTAGATAATTCCAATATTAGTTAGTTATACACTTCTAATATTATTTATTCATATAATTCTATACTTATTTATGAATCCCCCTAATTTTACAATACTATTTACATAATAAATTTCAAACAATTCTAAACCAACTTGTCCATGACACCACACTCCTCCCCTCATTCCAGAAGTATCGGTTATTTCACAAAATCTCTTAGATATACAGGTGGTTTTCTATTTCATCTTGGGTGACAATATCCTTGCTTTTCTTTTGACTGCTCCTCTTCACAGGAATTCTCGTCTTTTGGCTGTTCTTTGCTCATCACTGGCTCTCCAGTTTCAGGTGCATTATCTGTTTCATTAATTTCTGCTTGGATTTCTGGTTTAACAACTTGGATCTCTCTGATCTCCGGTTTAGTTTCTTTTGATTTGTTCTCGTTATTTTGGTTGAGGTATCTTCCTTCCCAGCTTGGACAACTCTGGTGGCAAATGTGATTAAAATGTCATCTTCCGTTTGCACTATTGCAATATTTTTTGAAGTTACGCTGACTACTTCGTCTTTTATCCAGATTTTATGCAGACAATCTCTAATCCACACCTTCTCATCACTGATGTACTTCTCCTGCTCAGTCCATAATCTTATAGCTTCTTCTCTCTGTCTTCTTTCAATTTCTTTCTGTCGAAGCCACTCTTGATTCCTTCGTCGAGCTGCTTCACGTAATTCTCTTTCATATTGTCGCTGCCTCACATTAATTTTTTTTTCCTTAACTTTATCAAAAGTTAGCAAGTTCTTTTCTTCAAGTTTGCTTGTCAGATTTTTAGATTTGAAAGCATTTTCACTTCTGTAACTCTTAACTTTCACAACTGGTTCTCTTTTGTTTTTATCCAAATTCTGCGCACTCACATTATTTGCTTCAGATGCCATCCACCTTGCTTCACTATGCGTATGGTACTTTCCGGTTTTTGCATATTACAGGCATCCAGTGATCCTTTAACTCTAGTTGCACCGGTGTTGTTTGCATTTGATCCAACCTTGTACTAAATCGAAGTGGGAATTTACTTTGTATTTCTTTTCCGATATAATTTTTTTTTATTACCTTGATTGTCATTCCCAGTGATCAGAACCAGTTCCTACCGATTAGTGGGTTTATTTGATTATGCACTTTAAATAATGATAGCACTCTGCTGTTCACATTCAATTTTACTCTCACCATAATTTGTCTGCCAATCTCAACGTCTCTAGCGCAAACTTCCGTCCTCTCAATTTTTTTAGAAAATCTGCTTTCTTTAGTAATGGTCTTCCAATCTCTTAAAGTCATAAGAGAGACTCCTGGACTGCTATATATTTTTATTTTGAAAGCTTTCCTTCTATGTATAATGTTTGCTTAATTTCAATTTTGTGTTCTTTAATGTTTTTATATTGTACATTTCTGGGGATTGCTTTCTTAAACTTAATTGGTCGAATTCTCTCACTAGAGCTCCTCATAATCCGTTGCTTGACGGTTTTTGCTGAGATTGATTACAATTTGGCTTGAGGTGTCCCGGTTTTCCGCAGCAGTAACATACGCGATTGCACCTATAATCTTTCTGGCTGCTGCCTTTCTCTTCTCGTTCGACTATTTTCTGGAGCGACTGATATTGTATACACTGCAATGTATTATTTATCTATTCCTTAGCTTGGTTGATTACTAATTCATATGCCATTCCCCTTCTTATTGCTTCCTTATATGTTATGGTCTAGTCCGCTAGTAACTGTTCGCGGAATTTTGTTTCGTATAATCCTAGTAACAATTGTTCGAGGAGTGCTTCTTCTCAGAACTGGCCACAAGCACAATTTTTTTTGCTAATTTGCATAGAGCTGCATCGTATTCCTTAAAGGTTTCATTTTTTCCTGTCGTAGTCTAAAATATAATCTTGCAATATGTTTTGACGGTAGAGGGCAGAACTCTGCAGTCAATTTCATGTCTACCTCATTATATGGTAGCGTTTCAAGCTCACACAAGCAGTTGGCTATTTCCAATACTTTGATCCCTGCAAAACCCAAAAGAATAGCTACTTTTATATGATTTTCTTTGATGCTATTTATCAGGAAATGTTTCTCTACTAATTTTACATATAATGGCCAGTTGCTCGGATTTTTAACATCGAAATCTGCTATTCGCAATTGTATGTTGGCAACCATTTTCGACGCACGAATTTATCTCCAGTCGCGGTTCTCTTTTTTTGTTTAATACTGAAGTCCAACATTTATTTGCTGTTCCCGTAATCTGTCTAAGAGTGATTTTTTCGACTGCGCCAGATTTGACATGTATGCATCAACTAAATGAGAAATTTATATAGATTTGCATAAGTTAAAATATTAGATTAATTTCCAGAAAAATTCAATTACATACATAACTGTTACATATGTCAGTAAAGCATTCCTTTAAAGTTGGGTATCATAGGTCTGCCCATTAGGGCCACTGTAGTCTCTAATTTTTACTATCCCGTTTCTCCCTCTATATCCCACTTATATACCAGACTTCTGGAGTTCAAACAAAATATCTCTCATTCCATAAATATCTTTTCTCATATGGTCTGCAAACTGAGCCCTTCACTAGTACCTATGGGTTTTGATTAATCCCCAAATTCACCTTATAAGGCGAGGTGTTTTGGTGGTAAATTTTTCTTAAACCTTCACACCATATTTGGTTATTTTTTTTACATGACATCGTTACATTAGATAATTCCAATATTATTTAGTTTTACACTTCTAATATTATTTATTCATACAATTCTATACTTATTTATGAATTCCCCTAATTTTACAATACTATTTACATAATAAATTTCAGACAATCCTAAACCAACTTATCCATGACACCACAGATTCCACTGCTATCTTGTGAAAAATATTTTTAATAATAATATTATCTTTTTTTTTAATGCCATATTATTTTTTACACATTGTGCTAAACAGTTTTTTCTTGAATATAGACCCAGGTTTGTCATTTAGATAAAAACTTGTAATTGATCCACAGTCCACACTGCAGTCCAAATCTGATGAAAATAGAATAAATAAAAAACATAATTTTTGAAAAGATATTATTGCATGCCAAAATATTTAATTCTTAACAAATTTCATGATTATTATTTAATCCAATTCTCTTGATCGTAATAAAACTCCTACATGATCGCACTATCTGAAAATGTATCTAGTGGAACTAACCAAGTGTTTGATTTTTTTTTAATATATATAGTTATCCAATATAACCTATGAATAAACAAAATAAAGTGCAAGTCATTTTAATGGCTTCTAAAAATGTATCAAATAATGGCAATCGAAGTATGAAAATGTAAAATTCCTTTCTTTAAATAAATCCTGGCTGAATCTCTAATTTTAGGTGAACTATATACCAAAATATAATATATATATGAATTAGTTATTAATAAGTGTTAAAAAAATTAAGTAATAAAGTATTGTAAATAATTTATTATTGTTAGAAAACAAGAGAAGCTATTTTTGTTAATAGAAAACTTAAATAAGTTATGTGTGGGAGATTCAAAATTACAAATAACTAATGGATTTTTAAAACAATGATTTGTTTTAACAAGTTAGGGCTAATGGAATGAAAGAGTTATATCAGCCATGTCATTTAAAGTTGAACATAGTTTGATGGTCCTAACGAAATGTAAAAGTTATATCCATAAACAATGTAAGTATGAAAATTTAAAATATCAGACTGTGTATATAATAAACTATAGTTATTAATAGTAGAATATGTAAATAAATTAAATAATACTATAAATATTTTATTATTGAAGGAATATACATGGGGGATTTTGAGTGGGTTTTCAAACAAACAAAAGCTATATTTACTGAATTATTGAGATGCCACTTAGTCTTAGGGTTGTAGTTGCTAAGTATTTGAGATGCAAGCATTCCGAATATCAACAAACAAAATAATAAGAATAGTGAACAGTCTGCTACACTTGTAATTCAATATATATATAGTTCCCTATGTTAATTTCCCCCAACGAGGTATTGCTACACACATAACATACTATACACATGTATAGTTCATTTTGGTTAATTTCCCCTGACGAAGTATTGCTACCCACATATTACAATCTATATATATATAGTTCTCTTTGGTTCATTTCCCAGACACACTTTTAAGACTGGTTGCTTTCAAGACAGTTACCATTGGCCTCTGTTTTCCAAGCACTTTGGCCCCGGTCCAGTTCAACTGCACGCGTACACATTTCGCTTCATCATAAAGCCCTGCGACTGTCACTATGAGCTTCTTTCTACTGCAATTGCTTCTGTCTCTCTGCAACCATCCACTTGGTAAATTCACTGGAAAATCAACTCTTCTCATCTAGCTGCTACCCAGGTGGTTTCCTCTGGCCCCAGTTTCCCAAACTCTTTGGACCTGTTCAGCTGCTGCCCGTGAACACATTTTTACTGTAGAGTGCTGCACACCCTCTGAAGCTATTGTCACATCTCAGAAAAATGAACCATGCACTTAGTTGCTTATTGCATTTATAATGTTTTATCGTATGATGGAATTCATCTTAGCTTTTAATTACTCACACAATTACTTATTTCCATATATAGTAATGTTTTAGGTCTATACAATTAATTGACGTCATTGTCATATAAGGTGGTTTATAAAGTCTATTCCATTAATTAATTAGTCTCTTATCAAGAAATATTTGTAATCAGCAAATATTTCTTGGAATTTATCGATCGCAATGTTCATATTGCAATTAATGTAAATTTAATTGTTAATTAAATCTAATGCTTATCCATAAGTGATGAAAAACTACTTTTTCTGGAGTGTACAAACTTATACTAATGTCAATGTAAATATTTTTACAAAACATCACAGTAATTTTATTGAGTTGCTATGTATATGTGGCTGAGAGGTTATTTCCCCAATCAAATAATTAAAGTAATTAATATAGAAGTTTTTAGTAATCATATATTAAAAATAAATAATATGGAAATTTATACGAGCTTTTAAATATCTGAGACTTTCTTTTATACTTAGTGGGGCACTGCATTTGGATTTGATTCTCCTGTTGGAAGTATCCTGTTGCTTTCTTTCTTGGATTTTGCTCTTCTGCTGGTAGTATTGTGTTGTGTTTCTTCTTGGCTCTTGAATTTATGTCTGACTGGGCAGATTTATAATTTGGGGGGATTTATAGTATGAGTCGCTATTGTTCTCTAAATTATATATTTAATTAATAAATTTTCTAAATTCCAAAGACTTTCTTTAATTAGAAAAAATCCAATTACGGATGTAATTAGTTTTTTTTTTTTTTTAATCAGATAAAATTTGTATCTGTAATTCCCCAAGGAAATTTTAAATTATTTTAGCATTTTAAACTTATACATTTTTTCAAACAATATATATATATATTTAGCAAGGGTTACCTCAGCTTTTACAATTATTGTACTTCAGAAAGCATAATGGAAACAAGTCAGACTCTCTTTTCTCCTTGTTATACGGGATGGAACTTAGAGGTGAAGCATTCCAGAGAATCATCGATTTCGCAGCATTGTACAAAAAATAATAAGAAAACTTCTGAAAGAAAAAAATTAAAATTTTCAAATTCAATAAATTTACATTTACATTACTATATAAATATTTTTGTTTTAAAGTATTATTTAATTTTCCTTTCAAAAATTATTAAACATTAATTTGTTTTATTTTAATATGTGTTTAATCTCTGTGTTTATTGTATAAAAATAAATGAAATGAACATGTAAGGTATTTACCAAATATGTTAAATGATTTAAAGCCATATTTTCAAGATTTTCTTGCTATAAGTGCTGGAAAAAAATGTCTTCATTCACAAATTTTATTTCATAGAATGAGGGGGGAGGGGAGAAGCTTTAAAATTTACCTTGCACAAGGGCACCTCTTGCTCATGCAGCAGCTCTGATCACATCTTTCCTCTATCCGGTTTTGTTTTTCCTTTGCTAGAAATAGAATGATTGGAAGCTTGTTAAGTTAGATCATTTATTTAGTGCTAGTAGCAATAAAGATTTATTTGTAGCATGTATACTTTGTTTTTAATTATCTAAATAGTAGAATAATATTACATTATGTTAATTATTATCACTTATTTTTTTAGAATTTTTTTTTTTTGTTGTTGTTCACTATTTAGAAGAAATGTTTACTATCTATATTAAAAGTTATTTTAGATTAATGTTAAAATAATTTTGAATTTAAATTATTTATAAACCTTTGAATTGACCACAAGGCAAATTTTATAATTGTTGAATCTACATCATAATGTAAGAAATTCATCTTGAAAATTAATATAGAAAATTTTACAAAAAAAAAATTATTTAGTGGAACACTATTCTATATAGAATATTTTTACCCAATATTGGCTTATTGGAAACAATGCAATCACCATGTATTGTCTTGTAATTGACAAATAATTAAAGAAAGTGAAAATATTTTACTGATAATTATTTTTTAAAGTCATCTCTTTTTATATAGGCTTTAATGAGTGAACCTAGCAGTCCTGCTGGAAGTGGAGGCCCTGCCATTGCTGAACAATTGCTGAATATAATGGAAACCATCTTAGTAGAGGCATGTGCAGAACCTGCAGAAAAATATAAGGTAAAACAATTTCTAGACATTTTAGAATAAGAATATGTATAATTTGTATTGAAAAATTCATTCCATGCTTATAGCAACAGAAACTTAGTTTTAAATATTGTCAGAAATCATTTCTTTTGATTTTTATTATTTTTTTTAATGTTAATTGTAATTTTTTTTATTTGTGCAGTAAAACTTCTTTTTTTTAAATAGCTATTTGCCAAGGTTTGTGGTGATAAAAAGCAGTTAACAATGCTGTTGAGTAGGATCAACTCTCCTTCTGTACGCAACAATCCAAACCTTTTACAGTCTTTAATGAGAATTGTACCTTTCTTGACTTTTGGAGATAAAGAGAAAATGCAGACATTGATAGATTATTTTAAACAATATACTAATTTTAATAAGTAAGTTAAAATAGTTAAAAAAAAATTTATCTCTGTTCAATTATAAAGTGTTACATTTGAAAAATAATTTATGATATATTAGTTATCATAAAACAGTTATATTTTCCACATATTATTCTTCTCCTTGCTTTATCTTCTGTAGCTTTTTATAGTCTTCTGTGCTACATATCTATAGAAGTAGCATATATATATATTTCAATGCATTCTTGTTTATAGTGCATTGTTTTTGAAATGTTCTGCTTTTGTTTTTTGTTTTTTTTTTGTCATTCTATAATATTATTTTTAAAATCTTTATTTATTTTTTAATCTATAATTTTTTTAGATAAAATACTATATTCCAAAGAAAATATTAAACTCTATTCAATTCTAATTGTATTTATTATAATAGATTATTTTTTCATCTTTTTTAATTGTTAATTTTATAAATTTGAATGTTATGCATTTATCATTTCTTCACCTTTCCAAATTTTTATTAATTTGCATTTAAAATTTATTTTCAAATATTAGTTGTTGTTTTTTTTTTTGATTAGATATTCTGTTTAACTTATATTCTGGTCAGAATAAAATAGGCCATTACTTTATTAATAATTTAAAAAGTGTGTCTTGTTAATTTTTTTTATTGTGTTGAATCAATTTATTTTTTAAACAACAATCACTAAATGTTTATATGCAATATTTATATATTTAATATGAAAATATTTATTAATATTGGATAAATATTATATCATAAATTATATTGTTAGATTCAATTAGTTTACTAAAAAAACTGCTTTGATATATATCCCCTTCAAATAAGTCCCCCCCCTATTTAATTTTTCCCAACCCAAACCCTTTAGGATATTTTTTTTTTTGTATGATCTTCACTTTCATTTCGATCGTTATAATATATATAACTGAATATATTTTAATAGTTGTTTAATCTCTATATGTGTATTACTATATAAATGTAAAAGTTTATTTGTGCTTATAAACTTAGTAAATATTACACCAATTTAGATAAATCTTTAATGACTTTTTTCCTTTTTTGTATAGACTTTTACTAGCCTATAAATTTTTGCTTTAATTGTTTTTAAAATATTTGTAATTTACAATATAAAAATACATGGAAAATCTATATCGTAACTGTTTTCATATGACTTCATAAAAATGCAAAAAGAAGATAGCACTGATTAAAAAATTACTGAGTTGGGATATTTTTTGGTAAAGCAAGGTAAACTTTGATTTTGTAAATATATTTTAAATTAATTAAATTGTGTTTATACTATGAATTTAATTTCTTATTTGACTAATGACAATTTAAGTTCTGTTATAATAATGAATTTTATACTTTTAGGATTTCAGTTTAAATATACATCTAACATGTGTTGGCATAGGTACAGTAAGAGAGATACTATTAAATTTCATAAACTTTTTAGGATGTGTTAATTTAAATATATTATTAAATTTTAAAATGCCACAGGTATAATAAGAGAAATATTACTGAATTTAATGAACTTTTTTATTTCCCTTTAAGTTTATTTCTCACGTGATAAAGTAAGTTTTGAGTGCTTAATTATCATGTGCAAAAGTAAGTTTTAATATGATGTAGGTATTTGCCTTATTCTAAATGTATTAATCTCTGTTAATTAACTAAAATACTAATATATATATATATATATTGTGCCAGACCGTAGAATATCCATGCACAAGATGGCTGTAGCCAACAATTTGGCACAGCTAACTTTATTGAATTCATTGAATAAACAATGAGAGTTGGTCTATACTAGATTCCATCTCCTTGCATACATAACTAACACTTATATATGAATTTATTTGGGAATAATTAACACACACTATAAATGTATATCCGTTGGATAAAAGTATTTATGTAAAGAAATTAGAGAATTAACATTTGTTTATGTGGTGGAAGATTTTATGTATTTATCTCTTTGTATATATTTATTATTATATGTATCATATTTATTGCAAATGTTCTAATACGTATATGTATAAAGATTTCTGTATATATATCTTTTTTTTGATAATTTTTAAAATGTTTTTTTTTTAAAAAAAAAAAAAGAACAAAATATTTTTTTGTGTGAAAAGAATCTTCCATTTAAAAGGTAGATTTAATTAATCTTTGTCTTTCTAATTTTACTCATTTTTGTATGTAATCAGGTAGAGTAATTTTTTTAATTAATTTGTAAATCAAATTACAAGCATGTTATCTAAAGAATGAAGGTGGTCTATTCCACCAATATGGAGTTTGAAATTCCTAAAAAGAAAAATAGGAAAAAGAGATTTTGAAGCAAAATTTGTAAAAAAATGTACTAAAAGTAAAAATTATCTGATGCAATATCTCGAAGGGGGGTGTAAGCAATTGCAACTTGTGGGCGGACAGGGATATATATATAACCTATCTGTGAGGTATAGGGGGAATTATTATTATTGGACTGAGAGAGCTACAAGAACCTACCTATGAGGTGTAGGGGATTATTATTATTATTGAACTGAGAGAGATACAAGAACCTACCTGTGAGGTGTTGGGAGATTATTAGATGTTTATTCTTTTGGCTCAATATGCTGCCGGATTGTGGAGTATATTTTTTTTAATTCAAGAAGGATGCATATAATTTTTTTTTGTTTATGGGACTTGCCAGTTATGAACAAACATAAACTTTTGTTGAATGTCTTTCCCAGTGGTTTGCGCGGATATTAACCAAAGCCACCAACACCCATATGATGTGGGAAATCATTTAATCATATGCAGTTCGGTGATCAATCAAGAAGAAAGAAGGATGGTTTTAATCCATTTTAGGAAGAATAAGCTTATCGTAAAGTCACTCGTATTGGTAATCTGTTTTAAATGATCCAGTAAAGAAACATCCTTTCAAATGATGACCAAGTTTCATCTGATCGCCCGCAAAATCATGGAGTAGAAGAATCATAGCAGTACACCCGCCCGTTCAGATATGTAATCGCCAAGATGTATGTTTTAGAGACCCAGTGTATCCTGATTGAAGGACTCTACAAGGATGGCAAGGAGTTAAAGAGAATGTCATCATCCTTTCTGGTAGTTTAGTTGGTCCGCCCAGAAGTTTTAACCCGGAGAGCAAGCAGATAGAGATGAGTACAACAAAAAAGACAATGTTTATAATTTTTTTGGTTTATTGTTTGTATTATTAGAGTGGATATATCAAGGATAATTGTACTATATTTACTAACACATTATAAGATATAATCATTTTTTTTGTTGTATAAAATATGGTAAAATAATATTGCTTATACATAGATCTCACTCAAATCCACTAAATATAGGATTATTATTTTTTTGTTCTTTTCCCTCATTTTACCGTTACGTCTTATTTAATTTTAATAATGGCAGTGTCATCTCACATGGAGTGACTTATAGCCAGCCTATACATTTTTTTATATAAAAAAATAATATATATGTAAAAAACTTTACGTATCTAAATGTAAAAGTGTATATAATCTTAAAAGTTTATATGAGCAAATGGGGAAAGTTCAAGGGATTAGATCTGTGTATAACTTATTTCATTATTTTGGGGGGTTTATAAATTGAAACATTCGTTGTTTTGTTCAGGGAGAGGGGAATATAGACCACACCCATTAGCCTCCATTTTTGACCATTTATATTTTATGGCAAATAAGTTAACTTGCGTATAAGTTAGAAAATGTTTTTTTTTTTTTGTTTGTTTTTAATCTAAGTGTAAACCTTAAATAGAAAATCCAAATACTTTTGCATGACTTGTATTATGTGTAGAATCATAAAATGGAAAATAGAAAGCCGTATAAACAATTTATGACTAAATATTATATTGTTTAAATCTATATGTGGTGGAGGGGGGTTTAGTTAAATAAACAGTATTATTTCATATTTCAGTTGTTTATCGTATATTTTATTTTAGAATAATAAAAAAAAAAATGCAATCACCTATATGTAATATCTGCTTACCACGGCTATAAAAAAGTTATAGCAATACTTACCCAAAGTACCTGAGATAGGGAATTATAATTGAGCTAGTCATTGGGATAGTATATTGGGGAGTTGAATTATAATTTACTTTTCACCCAGTTTTTCTTCATTAAATAAAAACGTATGCCCAAAAACAGAAAAGATATTCCTCTTTGCATACTCTCTCAATAGATAGGGAAGGAAAAATTATTTATCATTTTGCTTCCTTTTATTATGTTGGGGGTGGCGCTAAGAGTTGTTAAATTAGTACAATCTTTTAAAGGTATGTGAAGAGCGAGGGGAAATGTCTACGGGCAAATAGATATTGGGGTGGAAGTATAAATAGTTTAACAAGGGAAGATTTTGATTTTACTTGAAATTAAATTTCTTTCCTCTAATAATTAGTAAAGTAATACTCGTTTATATTTAACATCAGGTATTATCGAAGATTATTATTGATCTCCCATTTTAAAATGTACACATCATTTTATGCTCGTGACATACACATATATATATAGTATCATTTTTTGAAATGGATAAGGCGCATGGGATTTCAAACCGGTACAATATATATAATAAAAAGGTAGGCTAAATTTAAAAAATAAAAATAAGCATGGGAGATAGACTCCCATTATTTATCTTCTAAAATATGTCAACCTTTAATAATTAAAAAAAAAGTATTCTGCTGTATTGAAAAAATATTTTTTTCTTTATCCTTTATATCTTATCTATCTATACTTTACATATATACATAGGTTATGAATTTTTCCTTTATATTATTAAGCTCAATTAGCATTATTTATATTCGAAAAAATATTGACTTATAATATTTTTTTTAAAAAGCTAATTTTTCACACAATATTAAAAATTATCCAATATAATAAATTATTTAATTTTAAAATAATAATAATATGCATAATAAATTAACAATCTTTTACTAAGTGCTTTATAAATTATATACTTTAACTAATATTAAAAATTATCCAGTGTAATATTTTAAAGAACCCTTAAAATATATTTTTATTATCCTTTATATATACAAACTGTAAGGAAAATAAAGAAGTTTTTTAAGAAAATTGGTTTGCATTGAAGTGTATATGAAAGAAGTATTATAAGCAATATATATACAATACGTGCATTGATTCGGAGATGGCTCTTCAGGCAATTTGAATAGAGTACCTATCACTTTTTAATTTGGACACATACATTACAATTACTGCCATTGGCAAAAATAATATTTGTTAGTGAAGTTTATTATGCAAACCATAAACAAACATGAAAATTAATAAATAGTTAGGCACTTATATCAGTGCATAAAAAAAACCAACAACTATCTCTTAAATTTATAATATTTTAACCAGAAACAGTAATCATCAAATGATCCTGGAGATTAAATTAATCTTATCTTCCCCCCCACCCCATGTGTCATAATAATGATGTTCATTAGTTAAATTAAAAATGATGATTCTATTCAAGATTTATATATATATTGATAAGCACATAAATACTTATGTATTACAGTTAGAATGCCACAAATTGTATCTCTTGAAAATAATTGTCATATATAAATAATTATGCATGATTTGGTCAGTACAAAAAAAATGTATATTTAAATATAACTTCTAAATAGCATGCCAGAAATAAATTCCAATAAACTATTTATTGTGTATAAATGATTATTATTTGTAAATAATCAACTTTGTTACGTATTTTTGTGTTTTGACTTGTCTTGGATATATTTTATATATATATCACAGTGTATGCTTGAATATATTTTATATATATATATATATCACAGTGTATGCTTAATAATTGGTAATACTAATTAGTTTATCAAGTGGGAAATATATTTAAACTAAAATCCTAAAGTTGATTATTCAATAATGTATCTGATCATAAAAAGTTACATTTTTTATGATTTTGCAGTTAATAAATCGTATTATTTTTTTCATTTAAATAATATGTAAATATAGAAGCCATAAAACTGCTATATATTGCTTTATATTATTTTCTTCTACTAATGTGAGTGAAGCCACATGTACAGTTAGTATGTAATAAATAATTTATAAATAGGATTAATGGAAAGCACTAACTTATATATTATTTTTACAAAACATGAAAAATAAATATCGTTTATAAATTACTTATATGGTTGCAAAAAGAAGTTCATTATTAACTGAAAGAGGGCCTATGATTCATCATATCAGTCTTATAGGAAACAAGCAGGGCAAATTCTTAATTTCCACTCTATATGTTTTTGTTATTATATCTGTTATTATTATGTGATTGTTCATATTGTAAATGAATATAGATCTGCTATTCACCAGCATACATCAATTAACATAGTGATTTTTTTTTTTGCTTTTTAACTCTTAAGTTTAAGACCAAGAAATATCATAGTTTTTTTCCCTCAGTTATCTGATACTTCTTAGCTGTAACATTAGTCAAGTTTTTTTGAAAATGAATGCTTTTTAATTATATACTATAATCGTGAAAGATAAATTAAAATATGACATTCCCAGGAGGCTATAAATTCATCAGCCAAAGTCAGTAGATGCTAAAAATCTGCTTAATGTGATTCCAGTTCTATAAAATGATGATTTTTATTTTGCTATTTGCAACTGCAGATCAAAAAAAAAGAAAGATTGCATGACTTAAAAGAAAAATTATCTAATATTAAGTGGGATATTGTTGGACTGTGAAATTAGAAAGAAAAAAAAATGAAGAAATAATTGAATTGTAAAGTGGATGTATATTTTACCATAAAGGCACAAGTATTGCAAGCACAATTGAACTGGAATTCATTATAAAAATGGGGAAAATCAATATTGTGGTAATTGATGATATATCAGACCGAGTGGCAGAATTAGTTATTTAACTTAATGGAAGATGCCAATTGCAAATAGTATTTTTAAATTGTTGAGGAAAATCATTGAAAAATGAAAGGTATGTAGGGAAATTTGGCTAACAGAAATGAGAGAGGCTACAGGCTTTAGAAATATTTAGAAAAAGAAAAAAACTATATATTATGAATTCTTTTTTTTTTTTTTTTTATAATAATTGAACTGCAAATGAAGATACAGCAAAATTGGATTGTATTTTTACTAACAGAAAATATGTATTTTAAGATTGTAATGTTTTTAATATATTTCATACAGGAATAATCATCAATTAGTGACTGTAAGATACATGTTAATGCAAACTAGAAAAACAAAAATTAAAAAAGTTGTTACTGACAATTGATATTGCTAATCTATAGAAACATTTTATTGAATTGTTTTTAAATATCAACAGACTTTGAAGATGATTCAAACTTAACTGTGATGATAACTAACATGGAAGAGAATAAAAAGTTTCCTAGGAATAAAATAATATCTTGATATTGGAAAAAATTTATTTTAACAATAAGAAGAAATGGTGGAATTATTACTAAGAGCAGAGACAACATCATAAAGTGTATAAAAGAGTTCTATAAAGAACAAGAAAACAAAGTATTTTCCTACAATTACTACATTTTCTAAATTGTCATGTATTTTAAATTAAGAGATGAGGCATGCAATTAAATCTATGAAGAAGAGAAAATGTCTAGGAATGATGGAATTGTTATTGTTAAAAGAAATGGGTGAAGAAATTAAAAAAATTATTGTTCAGTACTTGAATGATAAAGATGTACTAGATGAATGGAAGAATGTGATAGCAATATTGATATTTATGGAAGGAATAAAAAAATATTAGAAATTACAGACTTATCAGTTTTGTACAAAATCTTTGTGAAGATAATTACAACTCCTCTACCAGCAAACTTTGGATTGAGTCAACCATAAAAAAATGGAATTAAAAGTAGTTTTAGCACAGTAAATTCGATTAAGGTATAAAAAAAATTTTTTTTAAAGGAACCAATGAATATGAATTACCATTATGCTTTATATTTGTGGATTATGAAAAACCATTTAATTTGATAAGTTTTTCAGTGGTGATTAAAGTGGATCATCAAGATATAGATCCAGAATATAAAAATAGATAACCCTAAAATTAATATTGATAAGGGTGTATTACAAGATTCTGGAAGCTAATGGAATAAAAATACATGTAAATTATTTAGGTCATCTACATTTGAAAAATAATGCTGTTTTTACAAGCAATAATTCAAAGTTTTAGGAAATGTTACAAGAATTTAAATGAAAACAGGAAAGTAGAACTGAATCTAAATAGTAAAAAAAGTAAAGTAATTTTCTCTGAAGAAGTCCATAAAATCTGATAATCATGAATAAGAAGATAACAACTTCAAATATGGTTACATTATTATAATCCAAATGTGAAAACAATAGATGAAATTAATAATATGATTCATATTGTATAAAATGCTTTTCATAGAAATAATTCAAAAGGAAATATGCCTATGTATTGAAAAGATTTTAATAAATGTTTTACTAATTCTTATTATGGATTTGAAACTTAAATACTTAACAGAATAACATTACGAGATTTTAGTTTACTCATCAAAGTATGGAAATATGTATATTGTGAATAATAATGGGATTGAAGCTGAAATACTTGAGTGAGAGAATAAACAAGTTTATTCACATCATCAAAAGAATTAAGAGACTGGAATGGAACTAAGCCAGACATATTGATAAAGAGATGATAATAGATACACAGGTATAATCTTAAATTGGATCCCAAAAAGGCCTAAAAGAGATAAGAAGATGGATAGATGAAATAAAGTTTATTAGTGTGATATGGAAAGGAGATGCTCTGAATTAGAGAAATTGGATTAAACTTTGATAGATCTTCATTCTGTAGTGAATTGATAAATATTGAAATGATTTTTATAAATATATATTTAACATAGCTAAGCATTCTTTGAAAAAATGTATATAACAATATATAATTATAATATTAGTATTTAAATATATAATAAAGTCTTATCTATGAAGCAAATTATATATATATATATTAACGGAACGAACTTTCCCTGGTATGCACAAAGATGGTTGGGTTCCTTCTGATAAATAAAGAAGTAATTTTTGTCGCTCATGTTTATGCATACCTGCATATGTTAACTTTGTACCTAGGAGAGGAGAGATTAAGATCTAACTAAATAATAATTCTATACTTAGTTTCCCTCATCCATATTGCATTTCCAAATTCCAGAATTTGAACCCAGGGAGATTTTGCATGATTATCTTGTCCAGGTTATATTTGTATCACCAGAGTATGAGTAGGTGTAAAATATGCATATGTTTTCCAATGGAAGTGGATATCATATCGTGTGTGAATAGATATAACAATAGTAAATATATGGATGGATATAATTAAAATTTGACTACAGAAAAACATTTTAATGTTTGAATAAATTTAGTAATCATATTTACATTGATTTGTATTTCAACAGAAAAATTCAAAGCAACATTATGAAACATTCATTCAGGTATTTGTCGTTATTCTTTGTTTATCATTATTCCAAATTCTGAGCCCACATAGAATAGCCTTACTTGACATCCCAATCGACCTGAATAATCTTTGTACTGTATATAAAATTGTTATATATTTTATAAATGATAGAGATAACTTCATGACATAAATAATTAACGAGCTACAAAAAGAAAATATGAGAGGAAAAAAACAACAACATAAGCATGGAAATAAACAAATAAAGAAAGTATATGAGTTGGGAATATATATCAAGGTTTAAATTGTGTATGTATTAGGTAATGTCTTACTTTTTTATATTGATCGGGCTATTGTGCAATCAAGTATCCATCATAGAGTTATTTTATTAAAATTGGCATTATGAATGAACTCTTTTGTAGATGTTGTTAATTTTATAACTTGGCTTTAAAGTTTATATGAAAAATATCCTAATGGCTAGTCCCAGCAATCCATGGCAATTTATTTACATATAGATTGGAATTTGTAAATGTTCTTGACATCTTCTGGGTAGATTGTTTTTAATAGCCTTCGGATTGGTGTTTTAAAATGAAGAATTATAAAGAGAATTTATAATGAATCGGCTTGATGTTTATTAATCCAGATATGGAGTGGTAGACCAATTCCATCCGGGTTTGACAAGTGATAGCTCCACAGCCAATAACTTTCCTTCCCTGATGACTCCTTGCACTTAGCACTGCATGTTTACTTTCATTATTACTTATATTTGCTTTAGCAGTTTGTTTTGAGTGGAGTATCGTCAATGCTTCTTTTATTGCATGCTTTTAAATCTAGGTTTTGTGATCTATAGCAGGGAATTAACTATAATTTTAGAAATTCTAACACTTTGACTTTACTTACTACAGACTTTAATTTCAAATTTCTTATTCAGTTATTTTTCCTTATGTTTACTCTCACTTTCTTGAATACTTATAAATGAGTTTTCTTGTGAAATTAGCACTCCAAATTGATTGACACTTGTCTTCGAACTTGAACTCCTTTATGTAAGAAATAGAAGGTTCTTCCACATGTAATAGATTTTTTTTTTTCTATTTTTTTTTTGAAACAACTCATTCTATTTTAACCATGTGTGATCTTCCTTTTAATTTATTGTTGATGTCATATTTCCTTTTAATTTATTGTTGACGTCATCTTTACAAAGTATTAACGTAAATAATTTGTTAATAAAAATTTAAAAGAAAATTTATATATATATGTTTTTTATTTGATTGTGTTCACTCACCGATCTAGTAGGTATTGTTGTGTTGTGCTTGCAATCATAATCCATTTAATATGCAGTAGTTACAAGCAGTTAGTTGGCATATCTGTTGATAGATTTATTATACAAATCTTTGTTTATTGTTTACTTAGGTTAGGATTTTTAATATAGATTATATTTATTGGTTTGACACCTTGTGTTCCTATCGTTAACTAATCTATTGATTAATAAGCAACACTAACATCATGGGGCTTGAGTTATGATTGGGCCTCATGATGTGTACTATGTATTGGAGGGGTGTTGGAGATATCTGTAACAATATATATATTATAACGATCGAAATGAAAGTGAAGATCGAATCTAACCGCAAAACGGTATCTGCTCTACAAGGCGCCATCTAGGCATTTAAACCTAGAAAAATTTATAGAGTAGGCAGATACGCGCTGTTAAGATTCCACTTTATTTAAATATTCCGATCGTTAGCCCAAGTCACTAGCTCAGCGGAGACGCAGAGATAAAAATCTATATCTTAATTTATATCTTAAATATCAATAAATAAAAGCCACTGCCAGAAATTAACACATAAAAATATTTATTTACGCACATATAAAATAACATTTAAATTCGAGGAATAAGTTTAACCTTTAGATTTTTATATTAACTTGTAAATTTACATTTAAAAAGATTTCAATAAGTTTAATTTTTATTTAGTGAGTCGAGTATGAATAGACTATATAGGTCTGCATTTGAAAAGAAAATATTCTTTCCCTTATTTAACCTTAGGCCAAAAGTTCGTAGCCAAAACGGCGCCAATCCATCTGATACATTTATGTATTCAATGTAGCATGAAAATACGACAACACAAAATACTGTACTGTCAGGAATGTACATCTGAACAGTAAGTAGAATTAGAGAAGACATTGACTCTCCACCAACAGGAATGTTACATCTGTTGGCAAGTAGAACAATAAACAAAAAACTCCATAGGAATGGACTGCGGTCTTCTGCCGACTTACAAACCCATCCATAGGCAAACAGAAGGTGTGTGGCGTATATATGCAATCCTGCCCGAAGCGGATCTCATACTACATCTACTAATTACACAAATATATCCAATCCATTGAGCCAATTCAACTACGAAACGAATAACCTAAGATTACCCTCCCTTAATATAACTTTACAAAACTATATAGCCATTCACGCCCGACTTAAATTTAACATTTAGATACGTTCGCACAAATGAATTTTATAAAATTTGTTTTAAAATGTTGAGTATAGATCAGCTGCACAGATTCCACGGTCAAAAACATTCCAAATTAAACACAACCGATCAAAATACAAAGTCATCGATAAACGTCACTTGCATAGGGAATATACAAATCCCATTAGCATTCATCGTAAGATGCTGCAGTGATATCGTTGACCCATATATTCTAATCGAATGTGAAAACCACAACATAATCAACCGCTAAAGAATCTATGCAATGTCTATACCCAACCTAAATTTCATCATTTAAAATTTAAACAATAAACACTTTATACAATAAGAAAAAAAAAATGGAAATGATTTTTATCAATCGGAAAACATATAAAATTAAACATTATTAATTTGATTTTAAACTTAAAAAAGTCAGATGGAAGTTCATAAACTTGAACGAAAGTTCTTAATTATTTTTAAATTTAGAGTTCATGTCAATGTAGCTTACAGTAGAAGAGTCCAGGTTCCTGTTTTTTAATTCCCGCGACGTCTCCATTGGAAGATAATGTTCTGGAGGTAGTATTAGCTGGTTCCATTCTTGTATCACAGTCTTTTCATTTTATTTTATTTTTTTTAAAACAAAAAAAAATGAGAGAGAACGGCAAGTGCGTCTTACCGTTCTCATCAAATCAAGTCCGAAAAAAAACTGTCTGGAACTCAATATTTCTCTTTTTATAGTAAATCTCCAGATTGACTGAACAAAGACGTCACTAATCCAAATTTTCGTTCGGGTCCGGGCTGAGGCTTGGTGCTTCCATTGGTCAAGCTAAAATCTCTTTATTCTCTTATCTAATTTACTCTCCGACTTTTTAATTAGACAGCTTTTGGATAATTAATAAACAATCATTTCCATTTACAGATTACAGGAATTAATTAATACCTGTTTTTATTTTTACTTACGTTATTTCTTTTTTAAACTATTTTTATATTTAAATCCTTTTTTATAAAAAAAATACATTCAAATACCTTTTTTTATTTATTAAAAAAAATATTTTTAAAGTTTAGCATCTGTGCGAATATATACGTTTAACAAACATTTTAATTTTAGCGTTTAGTTTTTTACTTTTATTTGCGAACTTTTAAGTTTTTATTTTAAATTAATGTAACGACATATTTATATATCGTTACATATCAGTAAACTTCCTCAAAAAACAAAAACATTAAAAAAAAAAAAGAATTTACTTAGTGTTAGTAATTACGTTACACAAATTGATTATATATGAAAATTTCAAAAGGACAAAACTTTTTTTTTACAAGACAAAACAGTAATTACACACAAATATAATGATTAAAAAAAAATGTTGACTGTTGATTCCTTATTACCAGCCAAATTTCTGCCCCCTCCCTTCCAAGTTTCATTTCTCCTACCTTTAACTATTACTTAGGCAAGTTGAACGATTAGATTTTAATTTATACAAGACTTTTTTTAAAAAAAAAATTATGATTTATATTTATTAATTACGTTTTATTTATTACTTTTTATTCCTCGTATTTCTCTTTACATATGCGCAATTTTTCTTACTGGCAGTACCTTTAAGACAAAATTTCAAACTGTAACTCCACGTCAATACAACAAATATATTTATACTAATTTCAGAAAAAATATTATTGGCATGATTTATTTTCAAAAGTACTAGTGGTTTATTAAACATCTGGCTATAACTTTACGTTAGTACAAAAATGTACTTATTTCAGAAAAAACAACAAATGTTATTTGCATGATTCACTTTTAAAATTCTCAGGGCACTCGTGATTTATTAAAGATAGGAAATTTCATCATCATCAATTCCCCTTCTCAGGGTCAATCTCTGAGGTAAGGCCACACTTAGGACGCCAATTATAACGATCGAAATGAAAGTGAAGATTGAATCTAACTGCAAAACGGTATCTGCTCTACAAGGTGCCATCTAGGCATTTAAACCTAGAAAAATTTATAGAGTAGGCAGATACGCGCTGTTAAGATTCCACTTTATTTAAATATTCCAATCGTTAGCCCAAGTCACTAGCTCAGCGGAGACGCAGAGATAAAAATCTATATCTTAATTTATATCTTAAATATCAATAAATAAAAGCCACTGCCAGAAATTAACACATAAAAATATTTATTTACGCACATATAAAATAACATTTAATTTTGAGGAATAAGTTTAACCTTTAGATTTTTATATTAACTTGTAAATTTACATTTAAAAAGATTTCAATAAGTTTAATTTTTATTTAGTGAGTCGAGTATGAATAGACTATATAGGTCTGCATTTGAAAAGAAAATATTCTTTCCCTTATTTAACCTTAGGCCAAAAGTTCATAGCCAAAACGGCGCCAATCCATCTGATACATTTATGTATTCAATGTAGCATGAAAATACAACACAAAATACTGTACTGTCAGGAATGTACATCTGAACAGTAAGTAGAATTAGAGAAGACATTGACTCTCCACCAACAGGAATGTTACATCTGTTGGCAAGTAGAACAATAAACAAAAAACTCCATAGGAATGGACTTACAAACCTATCCATAGGCAAACAGAAGGTGTGTGGTGTATATATGCAATCCTGCCCGAAGCGGATCTCATACTACATCTACTAATTACACAAATATATCCAATCCATTGAGCCAATTCAACTACGAAACGAATAACCTATGGTGGCCAGTACGCGATATATAAATATGTCGTTACAATATATATATATATAGTTTTTAAAAAGAATATACTTAGTTCTGTTGACAAAATGGTTAATATTCTAGATATAATTTAATATAATGGTTGCATTTTTATTTATTTTAGATTTGATTTCGAGCACACTACTGACGATGATACTCATTTGGACTGCTTCTGTGTTATTAGTAATGGCATTGAAGTAAAATATATTTTCTGTAAATTTTGTTCAGTTTTTATTTTATTTTTTTATCTTTGGATAATTAAATATTTCATTTTCAGAGAAATGCTAATGGAAGTCAATTGAAGGTTCTTATGGTAGCAAATGGGATTGTTAAAGATTGTCTTGAATACATTCAACTTCATGCTCCACCCACAAGTGCAGCACTTTTGTAAGATCTATTTAAGATATAGTAAAATTTATTAAATGAAGTTATATATGTATGTATATATATAATAGATGGATAGATTAATTATAATAAAAGTAAAATTGATATGCAGACAGCATTAGTAATGATAGTAAAATTGTTAATAAAATCTAAATAAATTGTTGCTCAACATTTTGTTTCAGTACTTTTTATTGTGAAAGTACCATATGAGCCTCATCTAAAACAATTTGTGTTTCTTTGTGAATTTAACTGTACCTATATCGAATCAACAGATATAAATAACATACACCTATCTTAAGCTTTTCATATATCAGTTATATACATAAACTAATTAATATTAAAAGAATAATTCTAAAAATGAATTCTAATTTGTTTATACACATACATAAATAAACTTTTCTAACTAATAGTATTTTTTTTTTATTAACTAAAACTTGACATTGACAAAGCCGTAAGTCATCATTGCATTTTATCAGTTGAAACAAAGGAAATAAACGTTTGGGGTTTATTACAAATATTGTATATTTTAAACAATAGAGAGAGTGAGCATGATTATGTGATATGCTTGCAGAAGTTAATCCAGTATAAAAATGAACTAATATTGTTATAATAACAATCTTCTATTTAGTTATCAAGGCAATAACTACGTCTGTAAATTTAAATGTGTTCGAATTTAGAACACATTTAAGAAAAAAGAAGATTCAATATTTTAAAATGTTCTTCAAGTAATTAATTTACTTACTTTTAATATTATAAAGAACTATAAAAAAATAATCATTGAAATTGACAAGGTTATAAGAGTTATCAATGTCTTTGAAATGAGTTTTCAAAATATATGTTTAAGAAGACAAAAATTTATAAAGATGTTCTTTGGCTAGACAATTTATGCCAAGGATTTCTGCTGATGTTTTAAACCTGAACATGTAAATTCCTACTTAATGCCTAAAGTATAATCATCGTAATTTCCACTAAAAAAGTTGACTTAATAATGGAGTATTATATTGAAGAAGACTTTAAATATTTTACTACGCAAATATTTAAAAGAATGAATATTTGGATTACCTCTTCAAAGGATGATCAAGGAACTTTACCTTTCAACATTCATCGTCATTTTATTTCGTCTAAGGAGGAATATGAAACCATTATTCTTTCGAATCTTGGAATACTTCGTTGTACAATTTAATAACTCTTAAACTTTATTTTCTTTGGGGATAATTATATTTACGTGGAAAAATTACTTCATATATTAAATTGGAGAACTGATAAGATGAACGTTTTATTTTTATTTATTTAATAAAATTTAGATGTTGATATTTTGATATATGCTCTGGTGAAAGTGACAGCTGACTAAGGTAAAAGTTTTTAAATTATTTCAATTTGGAAATAAGTTTTATTATATTCCAAACTGAATCTTACCTGACAATTGTCATCATTTCTTTTTAAACATACATAATTAATATCGGAATACATTCTATTATTAATCTGGTGTGAATGGATGTTATCTTATATAGTCATATAACACACATTGAATCATTTTAATGACGCAATGTGTAGATTTATAATGTATGGTGGTATTATTTATTCTACACATGATTTTAAATATATATATGTAAATAATTACATTATGTTTTTTCTGAATGTTAAATAGTCTATTATTGTATATATATATATAAGCACAGATTATAATTCTAAATTTTAATATTTTTATTATTGATGTGATAATATTTTTGTTTCTATTATGGATTAAAATGTGTTAAACTTGATTTTAAAATTAAACAGGTCTCATTTGTTTATTTTATTTAATCATTTTATAAAACCAATAATTATAAATATACATACTCACGCATATATATATTGAATCAAGTTAGTGATTTAATATTTATAAAAAAGTTATATAGCTTATACTAAATTTATCATTACTATGGGACTTGTGAAAATGCCTGAAGAGAGTCAATTGCGATTTCTACTCTGAGCTCGAATTCCGAGAGTAACGAGGTTATTAATAGAGGAGTGGATTGGATTATATTTTAAAACACATTATCAATGACATTCTATAAGAAGACTCAAAGTCCAACTATAGGTAGATGCGACTTCCTCGAGTCCTGAAAAGGATCGTCCCGTTATATTATGTATATGTGTGGTTTACATGTAGAAACTTTTAGAGAGAAAAAAGTTATAAGTAAAATATTAAAGAGACATTCTTTTAAAGTAGAAAAATAAAAGTTATAGTTAAATTAGATAAAAAAGATTAAATGTTAAAAACTAACAATGGTCTAATTAGTGGAGTTGAAATGTGGTTAAAAGAAATAGGAGTAGATTCTTTTTAGAACAACGATAATCTATAAAAATAACTAATTAATTCAAAAGGCAAAGATAATAATTAATTGCCTATAGGAAGCTTAAGGAAATAATCACCTGAGCGGGATGTGCAGTGTACCAGCCAATCATTGCTGGGATTTGAAAACAATGAGCTGACTGCCTCAATACTAAGCCATCGAGAAAGAGTTCACTTGATTCTTGGAGATTCATCTTAGATGGATGTATATTCGAGCAGAATGTTTTCTTTTCCACAGTGACTTCAAGTGCAGAGAACTGGCCTCGGAATGACAAGAATCAGTTAGGACTCCTTAAACTAAACGTCAGATTGATCTTTATTATTATTTATTATGTTTTCGGACCCATTGATGTAATAATTATATGTAAATAGCTAATCGTTTAAGTAATCATATGATTAAATTATTTTAAAATTAACCGTTAGTCATTATTAACACACTCATGGAAACATGATATATATAGTTGCAACCATGGAAGTGCATTATCTAACAGCTAGACATAGCAATTTGGTGCAGTCACGGTCTTAATTCGGACCATTAGGTAAAGAAACGGTTAAATTGGGTTAAAGTCAAAACAATGCAAGTAGCAATCAGGGAATTTGACATTAATAAGGCAAGTAGTTGGCCCCTTTACATTCAACATGTAGAGAAATACTTATTTATCAATAAAGTTAAAGATGATAAGTATAATATTGCTTTGTTATTGTGCTTTGCAGATAAAGGAGTTATTGAGATAGCAAACAGGCTCATAGAACCCTTAACTTCTAAAGAATGTTCATACAATCACGTCAAAGAACGTTTAGCAAACCATTTTAACCTTCAAGGCACGTAACCCGATTGCAATTTCATGTCAGAAACCAATGTTGGGAGGAGAGTATTAAAGATATATGACATTGCTTTACGTAATTTAGCAAAGAATTGCATCTACGGATCTTTTCTAGATGAAGCCCTGCTGGAACAACTGTTGGTGATAACCAATTTAGATTACACTGAAGTTCTAAAACAGGATATATCCCATGAACTCATGCCCAAACAATCTCATAAATTTTCTAAGTTCAAAAGCAACAGTAAATCGCAAACTGATGTTTGAAAAACAGTTAGCAAAGAACAGTTGGATGATAATGAAAATACAGCTAACTATGAAACTGAGTTTACATGTTATTGCTATGGGAAAAAGGGTCACAAATCCAGTAATCATTATTATAAAAGAGAACACTGTAAAAAGTGTAGGAAAATATGGCATTTGGAAAAGATATGTAAAGAGTCGACTGACAGTTATAAAAGTGCCCTTCAGGGCGAGGGAAATCAGCTTACAAATGTGAAAAGATTGTCCACTACTGATGACAAAATTATGTTGTAACTTAAGCTGTGTGATAACCTATCTCCATGGAGGTGGACAGTAGCAGCGACATATCTTTGATATCAGTCCGCGATTGGTATACTGTTACATCCAAGTGTAATAAATCCCCCAAATTAGAGAAAACTGACCTCAAAGCACTAGATGTAAATGGCAATGCAGTCAAGATTAAAGATGTTGTTCAGGCCCCCATATATAGAATGGACAGAAAAATAAGAGAGTTGCCACTATACATAGTTTTTTAGAATGGACAGAAAAACAATAGAGTTGCCACTATACATAGTTTTTGCTCTATACACCCCCTAATTGGGTGTCAATGGTTTAAAAAATTAGGGATTAAACTCACAAGTGTGAAAAAAGTCGAATTGGAAAATGAAAGGCGAATCAAATTTCATAGTTTATTTTATGGGGAACCTAATGTTATTAAATCTGTGCCTATATCGATAGAATTAGCACTGATGCGCGGCATATAATATGTAGACTTCGGAAACTTCCATTTGCACAAAAAGAGAAAGTCAAAAATGAAATCGCCAACTTAGTTAAGAAAGGAATATTACAACCTACTGAGTATTCTAATTGGGCCAAACCACTGGTAATTATTACCAATCCCAACGTCAGATTCGTTTGTATGATTTTGGTCAACAAGGGGGTAGAAGTGTGTACCCGGTCCCTAACACCAGGGAGATATTAGCATCAATACAGAAATCAAATTTTTTTTGCTATATTGGATTTCAATACCGCTTTTTATCAAATACCAGTTAATGATCAGATAGCTGAAATATTAACCCTTACCACTCACCTAGGTTTATTTTACTACATGAGGTTTTCATTTGGAATAATGTCAGCCCCTAATATTTTTCAATCTAAAATTGAAACCCTCGTTAATGGACTAGAGAGCTTTAGTCCATATTTTGACGACATTCTTACCACTTCCACTTATATCATTTTATCCACCAAACTCATTTCTCATTGATTTCTTTTTTGAAATTTTGAAGCTGCAAACTATATATTCTGTGATACATTTTCTAGATACACATATGTAACTCAAATTAACTAGATATCTGAACAACATAATTAAAAACCTTGTCATCAGCCTCAAATTCTTCAATTGAAATTTGGCTGTTTTTTAAAAACATTATAAATAACTGATCAACTAACAAAGTATCAATCAAAAAATCTCATAAAGCAATGTCTGGCTGACATTCATTCAACTCTGCAGGTTATTTCACAATTGAGTGATGCAAAACTTTTCAATCTTAAACTGCAAAATAAAATAAAGCAGTTACATTTTACAATCAAAAAACTAATACTTAGATTGACAAAAATATTACTTAATCTATTGAAGCTGGTGAGAACTACTATGAATTACATTAAATTGTGTCTACCTCACACTTTAGGGATTCCAATTTCGTCAAAAAATAACATCCTTATTTTAAGCACATGACTGGACATAGAACTTTTTCAGCAATTGAAATCTAAATTAGAAGCAAATCATCCATTTGAATCCACTATTTAGCATAGTACCCTGATTCCTCAAGAAGAGTATATTACAATTGTATCCTATTTCTTTGAGAAGAGTATATGACAAACTATCAGACTTTTGAAGAAATCTTGATCCTCAAAACCCACACCTCTTTAGTGGCAGATTTTTTCCAACTGCAGTCTATTAACACCAGTCCTTAATTAGCTCTGCTCTTACAAACTTGATATTCTCAATTATCCACCAACATAATATTTTATCCTAGTAAGAAACCTCATTAAATGACTTGTCATATTTGGAAAATATTGATCAAAGATTTTTGCAAGAATCATCTTAAACTGAATGAATTTATTCTCTCCAAACTCTATATGATGTATTATGAAATAAAAGTTTGCCATACTTCACAAGAATATGGCAAACAAATATGCAAATTTGGATTTTAAATTAACTTTAAGGCTGTCTTTAATATTCTAAATTGGAAACATTTGTTCAACACACTATATCAACTTTCATCAGAACACCAAACGTTGTAATTGCCATCCAGAACTATTTCAGCAATCTTTCAAACTAAGGAATTACATGCATCTATCCACATCTTTCAAACGCAGTTGGAGATTCATTGCCCATGCAAAAAAACTGAACTTTATCGTCTGTTTGTCATATAAAGGACAAAAATAGTAAAGGGATTATGGCTAGACATCAAATCTTGGGGAGGAAGAACTAGAACCAAGTTTAAACCATTAATGACATGAACAATAAACATATTTTGCTGAATGTATGTATTCATGGGCAAAAAATGAATATAGAAATTGATAGCGGTGTAAAGTTTTCCTTGATCTCATAAAAGAATTGGAAAGGAATAATAGAGAAGACTAAAAAGAATGTTATTATTGATAAAGTGGAGATGATAGTTACTGATGTGAATGGAATGGAATTAGAATATACAAAAAAATTAATGGTATTGCAAGCTGAATTCGAAAGTAAAACTACTACCTCCTTATTTTGTGAAGTGTGATCTTATTCCTATTCTAGAAGAGAACTAGTTTTAGTTGCTAGGAATTAAAATAAAGAAAACTATATAAAGATGATTTGCAGTGGTGTTGCAAATTGTGGGGGGAGGAGTCTGAGCAAGTAGAAGAGATAATAACACTAAGTGCATGAAAGGTATAGCATGATGGGCAAACATGAATAATGAGATTGATCAGACAGTATTGTCAAAACTACCCATCTAATGCTAAGATACCACCGACAAAACTAGAAGCTTGGATTAAAACAACTTTACTATGGGAGAAACTCCATTTAGATCATGCCGGTTCATTTAATGGGAACATCTTGATACTGATAGGTTGACACTCTAAATAGACAATATAAAAGTGTTATGTCTCTGATCGTAGAACTAGTTTTGTGTCCATTCTATTCAAAGATGTTTTATCTATTAAGGGGATACTCTTTCACCAGGAGTCTAATGACCTAGCAGAAAAGCCTATACAGCATTTGAAAAATACTTTAAATAAGACTTTATACAGTTATATTACTTTTATTTGTAAGCTACTATGCCCGTTTTCTTTCAGCATTTTTTTCAGATAATTAATAATATACAGGTATTATTTTGCTGCAAATTCCAAAAGCTTGTGTCTCTCTCATTTCTATTTCTGTAACAAAATTTATTCATAGCACTTTTGTCTTTTAATCGTTTTTCAGTTCTAGCATTAAGGTCTCCATAATATTTTTAAAATATTGTTTGGTGTGATCAAAATCATTTGAGTATCTACATAAATTTCCTCTATCTCTTTATCACAAGGAGAACTTGTTGAGGCATACATAAATCTGGATTATCTACATTCAGAATCTTTCATTAAATTAAATAACTCATTTTGTTATTCTCTCTGATATATCTTCATAATGTTGTCCATGCAATTCTTGTGCATATCTTTGTACTAAAATATATATTCACTTTTCAAATTAATTGTCTCTTCATTTTTTCTTTTAATTTCATAAAATACAACACTGTCCCATTTAATATTAGACAGTTCTTTTTTTAATTCATATAATTTTTTCTTTCACTTGAAAGTTGTCTGTAGTTGTAAGCAGATATCACATACTAATGTATGTAATTTAAAGTTTAAACAATTTTACTTGTAAATATATTAATATTTGTAAGTATTATATATGTATATTGATATTAAAAAAATATTGATTAGCAAATGGATATGGTTGAAAAACGACATGTAGCCTGCTAAAGACTATCTTATTTTGGGGGGAATAGATTCTGGTGGTGTCTTTATATTATAGTAAGCTATTTTAAGAAATATCTGGAAAAATTATTTTCTTAAAAAATTAAGCAGTAAATTATTTAGGATGTGAATGTTAATTTTTAATAGTTGTTTGTTTTTACATTACATTATATAGTTTTTTAAAATTCAAATGAAAAATAGTAGGTTTTGTACTTCTGAGAATGTTAATTCCTTTTTAACATCTTTCTATTACAGTAGTTCCGAATCTGAAGAGTGGAAGGAATTTCTTTCTAAACCAGCTTTGAAATACATATTAAGGCTTTTAACAGGATTGTCCCATGGCCATGAGAAAACCCAGGTAAATTATCTATTTGGAATTGATTTTTTTTTAAATATATATAAAGTATATATATCAAGAAAATTAAAAGTTAAGATGTAAAAATGTCAATAGTAACTGTTAAATCCGCACTTACAACTGTGCCAATGTTATATCTGCAAGTCATACTGTGCGGTCAGTAAATAACGTTATACAATTCCCACGCTCTTCTTTTCCAACGAGTGCTCTCCAACGAATCGGTCTGCAATGAATGCTCTCCAACGAATTGGTCTGCAACGAATGCTCTCCAACGAATTGGTCTGCAATCTCTCTGCTGAATTGGTCTGCAACGAATGCTCTCCAAGAATTGGTCTGCAACAAAGCTCTCCAACGAACGCTCTGAATATCTTCGCTGCGGTCTCTTTCACCTACACCCGTGAACTACATTTCCACTGGGCGCTGGTCATTAACCTCAAGCACTAATGAGAGATATCTCTACTTTAATACTGCTTACTCAATACTGCCTGACTGCTCTCTATGTTACACTGCTAGATGTTACCCAGTCTTCTTATCGCTCTCTGACAACTGCAACGATCAATCAATGCACTGACCAATAAGGTAACGTCTCTTATCTAGAAACATTTGTAATTAGCAAATATTTCTAGGAATTGTCGATCGCCATTACATCAATGCACTAATTAAATTCCTCAGCTATCAGAGCGCGATCTAAAAACAGCCTTATGAATAAATTCTAGTTTTTTCTGGAGTGCACAAACATGTCTGCCATTTTACAAAACACTACACACCTCCCTCCATTCCAGAAAAACCCTTGTTGCTATTCCTACTTCCCTGTAATTTCACTAAGAAATGTACGATTTAACTCTCCTGCTGAAACTTTTTCGCCAGTAACCTTCAATGGTGACTGCGCAAGCGTTTTATTTTCAAAGTTTTCACTTCCGTTGTTAACATTACTAATTGGGATTGACATTTTCACCCGGTTTCTCCGTCTACGGCTAAACTTGTAGTTCAACGTATACGCTACTCCCAGGTTCCAAATGCGACTGCGCCAATGTTAAATCCGCACTTATGACTGTGCTAATGTTATATCTGCACATCATACTGTGCGGTCAGCAAATGTTATACAATTCCCACGCTGTTCTTTTCCAACGAGTGCTCTCCAACGAATCGGTCTGCAACGAATGCTCTCCAACGAATTGGTTTGCAATGAATGCTCTCCAACGAATTGGTCTGCAACGAATGCTCTCCAACGAATTGGTCTGCAACAAATGCTCTCCAACGAATTGGTCTGCAACGAAGCTCTCCAACGAATGATCTGAATATCTCCGCTGCGGTCTCTTTCAGCTACACCCGTGAAGTACGTTTCCACTGGGCGCTGGTCATTAACCACAAGCACTAATGAGAGATATCTCTACTTTAATACTGCGTGACTGCTCTTTATGTTACACTGCTAGATGTTACCCAGTCTTCTTATCGCTCTCTGACAACTGCAATGATCAATCAATGTACTGACCAATAAGGTAACGTCTCTTATCTAGCAACATTTGTAATTAGCAAATATTTCTAGGAATTGTCGATCGCCATTACGTCAATGCACTAATTAAATTCCTCAGCTATCAGAGCGTGATCTAAAAACAGCCTTACGAATAATTTCTAGTTTTTTCTGGAGTGCACAAACATGTCTGCCATTTTACAAAACACTACAGTAACACTATCCTTAAAGAAAAAAATTTGTGTACAAATAATCATTTTCAATAATTAATTTTGATATTTTATTTGTTAAAAGCTTTTAATCCTGTTTATATTTTTTATTAGTGTTTCAAAAATTTAAAAAATATGCTATTATGTTCTTGATATAATGCTTTTATATTCTTTTATTTTATTTAGTTTTTATCAGAGAAACTGTTAAATAATATAAAGAAATATAAACACATTATATTCAGGTGCATAAGTAATGGATTTTTTAAAAAAATTTGACTTATTAATTTTATTTCTTGTATGATTACTATTTTTAGATGCTTGTTAGTGCTGATTGCATTCCAATCTTTCACAGACTAGAGCAGGTCTCTAGTGATGAACATGTTGGATCTTTAGCTGAGAATCTTATGGAGGCTCTAAGAGAAAATCCACTTGTTGCCATGAAGGTATAGTTATTTGTATTAAATTTTAAAATCTTGTACATATGTGTACATGATTTTTATTCTTTCTTGATTTACCACTGCAATATGAAAGTCTTTGTCAGTCATTGAAAAATTATAGTTTGTGGCTTCTCTTTTTCAGTCATATATCTTTTGATTTATCCGCTGATCTTGCAGATGAAATTTTGTCTTGTATTCCAGTTTGTAATTTTTACATTGATTTATGATAATTTTTTTTTTCTGCTATTGGTGTAACTAATATCACTTTAATATTCTGTCAGATATTTTTGTATTTGAAACATTTTCAAAAATTTACTGCATAAGTTAAAAGAATAAAACTATTTCATATCTCTTGAAAGTTTCACAGATTTCTGTGATAATTTATTTTTGAATTTATAAGTGTTATAGAGTAATCATTCTTGTGTTTATATTCAGGGTATTAATATTTTTTGTTGTCTACAACAGTATCCAGTCGTCTTCAACATTTTCACACCTGCCGACTGGCAAAAATAAGGATAAGATTTCGCGGACCAGCAGAAATCTACTGATAAATTTTTTTAAAGATTTAAACTGCTTAGCCTTAGTTGAGCATAATTGTCATAACTGACCAAAACAACACACGAGTTACTGTGTATTGTAATGGTGTTGCTTACCTTCACATGCTGAACACTCTTTCTCAAGTTGCGCAGTCATACTGCTACAGAAAACAGTACAATAACAATTGTTCTCATTAATGTGCCTGCATTGCTACATTTATTATTTCATTGTTAAAACATGCAAGAATAAAATGTTATTCACCTGAATGTTGGGAAATATCACAGCTAGTGTAATTACATGGCAATGATTATGATAAATGTAATATCTGTATTTAATGTTAAATATACAAGATGAAGTTATATATATATGGAGTTTGTATAATAAAAAACTTTTTTTTTTTTAATTTTTGAATTTTTTTTTAGAAAAATAATAAAAAAGTTAATTCTAACCCCCCCCCCCCCCATAAACATCTGTGATAACTAGAAAAAACAAATTAATTTATGTATGATTGATTAGATTTTGTTTTCGTTCTGTTTTTTTTTTTTTAATTGGGTAAAAATGAGATTAAAATAACACCAGATTGCATTAGTTGTTTACTCTTGAAGTTACCTGAGGACCACCTGTAAAGCCACTGGGAAAATTGAGCTGAAAAGTTGTTTTGGTAAAGTGTCACATAGAAATAAAACAATCATTATAAAGATGTCATTTTGCTAAAAAAAAAAAAAAAAAGATAATAGATTTATGTTCTCGATGAAGGGAAATCATCATCAATGATCTGTCTCCATTTTGTGAAGTTTACAATTTCAAAAAGAATTGTCACTCACAAAATAAAAAGATGATACAAATGCAGGAAAAAATTTAGCTATATGTGACCAATAAATGAACTGAAGCAATACAGAAATGTCTACTATGTATGGAAATTGACATGTAAAGTGTGGTGAAATTATCATGAGATTGACACTTTGTCTTTTAAAGATTGCATTTTCAGATAAATTCCTTTGATTATTATTTAGTAATTATAGTATTATCTAATAATTTAAATAAAATTTTGATTTATAATTAATTTTATTTAAGCATTTGCGATGAAAAAATAAATAAAAATTGTTTATATTAATTAAAAGTTTAAAATCTTATTATTTTGTTATTACAAATTTTCCTGCCAGTCCAGCGCGGACCGGCAAAAAACTTCTGCAACCCGGCGCCGGTCCGCAGACTAAGGGTTGAAGATCACTGGTTACAAGATAGCATTAATAGATAAACAAACTCATTTTACTCATTAATATTTAACTTTAGTGCTCATTTTTCATTTTTATAAAATTCAGAAGCTTGCTTTTCAAATATTTAATAGTAATATGATTTGCCATTACAGAGGGGGTTGTTTTTTTTTTATTTCTTGTTTTTTTTGGAATAGTCCTTTTGCTTTCTAATTTTCAAATTGCCTTTTTGTTTTCATTTATATTTTTTATTATAAACTTATATGATTAACTGCATTAAAATCATATGAATAAGAATACTAAAATTTGCATAATACAATTTACAAATTTTAAGTTAAATAAGATATGCTTATATCTAGAAACTCTTATAAGTGAGACAAAAGATTCTTTTTTTTTTTCAAAGGATTATATAATCTTTACTTTGAATATATAATGAAATATATATACTTAACAAATTAAAGAATACATATTTTTAGGAATTAAATTCAAAGCAAGATAAAAATAAACTTTGAATAAATTATTTTAATTTAAAACCGCTTTGTAAAAATAAATTGCAAGAATGAGAGAGATTGTTATTGAAAAGAAAATATTTCTAATAATAAATGAAATTTAATTAGTACGAACTATGTATACTAATTAAATTTACAAAGTCACATCTAAAGTACTTAAGTTGATAATACACTATAACCACTTTGTTGGCTGAATTTCTTCAGAAAAAAAACAAAAGAATAGAAAGGTTTGTAATCTATAGCAGAACATGAAATGTTCTTGTCTTCGTTTTCAAGAAAAGCTTTGAAGATGATGTAAAGCAATGGAAGAAAATCAGCGGCAGACATCTTTTTCCCAGGATCTCTGTTCCGAAGGTTGTCAAGCCAATTGGGGGATTATTATCCCAACTTTATTAGATTTTTATAAGGCTAATGGGCAGCACAGATTAAAGAAAAAGACTTGAAGATAGAAGAAAGTTACATACTATCATATAAGTACATTAGGTAATAGACTGTAGGTAGTATGGTAAATAATACTAGTACAAAAATTAATTGCTGAACTCTATGATAAAAATAGATTGTCTCTCTCTATATATATTTTACCATTTTACATTTTGATTTATGTCTTTTGTTACTCACTATAAAGTGCTAGTTAGTCAAACTATTTAATGACAATGGCCTGTTCCAGTAGGAGTGCAGATATTTCAAGGATATAGTTATATTTCCTGACTAACTGACCTAATGTTTAGTATAACTTGAATTGACAATGGAGTTAGTTTAATTTATTTAAGAGTGTGCCAGAATTTGTAGACTTCTAATTCTCATCGTGTTTTTGTTGAGACTTACAAAGCAAATAATTAACAGTAAGAGTGGGAGTTACATTTTCACGTCAATTAATTTCTTATAAGGATTTCCCCCAGGTTTTAATCAAGCATATTTGCAAAGGTAATTTACATAATTCTCTAAACTTAATAATAACATTTAAATAACTAAAATCTAGCACGTACAATGAAAGGTTTATATTATTGGAAAGAACATACATAATCAGATAGTTATATGAATCACTTAATTCAAATAATTCACTTTTAAGGATAAAATCACAAATGTCTCCCTTTTTTTACTAAATTAGTTTATCTTTTAAAATCTAGTTACAAATATTTTTTGATTTATTTAGATAAGTTATGACATGGCTATTGACTTATCAGTAAGTTCTCTTTATGAGGAGTCCGTAGTAATTCTTTATGGCTTCATTCTGGTAACACTTTTCGCATCTCTATACCATATCAGTGCAAGGCTAGATGAAGTTTTTGGTGACTTTTGTGAGAGAAGGTGACAGGGAATGATCTGTTTCTACTTGGATATGGAGACTAGATTCATCATTGTTCTGGGTAATAGCATTTTATTATGGTTTTGAAAATGCTGCATATAAGAAACAGAAAAACATAGGTAAAAGACCAATTCTAAACTTGTCTGCTTCTTTTATATTGACGACCATTTTGAGATTTCTGTGCATATCCTCATTCTTTGTGCTATTACTTGATAATCTTCTACATTTCTTTTTACTTTTGAGGTCTATTTTTTATTACTTATTTCTGCCATCTTTAATTATCGTTAAGAGGTTTTACTCTGATACTAATCTGTATGTGCTTACATTCTTTCCAATTTTAATGTTACTTTAATAAAATAGATAATTTTAAACACAAATTGCTTTCATTGTACATATCAAAAAAATATATAAATTACACTAACTAATAAAAAAAAAACTAAATTATATCCGTTGACGATTTTTAAATTTTACTTCTTTTAATAAGCCTGTATTTCAGTTATTACATAGTAGAGGTGTCTGCCCATCTCTCATATATGTATTAAATGGATTGTCCTATACATGAGGGGTCAGATTGCCTTTAGATTAACATGGATGTGACGAGAATCTCGGCCTCGGGGTGTTTGAGCATTCCATCATCAGATTTTCAATTGGATAGACAGTTGAAGAGGTGGAGTGTGGAGTGGATTGAAGCCTGTCCATTAAAGTATGATGATTGGCTATCTTAAAATATATCTGAGCACTTATTGCATATATGTGTAGAGATGATAATCTGGACCAACTGATGATTGCTGTTTTAGCATGAAATACATATATTGGTGATTATTTATCTTTTCGACATACATGTGTTCAAGTGTATCAATGTTATGAGATAGAGTAGAGAGTGGTGGGTCAGCTTTAAAGTGCTTTGTAAAAATAACTTAAAAGAATGAAAGAAATTGTTATCGAAAGGAAAATATTTCTGATCAACAAAAGAAATTTCATTAGTGCAAACTATATATATATATATAGCAATTAAATCTATAATGTTTGATCTAAACTAATTAAATTGATAGACACATATGATGTCTATAACCATCCCATTGGATGAAATACTGCAGAAAAACAAAAAGAATGGAAAAGCTCTCTTCTTCATTTTCATGGCCTACTTGGAAGCTGACAACTTGAAAGAAAATTAGCAGGAGGCATATTTTTTTTAGTTTCTTTGTTTTTGAATGTTATCAAGCTGATGAGGGAATTAAACGGATCACTCTATCTAAAGGGCCACACAGACTAAAGGAAAAGACATAAAGGTAGTAGTAAGTTATATATTATTATAGGTGTAGTACAGTAAAGAATATTAATATAAATATTAATTGCTGAACTCTGTAATAAAAATAGAATGTCTGTATACATGTATATTTGTAAATATTATATATATTAAATTGTTAGAATTATAAGGCCTTTTAGCCATTGGTTTAGTGTCCTCCATTTATATTTCGAATTTTATTTCATATTCTTACTCCTAGAAAATTTGGGATTTTTTTTTTTTATAGAGAATTAGAAACAAAGACATAACATGTAAAAAAAATGTATAATTAGTTCAATATAAGTAAAAAATGTTGAAGTTATATCAGCCTATCTATACTAATTAATGAGTAAATATATCTATGACTTAGAAATCGGAGTGGAAGATTGTTTTTAGCTTTATCAATTAAACCACTTGCAGAGCAGATCATTTAGAAGTGGTTTCTTTTGAGCAGTTTATATAAAGTATATCTACATGATGAGATATAGCAGCCTACATTAATTTTCTTTGAGATACCATAATTCCCAATAAATATTTTATTCATTTTAAAATAGTGGCATTCAATATTCTCACTGACTTAATAGGGTTGGGCAAAAATTTAACTTCATGAATCAAAAGAGCTATTAGCATTAAAGTTGTGAGCAAATGTACTTTTGCTATTATGCAAACTTAGTTTTTATTTTTTTAGATTATTATTATTATTATATAGCCTTATCTTATAAAATCTCAGATTGAATATTTTTAAGCTATACTTTAAGAATGATTATAGAAGTTGTTTTAATTTAGATTCTTCCTCCAGAAATTATAAATACACCTAGGTCTCTTTTTACGCGGACTTATTTAACACGATTTTGAAGTTACGCGATTCGGGTTTCACCAGAAGTCGACCTCCGATAATGCGCTATTACTTTAAATAATAAATTTCTTCACTTACGTTATATTGAAAGTAATAGCACATTATTGGAATTCTACTTTTATCTTAGTAATTTCAATATTTTCAGTGCTTTATAAAAGTAAGATTTTATGCAATAATGAAATTAAAATCATGATTTCCAAAATTTTACAAGATTATAATGTAAATTTGTTCAAACATTGTGCGTGTGTTAATTTTGCATTTTAAATCACATTCTGTTTTTGCTTTTTAAAAAAGAATGTAATCAATTATTAATCATTTAGTGTCCACAAGTTTATTTTTAAAAGGTCAGTAATAGCAGTGGGCACAATTAAAATTGATTTTTAATTGTAATCAACAATTTAAAAATTACTTACGGGCGACTTGAAATTAATGTGATGTAAAACGAAATTTGATATTAAACGGAATTGAAAATTAAAGACAAAAATAAGAATTTAATTGTTAGTTGTTAGTTTTAATTATTTTTTTCCCAGTAGTAGTGAATAAATGTTTTTTTATTATCATAAGTCTAAGTTCATAAACAATTAATAAAATCATCATCGTCGTCAACAGAAAACCATTAACACAACATGAGAATGAACTTGGCGCTAGTTGTATTTCCTCTTGTGAGAATAATTGCTGAGATATTCTTGACTTTGTTTAAGGAGAAGCCAAATACATCACATCACATGAGAATCTGATTTTTACTAGTTTGCAAACGAATGTGTTTTTTGGCAAATAGCGATAACAATTAAAACGTGTATAAAAAAATGTAAATTACTGTACTGTAAATTATGCATAAAAATATATTATTTTGAATAAAATTAAATATTATAGTTAAAAAAAGTTTGTCTTGTATCAATTTTTTTCAAATTTGAAATTTTTTATTAGTCATATTTTATTTCCTTATTTTTTTTTTTTTTTTTGCGCGAATTTTAAAGTAATTTTACGTTGGTGCTTTGCTTTTACGCGAATTTTGAAAAATCACAGACCACATCCCCCCTTTTTCAATGTATGTTACGTCTATTTTTGCGCGATTTCGTTTGCGCGTGTTTTCTGAGGAACCTATCTATCACGTAAAACGAGACCCAGGGGTATTGTCATTATTAACATTATTCCTATACACATATGTAGTTTAATTTTCATTAAGTTCAGGAGATGATATGTAACTAACCAATATTCAATAACTAAAATCTTTCACATTAAAAAAAAGATTTAGTTCACTGAATTGTTCCTGCTAAATAAGTATTGATAAGTTCTGAAAGATTTTCATTGCTTTAATTTATTCATGTCTGCAGTGATTTTTTTTTAAATCTCAATAAATTATTCATCTTTTCAGCTAAATTCAGTAACACATAGCTAATCATGGAAACTCTGGATTTCCAAAGAATAATTTCTTAATATTGAAATGATTTAATGAACCTTTTTTTTCAAATACACATCATTTCTGTAATTCAGTTTTTGGAAATTTTTTATCTACATGGTCATAAGCTTACTTAATAAAAGGGAGAATGTCATCAATATTAATCTTTGAGCCATAAGATGAAATTAGTTTTCTTGAAATGAACATTATTTCCCATACATTGAAAGTTTTACATTTTCAAATTTGCTTTTGTGTACATACTTTTATGGTCATCTTTTAAAGATCTCTTTGAAGAATTTAGTAAATTTCTGCTTAAAAATCAAAAACATTGATAAGGATAAATAATGTCACCTTACATTATAGTTTGTTTAATTTTTCAAGACAATATTTGAGAATTGGATCATTATCTTCTATTTGTTTTGTTTTTTTTTCTCAGTGATGAAACTTTATTCATCAAAAAAAAAGGTACAAATACTGTTAAATAAGAGATTTACAAGAATGGTAAAAATGAAATTCAGGAGCAACATGGTGAAAGGGAAAGGGTGTATGTATACTAGTTGGGTTCTGCTTCCTATGACTGAATTTTAGATCTTGCTTAGTAATCAAGGATTCGGTTGTATAATCTGAAAGTTTGTTGTTAAACTTTGGAATGTTCTCAATAATTATTGCTTGAAAGAGGATGAATAATTTGCAGCTATGTCTCTGTTTAGGTCTAAAATATCATTTGTACTAGTTTTATCTTTGAATTATTACTTTTTGCCATGAATCACTTCGTTGTAATTCTGTGTTGATTTGAAAAAAAAAAATATTTTAAATTTTTGAAGCCCCCAATTCACCGGAAGTGAGCTAATAACTTCTGTTCTGATCGTCGGAGAAACCTGATATTTGTGCAGGGAGATAGCTTGAGTCATAATCTATAATGTTCAATTCTAAAATTGAGATCGAATTAAAATTTAAAATAATTTTTCGATCTACACTGCTTAGCCGCATTCAGCAATTTTCGGTTTGACATGACGATGTCGTATCTTTTTTCCTATGAACAAACTTAACACTGGGATTTCTTTTTTTCTTAGTTTTATGATTATTTTTTGTATCTATAATAATCCCTAGGCCATTTTCTGTCTTCCCTGACTGGTTTGCAGTCCTAGAGACTTGTTTCACATTTCTAATATCTGATGCAATGATGAAATTCTTAAAACCGTCTTTGCTAACATTTTATTTTCCATGTTTTCTATGAGCTTTGATGTCCAAATGATTTCTCTGTTTATTCTAACAAGTCATTTGGATTTCTAGTGTCTCTATTCATTTTAGAATTATTTGGTTTGTTTTAAAATTATTTTCCAAGGTTTTATGTTGTTCTAATGATTCCTAGAATTATTTAACCTAGCTTTTGCCTATTTCTAATGGCAGACATTTGCATAACTGGACCAATAGAAACTCTTTATTATTCTTGAGTGAAAACTGTTCCAAAATTTCTTATAAAGTTGAAAAAACAATAAAACAGATATTCACTTCCATCTTGGTAAACTTTTCTTCTATGAATCCAAAATTGGACTATGACTTTGGTGAATAAAACAGAGAACCTGTAATAGCGAAAACTGGAGTCCTAGGCTCCCTCTAGTGCACTCATCTTTTTGTTTTTGTAATATTTAATTAAAATGTCATGATTGTTAACTAAAACACTTGTTATGAAACATTGAGAGAGTAAGCAGTGTTACATTTTGTCGCATTGGCAGTTTCCTTCACTTTGACTTCTCATTCATTTGGTTTATTAAATTCGTTTCACAAATTATAAAAACACATATTTGAGATTTAATTTTTTTCAGTGAATGGGATTGCTTTTAATGCATCATCTATTAAGTTTTTTAAATGAATTACCAAGTGCTGCTTAATTCAAAAGATGGACTAATTCATGGAAAAATTCTGCAATACCATTATGCTTATTCAATATAAGACCTATATCATCTGATATAATTATAACTATGAATTTCATATCTAGGTGATATTTCTAATAAAATTTTATTGTAAAATCAGTTATTGCAGGCTGTCAAAATGATAAATCTTTCTACATAATAATTTTAATAGGTACTAGTCTTATAGCTAAAGACGCCGCTCTATGGCACCGTTTTCGCACTAAAACACATAAAAATGCCGTTTCTGCGGCCGACACGTTCGAACCCGCGTTTTCTATAATACAACTTTTTGTTGTGCTATAGATTGCAGGTCGCGTCGCAGCAAATACATTTTCCGAATTCGCACAGTTTATAAAGTGGTTACGGCTTGGTGAGAGGGTGTGTTTTTTTTTAATTGGATGGGAATGTTGTTTTCATTGGATTTTTTTTTAATTTTAAAGTATTGAAATGTTCAGATTTTGTAAAGTAATAATTATCAGACTTTTTACACCGTACTGTATTGAAGTTTTAATTGGGAAAATGTTGACAAGATATATGTGTAAAGTGAGTTGGAATTAGGTAATGCATCAAGTAACGTACTGTTCGTAACATTCCATGAGACAAACAATATTCTACCATGTGTATATTTTTGAAGTAAAAAAGAGCGGTATCACAAAAATATCCAGTAAGAAAAGTAATTATGCACGGTTTTTTGTAAATTTTATAAAAAGCATATATTATAAATATGATTAATAAGTAAAGAAGACATTTTTGTTGTTGTTTAAAAAAGTTTTACTTTCTTTTCTCCGACTACGGTTATACTTTGTTGAATATAAGTATGTTATCATTTATTTTATAGATGTTAGTAAAAAAAATAACCCTAAACCTAACCGTAACAACTTTTGCTTTTTGTTGTCATTCTATATGAAGTAAAAATAGCGGTAAAGCCGTAACCCCATTAAAAAAATATACAATAGAAAATTGATTTTTGTAATAAAGCAAAACAAAAAACACGAATCAAATTGAAATTGTTTATTTTATTTTACATTTATTATTATCATTTAATTTGTATACGTTAATAAAAAATAATATTTAAAAAAAAAAAAGATTTTGTTTTGTTTTTATTTTCGCATTACAAAAAAAGACATCAAAATGATTGAAATCAATGGCCCATGAATGTTCATATTTTATAGTTTTAGTGTGAAAACGGCGCCATTGAATGGCGTCTTTATCTATAAGACAAGCATTTTTTAATATATTGTATTTTTATTCATTATGGAGGGTATAAAAAGGAAATTTTCATATTTTAGTTTAAATTTTACATTTAAATAATACTGTTGTATGCGTTCATTGTATTTACAGATATTTAGTTGTTACTCATTCTAGAAAGAATTTTAGCATATTTTTTGTTTGATCATGAATTTTAAAATACATAAAGCATGGTGAATTCAACTTAATGCACTCTTGGCCTAACTCGATTTGTGTACTCAATTATTATATTCGAATTTTCTGGAATTTCTTATAAGAAATTCAGTAGAAAAAGTCCATGATTTTGATTATAAAGTGCAGATACAGCATTCAAATGACATTTGTATTTTAAGCAATGCTTGAAATAATTTATTTTTCTATCTTTTAATCAACTTCTGCATTAGGATAACTGTCATTTGTTTTATAATGTACTAGTATTTTTTTCAGTTGCCCATTCTTGTATTCAATCATATGTGAGGTTACAATTTCACTGAAAAATTGTCAATAATTTATAAGATTTTGAGTAAAATTAATTAAAAGCAAATTATTTATAACTATAAAACAATTACTAATGGACAGTAATCGGGTGATTAGATGCAATGGAAATGGTGAACTAATGAAGAGCAGAAATTTCTTTTTAAAATGATCAATTATACATACATATTAACATTTATAATAGAAAATAACAAATTTCGTCATTATACTATCAGCTCATGTGCTGATTTAAAAATTGTACAGTAAGTGCTAATATTTAGTATGCTAGTACTTGTCAACACATCTAGTTAGAACATATTTGAAATTTATAATCAGCACATTCTTTTTAAACTAGATAGTAACTCGATATATTAGATAAACTGTGGTTTTCATTTCTGTAGTAGTATCCATTGATTTTTATATATATTTTGTTACTCAAATTAAAGCTTTTAAAAATTTATATATAATAAGAGCACATCCTCATTTATATTAGATTATTTCACTTTGAGATCAATGTAATGGGTAGTTCATGGGTGATTTTTTATTTCTTCTAAATATAGTAAGTCTATCTACAAACTAGAAGCTTTTGCCTTTAGCTATTAATTTTTTATTAGCTTATTTATAACATATCTTAAATACTATACTGAAAACAGAGAAAACTATTATCAACTTTTAGTTGTCAGAAAAATGTGATGCTTAATGTGAAATAAATGATTATTTTAGTTTTATCACTTTTCAATTCTAAATGCATTGAATAGCTTAATATGAAAGTTAATTTATAGATTCGTTTGATTTAATTAGTATCTATGTTGTTTTAAATATTGATTTTCTAAATATTTAAGATATCCAAAGATGATAAATGGCCATTAATTAATTGCTGCATATACATAGATACAATTTGTATAAAAAAATTTAAAGTTTTATTACAAAAGTTGCAGAGCACCCACACACAAATTTTGATAATTATATAAAACAATAGTTAAAAATCAAGCCTATAAATGATTAAAGGATAAAAAAGTTTAACAGCATTTTTGTATTGTTTTGTTTTCAAAGATTGAAGAAGTTCGTAAACAAACTAAAGCTGAAAAGAAGAAATTAGCCATGGCCATGAGAGAGAAGCAGATTGCAGCTCTAGGAATGGAAGTATGTAGTTTATGTTATACACACTCATAAATAAATTAAAGGAAAGAAAATTATTAATTTTATTCTTTTAATGCAGACTAATGAGAAAGGTCAGGTTACTGCAAAGAGCGCCATCTTGAAGCAAATGGAGGACATTGTGGAAGAGACAGGTCTAACTTGCTGTGTCTGTAGAGAGGGTTATAAATTTCAACCAAACAAGGTAACATAATTTTTATTGTTTAACTGAATAATAATTAAAGCTACTTGCAAATTAGTATGCAAATTAATCAATCTTTTAAATTAGTTTTTTTGTTGTTGTTGTAAAGGAAGATTAGATGGTTAGAAATAATATAACACAATATAAATAAATTAGACTGGATGAAATGTAAAGATTAATGAGGAATAAAAATATATTTTTTTAAATAATCAAATAATAATTTTTTTATTTTTCATTTTTTAAAATTCAAATAAAGATTCTCTTATTTATTTTAACTTTTACTTGAAACTCAGTGAATAATAATATGTTATTGAGTTTTATTTAATTTATCCAAGATTTAAGTATTTGTTTTATATATATTGTATCACTATAGAGAAATCAGGAGTGAACCTGGGATGATGGAAAATCATCATCAACTCCAAGTCAAAATATAAAATTTAAATATAAAAGGAATGATATAAATAAATATGAGCATGAGAGACCAGCACAGAATTAAACATAAGTATAAGTAAGTTCATCAGCATTACACAAAAGCAATAATCATTCATCATTATGAATGATCAACAATAATATTGAATCAACAGTCAATCTTGTGACTGGATTTGAAATGGGTTTACTATAGATCAGGCTAATTATTTAGCTCTTGCCAAACTTAGGGCAGCAATACAACATAATAATGTGAATGTACATACTTAAGTGCTAATCCATAAGAATATAAAAACTAAAAAAAAAATAATACTGGGATCCTAAAACATGCTGATCATTATCAATGCTCTGTGGCCATTTAGTACCATTAATGTACTGGCCAACTATAAACTTAATTTCTAAATAAATATTAAAATGAATTGTTGTGCATGGAATTTAAAGAATATCCCCATTACACTATCCAGCATTAAAGAAGTAATGCAATCATCATCAATTGGATGTTCACAGCACTAAACATAAATCCCTACCCATATAACTTATGCCCAAATCTAGCTCAGGAAGCAAGAACTCTATAAACTATTACTGTAAGAGATATAATACAAACATAATATTCTAAAACTATTACGGACTGAATAAATTAACTAACAATGAAATAGAAATTTATTAATAGTAATAAAATTAAATAAGGTCTGTAGAATACGGTTATACATATAAATTAAGCCTTCTGATTTTGATTAATACCAAAAAGAAATCCATTATTACATTATAATTGTCATATATGTCCCAGTAGGTTTATATAAAAAACCCTATATATTAGCATACAGGCGTGCCTATATAATATAAAATGAACATATTTTAATTGACAATAAAAAAATAAGCTCATTTTAATGATACTTAAATAATGGTTTACATATATATATGGGGACCCATGGAAATGTGTGCACACTGATGTTTATAGCATATATTTTCATTTGTCAAAATAATAAATTTATTAAAACTATCTTTCAGAATTAATTCCATGTTGAAAATATATATAAAATTTACATGTGTATGTGCATATATATAAAAAATAGTATGAATCAAAGTTATTAATTCATTCATTATTTCTAATGGTTCTAGCAAATTCTTTTGTTTTTCAATCTAAAAACATTTTTGTAGTTTACTTTTTTTTTTTTTAAATTTTAACATAAAATCATTTTCAATAAAGAACGTTTCATTTAAAATTCATGTTTTATGGCCTCATTTCTAATATTTAAAAAAAAAGATCCTCAGAGCTTTCCTTTTTTTTTTAAACAATATTGGGAACAAATAATCTTCTAGATACAAATGTCTTTTTTTTTCCTTGTTTTATTTTTAGTTGACAAAAGTCATTTACTTTTAAAATTTGTTAATTAGAAATTTTAACTGTCATTTTCAAGAAATTATTTAAAATAATAGGTAATAGTATGTATACTGAACCCGACCGCTTGATGGTGTTGTTTTTCACACAACACATATCAGTATACCGGGTAAGCAGTCTAACTTATGGATAACACTACAACAGTGTTGTTTGTAGCCGTAACAGGACACCTAGAAAGTGATGTATTCTACGATTACATAATGAAATACTATGCCCATTGACTTGCAACAGTATTTTTCAAGTGAGCGCAATTCAACTCTCATTACAGTCTGATTTGATGGCGGTCGTATTTGAAGGATGCGAAACTCAAAAAATTCATTGTGGAAAAATTTTGAGAAAGCATAGTAGATTTAGTATTACATATTAAGAATTGCCAGGCCATCACACATGCTTCCCTACAATTTTGAACTGCACACAACCTGAAATGGTTAGGGTTTTCAGCAGAGTTCTGCTGAGTTTATGCGTGAGTCCATGCAAGAATAGTAAAATGTCAGTGGCAAGTGTTCAAAATTAGTTGAAGGGGAGTGAATTGCCAGCCACAGAAGTTGATGCTGTTGTGTTTTTCCAGAAAGAACATCCTGCCAGATGCAAAGCTATGCGTTTGTGTGAGAAACATGTTTTTAATCAACGACAGGATCTGGGGAATTACCTGGTGTCTGCATAAGGGAAGTTGGTTGGACAGTCTCCCTGACCCCTTAAAAAAGTTTTTTTCAAGACAAACTGTTTAAGGCTTTTTGAAAAAGGCAAAAATAAAGGAAGAACTTTTCACTATCATATAAAGGTTTCAGTAGCATAAATATTTTTTCGAAAAAAAGAAACATCATAATAAGAAAATAAAAGACAATAACTAAAAATCAAACCAACCCCCCTATACCCTCTAAAAACCAACTGTTGGTTTATTAAAAATGAATTGATTTAATATGGCTTTCCAAAAAAAAAAAAAGCTCAAAATTAATAAAAAGTTGATAATTTAAAAGCAAACCAACCCCTTCCAATAATTCATATATTTTATTAATCTATCTCTTTATATGTATTCTATATTCGAACACATTTAAAATTAATATGAGAAGTTTCCAGTACATTGGCAAAAGATACTAAAAGATGAGAATTAAAATTCAAACCAACCCCCCTCCACCCTCTAAAAACCAACTGTTGGTTTATTAAAACTGAATTGTTTAAGGTTTTAAAAAAGCTCAAAATCCCAAAAAAGGCGATAATTTAAAGCAAACCAACCCTCCCTCTATCATCTAAAAACAAAGTGTTAGGAAAAAAATATAAGAGTTTTATGTATAGAAATGGATAAAAAAAATTTTTTTACCGTAGTATTATGTAAAGAAACTGATAATTCAAAATCAAAAAAAAAGTCTATAATTTAAAAGCAAACCAACCCACCCACCCACACCATATAAAAACAAAGTGCTTGTTTATTAAAAATGAGAAAAAAAACATACTTGTTTTATGTATAGAAAGTAAAAAAAAAAATTTTTGTTTACTGTGGTATTCTGTAAAGAAAACGACGGCTGTGAATCGTTATATTGATGTGCATTGGGCTAAAAGCAGTGCCATCAAACAGTGGGGTTGAGTATACATATTATTAGCAAATAATATTCTCAATATATATAACACACTACTCCCCAACTTTTCTTTATATATATATATGATGTAGTATCTTTATTTTTGCTTCTCTGCATATAGATAAGACATAAACTAATTTTTCAGCATGCTGATGGACTCTTTGGGTAAGCTGGTCTCTTTTAAACAGTAAATTGGTTTATTGTCTTTGAGAAAACTTTAATCTGGTAACTGTTGACATTCAATCAGCACCATTTAGTCTAGAAGTTCATGGACTTCAAGTATACTACTGGCTATTACACAATATATATGGGCTAATGAACCACAGAAAATATGGCTCTTGCTTCCATGTGAATGCAAACTATCATTGTGAACTAGAAGTTGCTGGATATACTGTCTTTCCTTCAGTTATATCTTCATAGTAATTCTGTAAAACTCTCTTAAGAATTTCCCCTAATCTTTTTCCCAGCCTTTTTATAGTCAGGGTGGAATTAAAAAACAATAATTAAAATAAGTTTTCTTTATCTTGTTTGAAAAATCCTTTCAAAAACAACTTTGTAGAATAAAAATGTTATACAAGCTTTAATTAAAAAAGAAATTTCCTAATCAAAATAGATAATGGAATTTTATTGTTACCAATATATCTATTATAACATAAAAACATGCTTTTTTTAATTTCAAAATCAGAATGAGTAAAATATTAATTAGATCTTTTTTAAATATTTAATTTATATTTTTTTTTAAAATTCAAAATTATTCCAGTGTAATATAGAAAATATCTAAAAAAAAATTTTGTTTGTTTATTTCTACTTTTCTTTCAATTTTATATATACACACATACTACTATGTTGTTATATGCCATGACATGCATAACCATCTCAATATATATACATTGCCTATTGCTGTTCTAGTAAATATAATTGAAATAATAGCAAAATTAAAATGTATAAAATTTTTTCAGCACAATCATAGTTTCAACTTATTCAACAAATAGAACTTCTTAAGTAAAAACTACAGAGAAAATTAACAAATGTATATATACCAGATGTGCCCGGCCTAAATAGTTCATGTTTTTTTTTAATTGGTTGTTTTAGCAAATTTTTTTAGCATTTAATGTAAATTAAAATAAAAGATTTTAATATTATGCTAACCAAAACTAAATGTAAGTAATCTTTCCCCTACTATATACTGTAATCATATTTCTTCACTATTTAAATACTGTATCTCTGTAGTTAAAAGCATATGTACTGATTTTTTGAGCATTTTTTATTAACTCGGCCGAATTTCAGGATGACAGAAAATCGCTTTTTGGCCAATTTGCTCTCTGGTGAATTCTTCTGTAAGTTTTATATGTTAAAATGCATATAAAATGGTATATTTTATTATATACAAATTTCGCCTGAAAATTTTGTGCTAAAAGACGCAAAATTCTTACTCTTACAATAGACATAAGCCCTGTCCTGACATGTTCACCCTTGTCTGCTGCCAAGGCATTTTTTGACATGATAGTTCCTATGACCCAAGAACATGTTTATTTGCGAATTTATTACGGTTTTAGATTTTTTTTTTTTTAAATAATTTACACTATATTTATTAGATATCAAGAAATATAAATTATTAATAACTTATTTAGACTTGAAATACTTTATTTTCAAAAATATAACATTATATTAGCAGCTAACATAAGTATGGCCTGAAGCAAATTACAAGACTAGCTTTGTCGTAAACAATCTACTTTATATTTACAAGTAAGAAAATATCGTAATTTTGCAATAAATATTCAAAAAATTTAAACTTTTAAAGCATAATTCATTAGATATAAGAAAAATAAATAATTATTCATTCGGATGTTTAAAAATAGTAATTAAAAAAATATTTCGTTGATTTTATAAACTGAAAATAATCTTTGTAGAAACGATGATGTGTAAAGTCTTTGTTTTGATTATGTCCTCATTTTTTAATATTTACAGAAACAAAATGTGAACATTTAAAATTTATTTTAGTAGTAAACAAAAATATCAAATGAAGTCAAATTTATTTTCTGATAAGTAATAATCATTGGTTGTGTTATGATCTATAGTGTCAGCCGTTGGATGGCGCTATTTCTAGCTTAATTTATAGAAATAAGCCGTTTCGCGCTGCACCCAAGCATTTAAACCTTTTTTCTACAATAAATCCTAGGATGACTGTTAACTCGGAGTTAGTGTTAACTCAGAGTTAAGCCTTCTTTCTACGATAAAACCTAGAGTGTTAACTCGGCTCGCGGCTAACAGTGTGGCTTTTTCCTATGCTAAAAGCAGAGGAAAATGCTGTAGTTGTTTGTGTTATGCATTATATTGTAATGCTGTGTTATGTATTTTATGTAACAGTATCGTACGAGGGTGTGTTAAGTTCATCGTGTCAAAATTATTTAAATTTTTATTGGGGCCTTTTTTCATATGGATTGATGTACTTTTACCATTTAACAGTGTCGTGATTGTTCCTCATAAAGCTGTAAGCCTCCTAAATTCTCTATTAAAGTGGGGTAGTGCAATTTTTTTTGATGATCACGCTTTAAGTCACGTTTTAGCGAGTAATTTTCCGAGACCAAGAATTTGGCTAATTTGAACACAGAAAACTTGAAAATATTGGAATTGCCAGACATGGAACATTTCTACAGCAGAAAAACATCTTGCTGAAAAAGATATGTTTGTGCGGCAAAATATATGTGACTTGAGGTCCATAAACATCTTTTGACTTTCATTTGTAAGTCTCGTTCTTGCCGACGGAAATGTTCACTTCGTAAAGGGGAGCTTGTTTGAGGGATTCCAAATGGCCTTCGTCAAATGTAAAATAAAAGTAACTTAAATTTTTATTTAAACATACACCCCTTCTCCCAATAATTGTTGTCAATCAAATGTAAAATAAAAATAACATAAATTATTATTTAAACATACACAAAAAACACCTCCTACTAATTATTGTCAATCAAATGTAAACCAATAAAATTAACATAAATTATTATTTAAACATAACCCAAATTACTATTTGAACCTACACCAAAAAGACCCTCTTGTCAATAAAAATTAAAAAGCAACTATTAATGTCCCATTGTTAAAAATATTATTTGTGGAACCAAAATAATTTATAAATGAAAGAAAGTCAAATTGGTTGTCAATCAAATGTAGAATAAAAGTAACTTAAATTTTTATTTAAACATACACAAAAAAATCTCTTCTCTCAATAATTGTTGTCAATCAAATGTAAAATAAAAGTAACGTAAATTATTATTTAAACATACACAAAAACACCCCTCCCATTAATTATTGTCAGTCAAATGTAAACCAATAAAAGTAAGATAAATTATTATTTAAACATAACCCAAGTTACTATTTGAACATACACCAAAAAAGACTCTTGTCAATAAAAATTAAAAAGCAACTACTATTGTCCCATTGTCAAAAATATTATTTGGGAAAAATAATTTATAAACGAAAGAAAGTAAAATTGGTTGTCAATCAAATGTAAAATAAAAGTAACTTTAATTTTTATTTAAACATAAACAAAGAAAACCCTTCTCCCAATAATTGTTGAGGCAATCAAAAGTCAAGCATTGGAGGTCGAGAGGTCAGCACAGCTGCCATACAAGCAGTTGTTCCGGTTTAGCAGGTTCAATTCCTGGCCGATGCTATTACACATGGGAAAAAAATGGAAAATAAAAGTAATGTAAATTATTATTTAATCATACACAAAAACACCCCTCCCACTAATTGTTGTCAATCAAATGTAAACCAATAAAAGTAACGTAAATTATTATTTAAAGATACATAAAAAAATCCGTTCTCCCTTGAATTTTGTCAATGAAATTTTAAAAAACAGTAATACTATTTAAAAAACCCAAATTAATATTTGAACATACACCAATAAACACCCTCTTGTCAATTAAAATTAAAAAACAACTATTATTATCCCATTGTCAAAAATATTATTTGGGAAAAATAATTTAGAAACGAAAGAAAGTAAAATTTGTAAACAAAAAAAAAAGGCAATATTAATAGAGAATCACTAGTCCGTGAATGTTATATTAATGTGTTTTTCGTTAGCACCAACACCATCAGATGGCTGACACAATAGTGTAACGGTCAGAAAACGTGTGACTCGTAAACATAGTGCAGAATTCGACCACCATACAGATCAGCAGCACCAGCACCATCGAGTAGCGAAGCCACCCGTGGTACTGAGTTCGAACATAGTTTATCGGTTCCACGAAACAACGCATCTGATGCGACATTAGTAAATATTTCCTTAGGCACGGTGGTCAGGGAGATGCAAGAGATTCATGATTTTATTCTCGAGTTAGCCAATAATCAAACTAATATTAATTAAACATTCATATACATAATCGAAGAAATATTATACATAATGGGTATCGAATAAATGAAACGTAACTGCAGACATATAGTTTGAAATTATTTATTAATACATTTTAATAAAACATCATTAATAATATTTTATGGACTAACAGCTTCAGTAGCGGATTTGCAACATGATTATATTTTAAAGAATACATTTATTTATTTACACATTATTTTATATTGGGAACTCAGTAGGGTATTTCCAATACTGTAATGTTTACAAAGGGAATTTCACTTATTTGAAGGCTTAATCTAGCTACCTAAAATTCTCGAGTAAGTATTTCTAATGCATGCCTTGGGGAATTTATACCTTTGCAATGCAAGAGTCTAAAGTAAGATTTAAGAGTAGCGGCGGACATATATTTATTTAATTAAACTATTTATTTTATGACTAAGGGCAAACATTTATTTGAGAGTGAATTATGAAGATAATGCAGAGGCGGAGTGATATATAGAATAATAAGATTAAGTGAAGGAACACGTGGTACGCTTTAGAAAGGCGATATGGAATGGCAGTATATTGAAACTGCAATGCCGCGAATGAGTTTATAAAACTGTCGGACTGGTCTCTGCCACGGCCCGACGAAGTAAGGTGTCACATAAGCATAACCAGGGACAAGCGGTACGTGTCGCAATTTGCCAGCTGGCTGCATGACAGGTCAAATCCTACGGGAGCATTTATTATGTCCGCTTGTGTAGGACGATGGGGGTTAATTTCAACCCTGAAGAATCCGGAATATTTACGGCGGAATAGATCATCGCGTCTCTAAAACGTAACACATGTATACTGTATAAACGATTATGATGAGATTTCAACAGATTTCTAACTTGGTCCTACATTATCAACATTTATTAAAGAACATTGGCGACTCTCAAAGAAATGTAATTTTCTAGAATTATTCATTAGATTTAATAAATACAAAATATATATAAACTGGGAGTTATTACAACTAATATGCTAGCCATTTGCGAAGTAGTAGACCCTGCATTACAATAAATGAGGCACTGAATGCGTGTCGATTTATATGAAAGTGAAGTTATTAAGGAAAGTAAATATTAATGAAAATTTGACACGCATTCATTGTTTTAAGCGATCATAGATTTAAACTTTGAAAATTGAAATAATTATGAGCATGCAATAATTAAATAATAACTATAGATAGAAATGTAGATTATAGAAATACGCACCCAAGAAAGACAGAGTGAGGTAAGCTAGATTATTAGAGAAATTTACATATTAAATTAATTATTCAGTTTTAGTTATACATATGGTAGTTTTTACATTTTATAATTTAGATAAGTAGTATGAAGAAGAGCTATAGCATATTATTAGAGTACTCTAGAGTTTGAACACAGACAGGTACCTGTTTTATAAGAAGTTTTCCGAGTCCATTGGTTAAGTAGCAAATAGTTCATGAGTGGCAAGTCTTTCTTGTATTTAGATATTCATTTAATTTCATGGCAGCAGCAGCTTTCTCATTCATTTCAGGCAGCAGATCTTCATGGTGAATTTATGACGGGCAATGAAAGTTCAGCATCCGATAGGCCATCTCCCGATGGAGAATAATCTAGGTGCTTTACTCGGTCATACCTTGGCAGGAACAAATTATTTTTATTATTTTTGGAGACTCTCAGTGATCGAGAGCAAAGCTAAAGTTTAAGTGCATGTCTCCAGCAAGTCTAAGATGGCCTCTTTTCTTATCTTGATCTCTCACATTTTTGTTAAGATATTTTTAGGTTCTACTTAATCTGCCCTGAGGATAATCAATGCACTTAGTTGGTTTTTAATTAAAGAAAGCTGCCGTTCTATTGTTTACATTTTACATTTACTAATTAATTTTGGGGAATTTTTCTTTAATTAATCTATTATCTATCACTGACCGATGCTTTTAAATTTCAAAAACAAAAAAGGGAACATAAGATTATTTTAACTTTTAATTAAATATTACATCAGATATTTTTAGAATTATTATTAAATGAAATTTAAACAAAGCAGTAAATACGAACTTTATAATCCAAAATAAATGATTAAAATTATACAAAATTATATAACTAAAAGAAATCTAAATTATATTATTTTATCCCTATTTATTGCGTTTAATTTGAGATCGAAATGTGTGTGTGTTTATGCTGAATTCTACACATATTTATACATTTCTAAGATTGCTACACACACAATTCGATACCAAAAAGTTTAAATTTGGGCGGGATAGATCGGTCAGTGAGAGACGACAGAAAAAGGTGAAACTTAAGATTCGAATACAAATCTTACTGTTTCAATAGATCAGAACACAACCTAATCATTTTATCATATATTTTACTTTGATGGGTGAGACAAAAAAAAATATCAGAAAAATAGCAAAATTCGGCAATGTTAATACAGAATTACATCTTTCACATAAAATAAGGTTCTTAATGAAAATTATGAATTATTAAATATAAAGAGTGGAATTCCTTTGCATGAAATGCTCTAATATAAATTAAAGTTTATTAGGTATAGTTATTTATTTATAAAAAAAAATTTAATGGGTTTTTTTTTTTTAATTGGTTGCTGTAACAATTTTTTTTTTTGTGGAATTATTTGCTTTGACTAAAATGCTTGTGATAAAATTAAGCCTCTAAATTAAAATTTAAATTTTTAAGTATACCTGTTATATTTGATATGTAAATTTAACAATTATACTGGACAACTATTAATGGACAGAATTACTTTTTTCACATAAAATATTCTTTACAAGTTTTTTAATTTGTTATAAATTTGACATGTGACATTCTCAAGATTCAACGTGATAACATTATGAACAAACATACATTCACTAATCAGACATAAAAAATAGAAATTTTTTATATATAGACAGAATTAGCCATATTTAAAGACAACTGCCAATCTTCTCTAACAATAAAAAAGGGTACTCCTCGAAGAGCCCCCATATCCCACTGGTTGGCGCCCGATTTCACGCTAAAACACAAAAATGCCTTTTCCGCGGCTGACACGTTCGAACCCGCATTTTCTATAATACAACTTTTTTGTTGTACTACAGGTTGTAGGCCGCTATGTCGCATCGCAGTACAGCATGTATGTTTTACGCAGCAAATACATTTTCCGAATTCGCACAGTTTATAAAATGGTTACAGCTTGGGGAGAGGGTGTGTTTTTTTGAATTGGATGGAAATGTTGTTTTCATTGGATTTTTTTTTATTTTAAAGTATTGAAATGTTCAGATTTTGTAAAGTAATAATTAACAGACTTTTTACACTGTAGTGTATTGAAGTTTTAAGTAGTAAATGTTGATGAGGTATATGTATAAAGTGAGTTGGAATTAGGTAATGAGTCAAGTAACGTACTGTTCATAACATTCCACGAGTCAAAGAAGTTGTAACGTGTGTATATTTTTGAAATAAAAAGAGCGTTAACACAAAAATATCCCGTAAGAAAAGTACAATTGTACACATTTTTTTTTAAATGTCATAAAAAACATATGAACATTTTATTATATATATTTGTCGTTGTTTAAAAAAGTTTTAGTTTTTTTCTTTTCTCTGACTACTGTTATACTTTGTTGAATATAGTTTACGTTTATTGTTATCATTTATTTTATAGATGTTAGTAAAAAAAATATTTACAAAAATACGATTTTGATATTTTTTATTTTAGCATTACAAACAACAGAAAAATAACCCTAAATCTAACCGTAACAACTTTTACTTTTAGTTGTCATTCTATTTGAAATAAAAAATAGCCGTAAACAAAAAAAAAAAAAGCCGTAACCCAGTAAAAAAATCTCTGATAGAAAATTGATTTTTCTAATAAAAAGCAAACTAAAAAAGACGAATCAAATTGTAATTTGTTTATTTTATTTTACATTTATTATTATCACTTAATTTGTATAGGTTAATAAAAAATAATATTTAAAAAACACGATTTTCTTTCGTTTTTATTTTCGCATTACAAAAAACACATCAAAATGATTATAATTAACAGCCTGGGAATGATCATATTTTATAGTTTAAGCGTGAAAACTGCGCCATCGAGTGGGCTATAGTAGCTATTCGACAACAACCTAAAAAAGTTCCAATAAATTAATGGCCTTGGACCCAAACTGATTAATGAACGGAATCGGAATCTCTTTGATCTTTCTGTTGATTTTGTTTAACTCATAAAGTTATTTACCTTTCCATTATAAAACATTATTTTATGTTTCGTATTACATTGGTGAATGTATAAAACTGGACTAAAATACCTATTTTTAAATTTAATGTAATGAATTTAATTCTTTCATAAAAGCTCAGTTTACTTCACCTATATTTATAAAAACAATTGCATGGAATTATTTAATACTGAATTTAAAGCAAAATCTTTCTTTCAAGTAGCTCTCGTGCTCACCCCTATAACAAATAAGTGTGTTTATTAATTTGTAAATTGATAATTTATAAGGTAAAGAAATAGCAATTTGTTTTATCATTACTATCAACTATATTTCAATCAATAGTACAATCATACTTATTAATTAAAATACTTTTAAAAAATTTATGTAAATAACCTAAATTAAATATAATCATTATGATATTGTTTCTATAACAAAAACTCATGGTAATACATCGTCTAATTACCCATACCGCTCTATGGCGCTGTTGCTAGTGAAAAACAAATAGATATAATGTTACCGGGCTGTTTTTAAATTTTGTTGGTTTATGTTTTTGATTTTTGGATTTGTTTGATTTTGATTTTTTTGTTGTTATTTGTTTTTGTTTTTTTTTTGTAACCGGTTTGATGTATATTTCTTAAAAATAAAAAAATGTTTTTTTTTTTAAAAAACAAACATTTTTTTTTGTCCGATCTTTTTTTTTAAAGAAACTTTTTTTTTTTTTTTTTATAACCAAGTCTTTTTTATTGTTTTTGAAGCAACTTTTTTTTGTTTGTTTGTTTATTGAGCAACAAGGCTTTCTCGACAGACCTCTACGGTGTTTTGACACCTTTTCAACTCAGCTCTAATACATTTCACTGTAAGCTGATCCTGGCTTCAAGAATAAATTATCCGTACCGCTTGCAAAAAAGCAATTCACAGGCAGCCCTCAAAGCCTGTCCCATGAGCGAATGGAACACCTTCGTCACCATTGACGTGATTGACATTCCATTTCAAGTGTTTGACAATGCCTTAATTTAATTAAACTATTACAAAGACAGTTTTTCTGGGTGGGTAAAATATTTTCTTTTTTTGGGTTGAAGGAAGGCCACCGCATCTGTTTCTGTAGCAGGTAAATCTCAAAACTACAACACCGAACGGTCGTCTGCCATTGAACTGTTTTGATCTCGAAAAAGTATCGGAAAGTGCACGACTTGATCGTGAACTTTGCTGAATCGTGATTTACGCTCCTCATTTAGTGAATCTGACCCCTGACAACGAAAGTAGGGGCGTTTTAGAATTCGTTACAATTTTTACTAACTCACCCAATTACAATACATTGAAGCAAAAGAAAAAAAATCCATTCTAATATACTTTTCGTCATTACAACTACAGAAACCTTCATATCATACGCTGTACAATAGTCAAGAGTAATGTCTATAGAGAGTGTCATATACTCGTCGCTAATAATGTTCAACATGCTAGAGATGTTGGGGTAAGGGTGCACTTCAACATCTTAGTGTTTGAACAGTTTACAGGCCGTAAGATCTATGAGCGGCCTTGTAAACAGCATATTTATGTGCTTTAGCGTAGAAACAGCGCCATCGCACGGTGTGGATCAATAGATTATGTATTACCAAACTCATTAATGCAATTTTTTCTTAAGCAAATGGCTGATACTATCAAGCTTAATCGTATTTCTTAATTTTTTTTATATGTTTTTTGTGAATTTAAAATTTCAATTACAAAATATATATTTAAATATTGGAATTAGTTTCGCTTTATTTTTATAATTAATGTTTGGGTTTGCTATTCAATTTCCATTTTTTTTGTTATATATTTTTATATTTTATTTGTATAATTGATTTATTAAATATGTATTTAAGTACTAGTTACTAATTTTGCATATTTAAGTATTGGTTGTAATTTTAGTTTTATTTATGAGTAATTTTTGTTTTTAGATGTGTTGTTGCTTTATACAAGCTTTAGTATGTGTTTAATTTATTTGTTTATATATGTTATTCTAATTTGTTTATTGTTGCAGTTTGATTTTTATAATTGCATTTATTTTATTTTAATGTTGTTTGGTTGTATAGATTTTTTTTTTTTAAGTCTGATTTTAAAAAGATTAAGAAATTAATTTGATAGAATAGAGTATTTAAAATCTTAGATCAATTTTCTTAAATATTGTACATTTTATAATTTTTTTTTTTTAAAGTTCAAAATTTTATTTTAAATGAATTTATTAATAAACACTTGGCTAAGTTGTTTGTATTAATTTTTTTATTTAAATTATTTAAAAGTTTAAATTTGAAAGCAATTTTAATTATGCAATTTTGAATACATTTTGAAGTGATTTTGATTACTTAGTTATTCTGTTTATAATAAAAAATATTGCATTAAGTTTATATTGGTTGATAAGGATATTTAAGATGAGAATATTTGTGACATTTATTTTTGAAGACAGTCCAGTAGGAATTCTGTAGTTAATTTATTTAAGCTTGAATTGAATGCTCTTGGTTTAAAAGTTTATTGTTAGTACTTTTTAATAATAAAAATATAGCAATTGACTTCACAGCAACAATTGAAGTTCTTCAAAATTGCTGATGAAAGTAATGTGGCATATTATTTTTAATAAATATTTAATTATTAAAAAAAAATTGTGTTTGCTTCAAATTAAATAGATTTTCTAAAAAAAAAAAAAATGGATTGAAAACCAATATATGATTCTATTGAAAGATTATAAAAGAAGTCATTTTGGCTTGTTAAACCATGCTGATTACAGAGAAAATGTTTTAAAAGAATTAAATAATAGAAAAAATAGACCAATAGTGATTTTGGAAAATAGATAAAATTTAGATTAATTGATATAAAATTAATGAAAAATTTTTTTTTAAATTTACTTATTTGGATGGCTATCTTAGTGATTATATAGTTTCTTTTAATTTTAAATTCATATGGATAATTTTTTTTGAAGATTATTTTTTGATTTTAAATTGGAGGGATAGGGATGCATGGTGAAGAGAATTTTTAAATTGTTAAAGTTTTTAGAAATTTTTTGTATAGATCTATTTGGTAATAGTATGTATACTGAACCCTACCATTTGATGGCGTTGTTTTTCACCCAATGCACATCAATATACTGATTCACGGTTCGTCTGTTTGTTTACATAATATTACGGTTGTTTTTTTTTCCCGGTGGTCCGTCTGTTTCGTTTACATATTGCGGTAAACCAAAGTGTTTTTTTTTTGTTTGTTTTTTGATAAACAAATACTTTGTTTTTAGAGGTGTAGAGGTGTTGGTTTGCTTTTAAATTATCGACTAAAGCTCCGTCGGTTTTTTTCCATATTTTTCTTTTAACATTTTTTGCTTTTAATTAAAAGTACATAATAGATTACTGATTTTCTTTTTTCTTATCTTTTAATTACTACTGCTATTAGATATATATGTATTTCAATCTCTTTTATTTCTACTAAAACCCTATTACTGGATCAAATTATTTTTATTGAAATTTATTTTAATAAAGTGTTATAAATGTTAGTTGTTTTTCTTTATTTATTTGATCCAAATAAGATATTTATTGCATTTTCATTTTAACCAATTATTAGTATTTTAAACTATTTTGAATAATCCATTACAGGCTACTATATCATCTATGTACTGCTGTATTACCATCTTTTTAAATTCTATTTCCAGAACTACAGTATGTTCAATTGAGTAAAAAAGAGATTTACATAAGGTGGTCTGTTGGCAATGGTAAATAATCACATTGGTCAACCTAATGTAATAATTAAAATATGTAGAAACCACTCATTTAACTTTGATTCTTGAAAAATAAAAAGTAGAATAATCAAGAAGACTTATAGATAAACATACAAAAATTTTATTGATTATTACCTTTAGCAGAATAATTCTGTTGGTTAGAGTGTTTTCCTAGATTTAGAATTTATGAAACTAAAGCTTAACAAGTCCATTCCTGTGCTAGTCTTTTGCTGGCTATGTCAGCAACCTTTGCAGAAGATATGAGAATAATACCACTCAGATTATGTTCTATATTAATCTATGTTATTGTTAAGAGGGGAATATATTTTCAAAAGTATAACTAAAATTTGATTTTTTTCAAAAACATTTAACATTTCAACTTAATAGTGGAAATAGTCCATTTTATAGCTAAGTAAAATGCCATCATTACAAACTTAAAAAATTATTTTATTAAAATTAACACTATTTACTTTATATTAATATTAAAAATATGATTTTAAATTTAACAAAATATCTATATATAATATTTTTTAGTATACTATTGCATATTTCTGTTATGGATTATAGTAATTTTTAATATATCTTTACATACTGATTTCTATATTAAATATCTCTTACTGAAATACTTAATACAACCTACTTATTTAGAATTTAATAAATGTTCTTATTAATTTATTCGCTTCTTATTGGTTCTTTCACACCATTGTACTATGTATTTTTTTGCTTACAATCAGCTCATTACTGGAAATTTTAATTCACATATACTTTTATTTTCCCGATGTTCTTTCTAAAGTTTTATTTTATTATTTATAATTTAGTTTAATAAGGCACAGTTATTCATCTTGACAGAGATTTAACACTTTTATTAATTTGTAAGTTGAATTAAAATGATCAGATTATGACCTTCCATGTTTAATCTTAATTGTATACTAAAGAAAATTATCTATGAACAAAAGCTGTTCTCGGAATTAATGAAACTGTATAAATCCTAGTGATTCAGAATTTTTCTGAGTAACTATTTTTTTCATCTAGTCAAAATAATTATTCTTATTTTGAAGGAAAAAAAAATAACATGAGAGTGAGATGTTTTAATTACCATTAAATTGAAACAAACTGTGGTGTAGCAATAATGACAGAGATCAGACAAATAACTTTTATAATACTTTATATAAAAAAAAAATTTTAAATAATTAATTGTAATTACAACATATTTTATTGTACTTGCTTAAATCACTCAGTAATCTTCATCTGATTAAGTCATTTGCAATACATATTATTTAAACATTGTAATTAGGCTAATAATATGGTTATAAATAAACAATAATGTATTCATTGGAGAAAAGAATTAAAAATTAATTACAATGATTTAAAAAATATCTAAATAAAAATTAATTACCAATAATAATTAAATTAATATGGACATTTTTTAAATAAGTAGTTTGTATTAATTCTATTAATAAATGAAAGGATCTTTTCCCTTATTTCCTCTATGGCTGTATGATATAAATATCTATAAAAATTACTTATTAAAATATAATTTTTTAAAAAATAAAAATCAATACAGGATTTATTTATTTTTTATTTTGTAATGAAAATTATGAATGAAATCAAAAAGAAGTGATATTAAATTTGAAAACTATTGCTATTTTTTTCAGCTATTTATTTGTGATTATATTGTGAACTAAATGTTTTTTTTTTCCATTAATTTTTTTTTTTTATTCAATATTTTTTTTAAAATGTGATTAAACAAGACAACAGACATGGAAAAACAATTATTTATTCAAAATGATTTTACATATTTATAATATTTAAATAAATAAACATTAATAAAAACAAAATGGATATCTATAATATAACAACTTAAAGATGACCTAGACAAATATATAAGAAAAATCGTGCTGTGATTATTTATTTGTGTTTTTTTAAACTTCAATATTAAAGTAGGATAATAATCTTTACATGTTAACTAGTTGTAAAATATTTGTATTTTTACAGAATGTATTTTTTTATTTTAGAAATTATATAAAAATTTGATTGATTTATTTTGTAAGATTTATATCTTAATTCTGTTTTTTATTCTCTCCCTCATTCTTCTTTAAAATAATAATAATAAATTGTTCACAAATTATTTAGCCTAATATTTATCCAGCAGTTTAATATGAATATGAAACCAATTTTGAAAATGTAAAATAAAAATTTTTTATTAGATAATTTCATGCTGGAATTTTTAATGTAACCGTACTAAACCAGTTTATATTTCTTATTCAGGTATTGGGTATCTATACATTTACAAAGAGAGCCAATATCGAAGAATTTGAAACCAAATCTCGTAAGACTCAAGGCTACACAACCGTCACACACTTCAATATCATCCATGTCGATTGCCACATGGCTGCTGTCAGGTATTGGACTACACTTTTTTTATACTATGTGTAATTTAATGTTTATTTGTGAATAGTGAATATATAAATTGTTTGTTGTTGTGTGTGGGAGGAATAGTATTAGAAATTTCATTGAATGTATTTTATAGAGTGCAATAAAATAAAGCTGTTTTTAAATTATAATAAATTTAATATTGCTATATTCATCAAGAATTAAGTGACGTTCCTATAAAAGAACAAGAAGTTGCAGAAATGTATGACTTAATTTAAAATAAAATATCAGCAAAAAAAGCAGTTAAAAGAAGCAATTGATTAAATATCAATAATTTTTTTTAAAAACAAATCAAAATTTAGTTATGTGCAGATTAATTGTAATATATTTTTTAAATGGATATTACATTTCTTCCTTAGCTATTTATATGGGTGGATGTAGGCTAGAGTAATAAAAAAAGTGTGGATTGTTGCAGTCATAAATTCAATTAATAACATCCACTAAGATTGATGATATTCAAAATAGAAAATCTATAGTACTTTTTTTTTTATTCACAACTTTTAAACATAAACTATTATCCATTTTATTGAACTAATAGTGATGTCCTTTATAATAGCATTATGTTTGATTAAAATTGTACTTACAAAATTAAAATTGTAATCAAACTTATTATTATATATAAAAACAATTTAAAGTTGTAGTTTTAATAAAGTTAATAACATATGTCATTTAGGCAGTGATAGAGTCATCAAGAATTCAAGAGCTAAAGATCCACATTTTGCATTTTGCCTCTGTTACTTTTGTTACTTGAATATCATATAATCTCTTCAGTAACAAGCAGTTTATTACTTTTTTCCCCACAATAAAATTAATTGCAGTCTCTTTGACAAATCAGTTTAGGTATTTAGTAAATGTTATTATATCAGGCATAAATTTAGATGAGAACTGAGACTTTAAAATATATTTATTGATGTGCAATTTTTATATGTGAAGTTATAAATTGTCCTAAAACAGTAGTACAGTTTATGATAATTATTTTAAGGTTATATTAGCATGTGTCCTATCTGATCAAATTATAATATGGTGATCAACCCTTTTTTTTTCTGAAACATTTTTTATTTATCAATAATGCAGTAACCCAAAACCTGTCGCATTTCAATACGCTAATGCTCAATATTCCAATTTCTATCAAATTTGGTTCTCTTTTAAGAATTTGCCTTTCTTCCAGATTGCTTGCTAATTTATATTTATAAATGTAGTTAATTTTAAAGCTATTTTAATCTGGGTATTCTGAATTTATTTTTATTTAATGTTTAAAACATAGGAACATAATGCTATAGATCCAATGTATTGTTCAATTTTGAAGATGGTTATCAGAATTGAATAACAGTAATGACCCTAAGAAAATTAACATCAGTAAATGCGTACAAAGTTGTGATTCCAATCCTTCAAAATTTCATTTCAGTTTCACGAGAAATATTTTGATGATTATAGTGGTAAATAAAGACAGCAAAAACAAATAAAGAACATTTCAGTTATCTAAGAGATTTGGTAGATGATGTGAATTGTTTTTTCATGTAATGTTTCAGACATCCAGAAATATTTCAAGAATTTTCAAATAAAAGAAAAAAAATAGAACTAGAGATATATTCAAAAAAAGAGTTAAAATAATATTTGGGAAAAATTAAAATTTATAATAATGAATTAGAAGAGGAAATATACTGATCAATTTTTTTCATACAGATGAAGTTAATTATAGAGTTAAATTTAGATTAAAAGTTTTTGAAAAAACTAAGTTAGTATTTAAAGGAAACATAATTTATGTGCTTGAAAATAAATGATTTATTAAAGTGTATTTTATCAATGCCTTCCTTAGTATTGGACATTTAATGTGTGAGCAACACAATGATTGCATATCTTACAATGAGTATTGAAAACCATGTGTGTTAACTTTGATAAAGAGGATTAAAAGTGAAATTCATAGGTAGAAGAAGAACAGATAGGCTTCACTAATCATTGCTGCGACTGAATATCTCACAGTAAGACAAGGAGCGATCAAAAATATAATATAGTAAGAGAACAAACTAATGTTACTGATATCATTGAAAAAAATAGTCTGAATGAAGTTAGCTAAACATTTATAGAAGAGCTGATTATAGATGGACAATTCATCTAAGTCATAAGAAATTGTAAGATATCTAGAAAAAAATCTTATTTTAAATAGATGAATGAGATAATAAAGTTTGCTGAAGATTTAATATGAAGAAGAGAATTTATGAATCAGATAAACTAGATTAAACTTGGAGAAAACTTCATCTTGTAATGAATTGAAAATAAATTATATATTTTTTATTTAATTATAATTTAAGAATTAAAAATTTATGAGTTAAACAGTGTCAAAATTCCATTTACTGAATTTAAATACTTTTTATGTTATTAATAATTAAATTTTGTATTGATAACAATATTTAGTAAGTTATATTTAGATTTAATCTTGATTTTTTTTCCATTGTGTAATTAATTATATAATATCTTGAAAAGATAGAAATCATAATAAATTGTTTTATGTTTATATGTTCATATGATAATTTTTTTTTTTTACATTTACCAGACTGGCTCGTGGTCGAGATGAGTGGGAAAGTGCTGCATTACAGAATGCTAATACAAAATGTAATGGTTTATTACCACTGTGGGGAGCCCAAGTTCCAGAATCAGCTTTCGCTACTTGCCTCGCTAAGTAATATTATTTTTCATAGTTTTGTACTAAATTTTGCACATATTAGTAAATACAATGGAGCCGCTAATTACATTATATTTTGTTTGAAGTCTCTTTTGCGTTCAATGTATATATTGTAAAGTAGCTTACCTTTTGTTAATAAACATTGATTAGAATAGAATATATATTGTTTATAGAACTGCAAGTGCACAGTACTTTTCAACATCCATACATATATATATAACAAATCTTATATGTATCTATAAACAAAATTTTAAATAATAATATAATTATTAATAAAAAAAATTGAGGAAGACACATTTACATATATTTTATTCAGTATGTGTTCCTCCTGCATTCACTGAAGCAAGAAGAATAAGAAAAAAAAACTACAATATATTGTATTTATTTTTAAAATAAACTAGATGATTTTTTTTTCCAATAACTTTTTTATTTTATTAGAAACATAATAGACTAGTCTAACAGAAAATTATGATTTATTTTATTTATTTATTTTTTAAATCAATATTATCTTTAAGTATGTTTTAAAATTTTGTAAAACTTCAAACATTAATTCTAGAAAATAATTTATTATGCAAAATTCTGCACATCAAATTCGGGAAGGGTAATAAGGAATAAAATGTATGTGCTTTCAACATAAACTGAAGAAATTTTATTAATATATATAATCATAAACAATATTCAGAGTGGGGGGAGGCTGCTTGAATATAAAATTTGCGAATTCTAAGGAATTTTTTTTGGGTCTTTTTATTTATGTTTTTGTTTCTTTGTTTGTTTACATTTTAATTTGGATAACATATAATTGAAGTTATGGGATAGTTCACAGCTCCACTGTAATTATGGTTAATACATTGTGCTAGCAGAAAAAAAAGCTATTTCTTTAATTTGGAATATATATAAAGAATTCTAGAATATTTTATTTCATAATATTAGGAGCATTACTTTTTAATGAATTTTGAATGCTGGTAGCTATAATTTTACTAAGAGTTTGTTGGAAACAGTGATTAATTATCTTAACATGAATTAGTTTTGTCATTGACTTTTTGCACTAAATCATTTGACATTGTGAGATGTTAAATTATTCATCTGTTAAAAGTTACACATAGTTTTTTGTATATTTATAGTAAATGATAGAATATAAATTTATAAACTAATGTTTTCATATTTTCATGCAAAGATAAATACCCAGGCATCTTGAAAATAATATACCTTTATTATCATATGACAACATTTCATAATTATTGATGATAGTTTGCTATTGTTTGTTTTGTTCTATACAATTTATTCTAACTTTATGTTTACAATTTAATTATAAATATTGTTGATAATTTAGAAATTAAAATTATGAGCCATTTTTGGTTTTTAAATATTTAGGATAAGTCACAGCAAATAACTGTGGGATAAATAAAAATCGAAGTGGCTATACAGGCTTTTTATAAGAATATAAATTTTATTCATTAAGAAGAGAAAAATCAATAGAATGTTTTGATATACTGGTAAGAAAAGAAAAAAGAATAAGTAGATAAAACAGATTAGTCTACATTAGAGACAGATGAAATGAAAAGGAGAAAAAACAAATGACAGATAATATTAAAAATGTAGGTACTATATAAAAAAAATTAAAGATCAGAAAATTTTGGTAAAAGTACTCTGAATAACTTTGTTTAGCTGTTAGATATACATGATATTACATAATTTTTTAAGATTTTATTCATTGTTAAATGATTTCATCTTTATTTCTTAGACATAATACCTACCTTCAAGAGTGTACTAATCCTCGAGACATCGGTTATTCATTTACCATGCATGATCTAAAACTCCTTTTACTGCGGTATGCTCAAGAAAAGTCATTCAGCGATGAGAGTGGTGGTGGAGGAAGGGAGAGCAATATGCACTTAATACCCTACCTTATACACATGGCACTTTATGTATTAAACACGTAAGCATTTTACATCTTCTGTAATAATGTGAACTTATTTTGTGTCACATCTCATTTTATTTCTTTATTTTTAGAACAAGATCGGCTGCAAGGGAAGAAAAAAATTTAAGCAATTTCATTGGCACCTCTCCTGAAAAATGGGTTGAAAGTGCTTATGAGGTAAGATAGTTAAAACATTATCATTATTAATACTAATTGAGAACACTTTTATTCTTATAGCAAAAGCAGAATGTTAATTGATCTCTAGAGGTAAAGACAAAAGCAGATGTATACACATAGTAGATTAATATATTAAAATAGATTGGAAAGAAAGACTCAGTCAGAAAAATATTTTCAATTTAACTCGAAGGTAATAAAAGGGAAAGGATGTAATTTTGATAATGACAAACAAATTTTGTATAGGTTGTCATTTAATGTTATGCTTGTATAACAACTGATAACAGTTTAATTTATAATCATTCAACTTTATATTTTATACTCTGATCATTGAAATTAAAGTTTTTAAATTAAGATTTTAAATTCAAATTAGGAAAGTAGATAAAAAAAGAGCGTTCGGAACAAGAATATGATCATTGGCATTATTCAAAGATTTCCTGAATGAATCACTTTGTGATTGTTTTATTTGCGGCATAAACAATCACAATTTAAGACTTAAAATACTGATGATACTGGATTTAGATTCTGAAACAACTGTTGCCCAAGGAATACTAGCGGAATCAATAGCTAGTCAGGCAAACCCATTACAAAAAATTACTGAGTATGATGTGCAAAAAGTCTAGCATAACACTGGGTTGATCAGACACTCAGTCAGCTCAAGTAATTCAGCATCAAATAGTCTAATTCATTGCTATAGATGCAATGAACAAATGCACATACATACAGAATGCCTGCACCGCTATATGATATAAGTTTTGCAAGCAGATCAGATATATAAAGGCTGCATGTTTGAAATTAAAAGGGCAGACAGCTGATATGAGAATGGAAAAATTCATTCCAAAAAAACAGCAATGCCAATTATAAGAAAAATAAACAAGTTGCCTGTATAAATCATATTAAAGACTATCAATCTGGATTTATACATAGTAGTATAATTAATGATGTGCCAGTTATTTTGGAACTGGACAATATGCAGTGTTAATTGTTTCATGAAAGACTTGGGGCTATCATTAATAAAAGTAAAAAATATAAGCTGCACCCTAGCAGCAAATCTACCACAGACTATCAGGGAAATAAAATAAAACTGTTGAGCCAAATAACAGTTAAAATTCTTATGCCTAATAAGACTATATACCTACCACTGGTAATGGAATCAGATAATCATAGTAATTTATTAGTTTTAATCACTTAGGCTTTGCAGTGACAAAACCAAACCAGGTCACAACATTAAGCAAAATAGATCAAAACTTACTAGCAAAAGATAGAACCACAGGGCCCAGGTCTAGACTCCATGTGGTCTGAATTAATTCATGGAAAGACAAACTGCTAACCAATAGACATTTGTGAACTAACCTGTCAGTCCTGAAATCTCAAATAGGCACTCAGGTGCTATGTAGAGTGTACTATGGATCCACAAAATGGATTCCAGCAATGGTTACACAACTGAAAGGTTCCTACACTATAGACTGAATAACACGGAAAGATATACATCAAGCGAAAATGACGACTGCCAAACCGAAGACAGCAACAACCCAGGTGAACACCCAGGGACAAGACCATTAAACAAGGAATGGTGAACAAGACAAGAACAGCAATAAACCTGAGAAACTTACAAAGCAGACAACACGTCCAGCATATCTGTATGACTATGTTCTCCAGTGTTAAATTTAGCCAGGGGGAGGAATGTCATAGCTGATTCTGCCTTCAAAAGTGGACTAGTCCAGATTCCTTCTCTATCTAATCGGATTGAGAACCCATTGCCACTAATCAAAGGGTAAAACAAGTATGGCCAATATGTAAACATGTATATAAAATCCTACCATTGGTTAGTATGAGCCATTAGTCAATGATGCTCTCTGAATTCAATTGCTTCCATTAAGGTACGGGGTGAAAATGACTGTTTAGTGCGAAAATTCTTGAAATATAAAGGTTAATGCAATTGTTATTCATAACTTGGAATCCAAATCTAGTGAAACAAGAAAATTTTTAGCAGATAGACAATTTTTAAAATGAATTTAGCATTTTTTAAAATAGTTATGCCACAATTGTATTAATCAATAGATGAATATGTAGCTATTCTTAAAAATTCCAAAATAATCTTATTTGTGGAGATCAGAATTATCAGTCATAAAACACAGCCTTTATCCTGATAAAGATGATATACTTTCTCAGGTGTTTAATTTTACTTTCAATGCATTTTTGTTACTTATAAATTTAAAATCAATGCATTTAAAGAAATAGAAAATAATACTTGTGTTTAAAAAAAAAAAAAAACGTTAAAACTTGTAATACTAGAGAAATTAACATTTTTACAATTAATCTTTTATAGTTTTAAAGATATGTAAATTTTAAAAACATTCTATTTGAAACATCAATTTTCAGTACACTTTCTTAATTGGTAATTTTTTATCTCTGTTGCAGGCAGAAGGACCATTGTACTGGACTGTGATGGTGTTGTTAGTTTATCCACATACCAAGTGGCAGCAAACACGATTGATGTTTCTTAAAAGGTTATTAGTTCTTGCTCAAGCGAGGCATGTTTCACCAGGAGGAGCCACTACGTTAGTTTTTGTTTTTATTGTTACTATTATTTTAATATTATTGTGTTTATATTTTTATTACTGTTTGGAACTAGTTAATAGGAAGTGCCAGAGGCCTTTAATATTATTTCATATTAATTAATTCACAAAAATTTATATCTTTCTCATGAAAATTGTACTTTGTATAAAGCTGTTTTAATGAAATTTAGTTAATTTATTTTTAATAATACGCTGAAAAGCTATACTTTTTTTCTTTTAAATTTGAAATTGTTATTTTATAGTTTTATAATTTTTTTTTATTTTTATTATTATTAGACTTGTGGATCGGAGTGTAAAGGAATATGAAGTGTATAAATATGTGCTAGTTTTTTTTGCTCTGGTGGATGGCATTTATAAAACTTTTTTCAAGGTAAGAATTGCTTTCATTTGTATTGATTAGAAATTATAATGATCATATATGATTTTGTACTTTTATTTTTGAACAGAAGATCTTGTCCTCATATTCCCCAATTTTATTATAAAAATTTAAACAAAAAATCATAAAGTTTCTACTTCTTTGACTCTAAATTTTTCCCATTTTTCATACAGTTTATTCTAATCTTATTTCTTGCTACTCCACATAAACTATATCTACAATATAAATTATTTTATTTTTGCTCTTTTTTTTTTTCTGGTATCTGAATCTTTTGCATTTTATCAAAGAACAAAATTTCTTTTCTGCTAACCAACTTATGTATCCTCACTTCCCACTACTCACAATTATTTATGTATCTTTAATACATTCTCTACACATCCCATTTCTTATATAAATACATGAAAATAAATTGTTTACTAAACTTGCATTTTGTAAAACCTTTTTTTTCCCCCTTCTGCATAATCCAATTGAACTCTTATTTTTACTAATGTATTTTCATTTGTATAATCTATTTTTAATTTACTTTTAATCACCCTCATTAAAAAAATCTCCCCAAATTATTGTGAATAGCTTGATTTATTCTCTACAATTCACTTTATAGTGCATACATACCTATTTCTTTTTGTATTCTATCTAAAAATGTATAGTTGCTTAGCCAATACAAACCATATTGTAATGTGCCTCTTTGAATTCATTGCAAAATAAGATGTGAGACATAGATAACAAAAAATTCAGTGAAAAGTGTCTTGACATTTGAAAGAACACTTTGCAAGAAATTATTAGGAATTGGCTAAATGCAAAATATTTTTAATGAAAAATGACTTAGAATTGACATGTCAAATAAATGTTTAGAAGCTACAAAACAAGACATCATCGGAAAAAATAACCTCATAAAATATTATGGTAAAGAAACAAGCCTTCTTGCAAAGGATACACAAAACAGTGATGATGAAAAAAGTATCAAATGCACATTTATGCTGAGCTTATGATTCCTCATGATGAGAAAATAAATTAAGAAACAGTCAATTAACATTTTGCAAATAAAGTGCAATTATTGCAAATCCTATTTCTCTATGTTATCTAAATAGAACAGATTCATAGATATAAATAAAGAAGTTCCGAAACAGACATGAATATTCTAGAATTTTATTTTTTTTTTAAATTATGAAAAAAGTATTAAATGCTTTTATATTAACTTGCCCTATCTGTGTTTCTGTTAATATGTCCACATTTTTGAATTAACAATGAAAAAAATTTGGTCCCATTTAGAATTGAACTCCATATCTTTACACTTCCCAAGAAAACCCCTTAATAACTAAGCCAATTGAAATATTAGGTTTATAGAATAAAATTTTGTATTGATTTTATTATTAAATTAATTAAAATATATATATATTGTAACGGGCTGGTGGATTCCAGAAGAGATAGGGGGAGCGCATCTTACTATGGTCTGACTTTGGGTCTTTGGATAGGATGCAAGTGATTACGCGATGAAATACATAACCTATGATTGTACCTACTTCCAATAGACTAGCCCATCTTTTTTAATTAACCTAGATACAATTTGGGTCAGTTCATCCAATTCTCACCCCTTTCTAGCCACGTTATACCACAGTATTCAAACTCAGGGAGTAATTGCTTGAGCTCTCTTAAGCAGGGAAGGAGATCACACTAATAGTAGTTATTGCACCTCTATATAGGTGATAATTAATTACCAAAAATCAATTAAGCATAAGATATATAAAAAAATATGTATGTGCAGTATAAGTATATATGTATTAAAAGTTATAATAAATGACTTAAATATGTATATGTATTTCCTCTATCATATTAATAATATTGATAAGTGTAAAACTAAATAAGATAATAATGTTTACGATGGGTATGTGAATAATGAAGAGTTATAAAGCTGATGGTGGATATGAAAATAATGATGAGTTAGAGACCAAATTAAATAACGAATTATATAAACATTTATTGATTAACAAAAAAAAATATGAATAACAATTAAATCTGATACATGTAATTTATTTTGTCAAGGATGAATTTCTGCCATATAGATATCTATAGTGATATTAATAAAAATAAAATCCTTGCCCTAAACCCAATGGTAGAAGTTCATGTACTTGACTAATTATTTACAACAACGAATATGTAAAATCATAATATGTATATGTGATTTCGATTTTAGCTGGCTAATTTAAAATATGTATACAAACATAGCAACAACAACAAAAAAAAATCTTTGTTGTCCAGATAAATCAATGGTTATAAATCATTGATTTATAAAAGCAATACAAAAGTAAGCTTAATTAATAATAAATAAATAAAAAAATCTATTATTGTGTTTTGTTTACTATGAGATAATATTAAAATTTCTTACCTCTTAATTTCTTATATGTTGTCAAAAGTCAGTCAGATGGGGAGGTCAAAACTATTAATTTTTTTATTCTTTATACAATTAAAGATGATTAAATATATATATATATTTAAATCTAATTTTTCCCCCCCCTTATTACTCTCATACAGAATTTCTCTAAAATTATACACATTAGCTTCCATTTGTAGAAAATGAAATTAATTCATAAAATTTACAATAGACAAAATAATAAAACAAAAGTCACAATTCTTATCCCATTATGTTAATTAAAGTTTGATGAGTCTGCTGGAAAATGTTTATTTGTTAAATAAATTCCTATGAATGGAAATGAAGTTCTGCTCCCACGAAGAATAGAAATTTCTGGTCTGAGTCAAAAAATAATAATGTTCTCCAATTATCCTGTCTTGGATTTGATTAGTCATTTTATTTAAAGCAAAGATGGTTTTCAAGGTTCCTCAAAATGGACAGGTAAAATCTTTAAACTTTCATGGCTTTATTGATGACGTATTATTACCCCATGGTATAAACTTTTCAGCAAGCAATCATGATATAAAAATAATTTATATTTATTGATTCATTTGCTTCTCAAGATTTCAATGACGATATTATTATATATCAAAACAATTAATTATTGAATATTACTGCAACGCGTAAATTTAACTGAAATTGTCTAAGTAGCAAATAATTTAAATCTTCTTACTTTCAAATTAGTTTTTCCATTTCAAACGATTGCTTCAAAAAATTCAGCTTTCAATCATTTTGATTAATGTTAAAAATATATATCTATTTAAATTCGAACATTCACATCCATTTTGTATTCGAATTTATTTTTAAGCAGAAAAAATAATAATGTTCTATCTTCGAATGCAGAAGACAGTATAACAATTAATACTGCGTTGTAGGTCGCGTGAAGTTTTTTTTTTTAATCATTTTAACCTTGACATTTCCTATTGTTTAACAGACATAATATAAATAAATGGGATTATAAATAAAAAATAATAATTTATAAATATTTTAAATTTCATTTCTACAATTGGTTGCTATGTGTTTAGATTTTAATTCAGTCATTGTTTTTTATTTTTATTTTAGGTTTATGTAAAAAATTAACAAAGCGTATGACACACTTGAATGAGAAGCTATAAAGATACACAGAAATTATTACACGCTAAGCGCTTTCGAGGCCTTTTGCCTCATATTCATAGCGGTACTGTGAGCTAAAAGCCAATACATAAATATTTTTATATAGTAGATGATCACATGATATTTAAATTTAGAATTTGTTTGTTAGAAGGCATATTTTTTATTTTTATGTCTTATTATTAAATTATAATTTGTATGTTTTAAAGGATTTTATTGTTTCAATGTTACATTTTTTTATTATATAAAATCATATTTAGGATGACAATAAAACCTATAATAGTGTTATAATTAATAATATATAGAATTATTTATAATCATATATATTACATATTTATGAAGATAAGAAAAACAATGTTCTTCTTAGTAGTGCTTCTGCTTATTAGAGCTAACATTCTAGTGGCTTAGATGCTGCTACATTAAGGACAATATCAGATTTTTTTTATTTTAATTAATTCAATAATGATTCTAGAAAGAACAAAATATTTTCTGGATTAAATTAATCATTCAGAGCAAGGGATGAAAAAAACTCCTAACACATACATACTTAAATTATAATTTTTGTCAGATTTTTTTAGTTTTAACCATTTTTTAAAATAATATATAAATATAACTAAGAAATAAAAAAATAAGATGTAAAAAAAAAAGTTTTTTTATTTTTTTTTAAATAATGCTTTTACATAAATAGCCTACTAAAAAGTACAAAGTAATCTCCTCTTGGTTAATTTACTATTCTTGAAAAATATCAGAGATCTTAAGAATCTAGAAACAATTGGAAATTGCAGAAATATTGCCATTTTATGAAAGCATTTGAGACTCAAATAAATCAGAAAAATGAAAAAGACCTCAAATGCTTTTATGAAACAACAATATTCCTGCAATTTCAAATTGTTTAGTAACAAGTCTGGATTCTAAGATTTCTGATATTTTCCAAGAATTGCAAATTAACCAAGAGGAGATTACTTTGTTATTTTGTACTTTTTAGTCGTCTATTTATATAAAAGCATTATTTTAAAAAAAATCTTTTTTTATAAGCAAATTGTTGTTGAAACCTGATTTGTTTTGAATATTTCTTTCAAAAATGTATATGTTTATATAATATTTATATATGATGTAAACAAAGGAATGAATGGAGATATTTTCATATAAGTAGATAATGATGTTGCTAGATAATTGTCACTCACTATTGACAGCCAGAAACAATAAGATCTTGGAGTAGAAATAAAAGACCTCTTTGTTTCTAAGTAAACTTAAGACAAAAATACTATTATTGGGTATTACAGCAAATGATTTAATTTGGAGAATGTCAATAGTAATTGATAGTTATGCTAACATATTTCTCTAGTTATTACATGGAAATATTCCTACTCATTTCTTTGTTTACATTATATTTAATCCTTGAAAGTATTTAACATATATAGCTCTCTGGGAACGTTGTTTGTAAGATGTTGAGAAAGATAGTTCTTATACTTATAAATATATCTAGTTTAAAATCTGTGTATGACTTTGGATTATAAATAATAGAAGATCTCTTTATTCTTGTAAGTAAATTAATAAAAAAACTATTCTTACTAGAAAAAATAGTTGTTTGAAAGCTATCAACAATAATTGAATTGCTTAATAATATCACTGGTAATTTAAACCCATTCATTCCTTACATTGCATCATAATTATAATGTCCATGAAAATATTTAACTTATATATATGCATATGTAATTTTTCCATTTAAAAGTGAATGCAAAGCAATGTATCATAGACATAATGATCCTATATCCCTCACCTAATTATTTTAGACAGCAGATGATTTTCAGACTATTGAATAGATCACATATTCCAAAAGTTTGGCCAACTAGCCTAAAAATAAAAATGTTTATTTTTATTCTTGCTTTTCAAATTTTTTTTTTTTTTCTTTCAGTCCAAAATTTTATTAAACCTTTTTATAGCAATTCATAATAATAATAAAAAAATGAATAATACAAAATGAAAAAGTTTACAATCTTACGGAGGTGATTAGTAATAGGTATTTAAGAGATAACCAGATAAGGAAAGATGGTCTGGTTTGATGATGCTTGTTTTTGGAAGATAATTAATGGTGATGATAATACAAGGATTTGCATTTTTAAATTTTAAATTTGAATGTCACTATGTTAATTATTAAAAGTTATCATAACTATTTTTTTTCAAGTAGGCAGTCACAGTTTTTACTAAGATATTTAATATTTTTATTATATATGTGTGCTTATTTTTTCATCCATCATTGTTTTTGAAAATATCCTTCACAATTATGCAGAAAGTATTATTAACAATCCAGTAATCTCTAGGTACCTTTCTTTATAATGTTTGAATTAGATAATGGTTTGAAGAATGTCCTTTGAATCTAAAACTAAGAGGGAAATTGATACACAAATTCATACAACATTCCTATCGATTGTATTTTTTTATAGGTTCCGTGAGTTTTATCACAGCATTTTTTTTTTTATTTCTTATGTTTTGAGTGAATATGAGCATGATTTCCATCTAAATTTATTTAAAATATTAAAGAATCTAAAATAAGAAAAAAATGAATTATTTATTTTAATTCCCATATTTCAGAATTATAGGATACTCTTTAATTTGTACTGATTTTTCTACTGTTGTCATTTGACAAGGCAAAAAAACCTCTTTTTTTTTTTAATTTTTTTATAATTATTTTGTAGGAATATAGAAATCCATTATGTCCTTGTTTATTAGAAATCATACTTATAATCACTGCAAATTTTAAAGTCCTGACCTTTTTTTTTTTTTGATTTATTATTTCTTTATTTTTGTTCTCTTTTTAGAAAGTAACTCTGGGTACTGATGGAAAATGGCCTATTGTCCTAGCAGATTATATCAGGAATAATGACCAGCATCTTCTAGAAGCAAGTGACAAGTTATTATCCATCTACCAGGATGAGGTGCTTCCCAGCACTTCCTTTGCTGAATTCTGTGATGTCGTTGGTAACTTTTTTTAAAAATATTAAAGTTTAATTCTTTATAATTAGTTATTTTGAATAGGTTGAAAAATTGAGAATATTATTAGACATAATTCAAAATTATTTCTAGACCAAGATAATTGGTATTAATATTCAAATTAGTTATAATAATTTTTCTTTTTAAATATTGAATATTTTAGAAAAAAAATTAAAAATTATTTCACTCTTTATAAAAATGCTAATTTTTACATTCTGATGTTATTTTCAAAATAGTTATTTTATATTTAAATTTAAAAAAATAAAAAGTAAAAAAAAAATAGTTATTGATTTTTAATATTTAGGAGACTGTCTTAAGTATAGATAGGCAAATAAGAAACAAAATTGATTATTGAAATGGCTACTTTTAATAACAAAAGGAAAAAAAGTTATATTATTTAATAGCTACTTGAATTTGTAAATAAGAAAGATTTATATAATGTTTTGTCTGGAATATAGCAATATAAGAAAGAAAAAGTTAAACTATTAAAAAAGCTAAAAAGAATTGAAAATAGATTTGAATGAAAATAAAAACGTTAATTGGATTATTAGAATTGAAAATTCTGCGATATTAGAAAGATTGAATTAAAAAAAAGGGTTCTCATCTGATCCTTCGTGTCAGCCGCGGAATGGCGCTATTTCTAACCAAAAACACATTAATATAACGTTCCGGGCTAGCGATTCTCTATTAATATTGGCTTTTTTTTTTTTTTTTTGTTTACAAAGTTTACTTTCTTTCGTTTCTGAATTATTTTTCCCAAATAATATTTTGACAATGGGATAATAATAGTTGTTTTTTTTATTTTTATTGACAAGAGGGTCTTTTTTGGTGTGTGTTCAAATAGTAATTTGTGTTTTTTTTTTTTTAAATAGTATTACTGTGTTTTAAAATTTGATTGACAAAATTAAAGAGAGAACAGGGTTTTTTGATGGATCTTTAAATAATAATTTACGTTACTTTTATAGGTTTACATTTGATTGCTGACAACAATTAGTGGGAGGAGTGTTTTTGTGTACGATTAAATAATAATTTACGTTACTTTTATTTCACATTTGATTGCCGACAACAATTATTGGGAGAAGTGGGGTTTTTTTTTCCGTGTGTGTGTGTGTGTGTTTAAATAAAAATTTAAGTTACTTTTATTGGTTTACATTTGATTGACAACCAATTTGACTTTCTTTCATTTATAAATTATTTTGGTTTCACAAATAATATTTTTGACAATAGGACAATAAGTTATTTTTTTTAATTTTTATTGACAAGAGGGTATTTTTTGGTGTATGTTCAAGTAGTAATTTGGGTTATGTTTAAATAATAATTTACCTTACTTTTATTGGTTTACATTTGATTGACAATAATTATTGGGAGGGGTGTTTTTTTGTGTATGATTGTTGACAACAATTATTGGGAGAAGGGGTGGATGTTTAAATAATAGTTTACGTTACTTTTAATGGTGTTCATTTGATTGATAATAATTAGTGGGAGGGGTGTTTGGGGTTATGATTAAATAATAATTTATGTTACTTTTATTTCACATTTGATTGCCGATAACAATTATTGGGAGAAAGGGTTTTTTTTTGTGTATGTTTAAATAAAAATTTAAGTTACTTTTATTGGTTACATTTGATTGACAACCGATTTGACTTTTCCTTTTTTTCGTTTATAAATTATTTTGGTTTCCCAAATAATATTTGTTTTGACAATGGGACAATAATAGTTGTTTCTTTAATTTTTATTGACAAGAACAGGTCTTTTTTTGGTGTATGTTCAAATAGTAATTTGGGTTATGTTTAAACCATAATAATTTACAGTCTTACTTTTATTGGCTTACATTTGATTGCCGACAACAATTAGTGGGAGGGGGTTTTTTTCCCGTATGATTAAAGAATAATTTACGTTACTTTTATTTGACATTTGATTGCCGACGACAATTATTGGGAGGACCGGTGTTTTTGGGGGTATATTTAAATAAAAATGTTAGATACTTCTTTTATTTTACATTTGATTTCCGACAACAATTATTGGGAGAAGGGATGTATGTTTAAATAAAAATTGAAGTTACTTCTTTTATTTTACATTTGACAAAGGCCATTTGGAATCCCTCAAACAAGCTGCCCTTTATGAAGTGAATATTTCCGTCGGCAACAATGAGACAAATGAAAGTCAAGATGTTTTTGGACCTCAAGTCTGCATATATTTGCCGCACAATCCAATCTTTTCTTTCAGCAGGATGTTTTTCTGCTTAGAAATGTTCCAGCGCCGGCTTCTGTGTCTGGCATTTCCCATCTTTTCAAGTTTTCTGTGTTCGAATTAGCCATCTTCTTGATCTCGGAAAATTTCTCGCTAAAACATGACTCAAAGTGTGATTGTCAAAAAAATTATGCTACCCCACCCTAATAGAGAATTTAGGAGGCTTACAGCTTTATGAGGAACAATCACGACACTGTTAAAATTGTTTAAAGGTAACAGTACATCAATTCGTCTTAAAAAAAAAAGACCCCAATGAAAATTTAAATAATTTTTGACACGATCAACTTAACACACCCTTATACAATATTGTTACATAAAATACATAACACAGCATTACGATGTAGTGCGTGACACAAACAACTATGGCATTTTCCTCTGCTTTTAGCATCAGAAAAAGCCACACCGTTAGCTGCTAAGCCGAGTTAACACTCTTTCTAGGTTTTATCATAGAAAGAAGACTTAAGTTCGAGTTAACACTCTACCCTTTTAGGGTAGAAAGAAAACTTAACTCCGAGTTAACAATCTTTCTAGGATTTATTGTAGAAAGAATTCTTAAAGGTTTGAGTGCGGCTGCGGAAACTGCATATTTCTAGAAATTTAGCTAGAAATAGCGCCATCCCGCAGATGACACGAAGGATCAGATGACAACCCCTGTAAGAATAGTGTCCATTATTTAAGAGAATTTACATTTTCACAGTGGTGTAATAAAATTGTATCTCTTTTAATATATATAAACAGTATATACAACATTTTTGTCTTTTTACTTAAGAAGTATTGTAGACAAAAAAATATATAACAAATATATTTTTAAAATGTTTACTCCGTGGATAATTCTTATTAAAATTTAAAAAGTTTTTTAAAAAGCTATCATATTTAAAACTATTCTTTTATGAAAAATAAATCTTTCATTTTCTCTTTTTATTGACATCAGTAAAAGAAAAAAATTGTTAATCATTTCTTTGATAAAAATATCATCTGATTTCATTCATGGGCCAAGAAACTGTAAAAAGAAAGTTATTCTTATAAAATATGTTATAAGATTTTAAATGAATATTTTTAATACTTACTCAAAGTATGGGAGGTGGGACAGGACTTAAGAGTTAATTTTGTTCAAAATATCTACCATACATACCTTTCAATTTAGATTCCCACAGCTCTTTTTTTTTAAAACTGATTTCCATCAGTAAAAAAGTGTTTACATTGTCATTATTTGATAAAAAGTTAGTATCTTGTAATTTAAGACTAAGACACAAGTTATATATATATATAAATCATTTAATTAGTGAACTGTCAAAAATATAAATAATTTTCATTGTTTAAAATGAATATATAGTACATTGGATCCACAAAATATGCTACATTTAGTTCCAAGCCTCCCTCATATATATTATGTATAATAAATAGCTCATATGTTTTTAATAAACTGATTAGAATGTATATTGTTTATTAAACTGCAAGTATACAGTATTTTTCAACCCATGTACATATATATATAACACAGACTATGCATATATAAATTAAGATTATAATATAAACAAATTTTTAATAAAAAATAATAATACAACTATTCTTAATAAATTGAGGGAACATATTTATATATATTTTACTGTGTTCACTCATTCAATATGCTCTGGGACAATATTCTTCCCTCCCCTCTCTCAGTAAGTTTTTTCTCTTATAAAAATATAATGGTCTTTCTATCAAGAAATTAAGATCTCTAATTGTTTTTTGATATTTTTAAGTATTAACTTTTAATATATTTAAAATTTTGTAAAACTTTTAGGATTAAGCTTAGAAAACATTTTATTATGTGATATACTGTACATCAAATTCGGAAAGAATAATAAAAGAAATCATGAAAACAGTGACAAATTCTCTATACAGTAGTATCACCCAATGCAAGCCATAACAATCAATGTATACAAGGTTTGTGCATAAAATCCCTATCTAGTGCCTACTCATCCAATATCCCAGACTACTTTCTAGCTTGTGGCTTTTATCAGTGAGGAATCTTGGATCTGAGAGCATTGCAGCTTGTGTAAGCACAGGAAGTGGTGATCATATGAAGAATGAACCATATGTAATTTCAACATTGTGCAAGCCAAAGTAATCAATGCAAGAAGCATAGGATATGGTGATCATTAGATGCTTTAAGACATTTTATAAAATATATTTACAATTTTTAATTTTTTTAAAAAATGTGATGGCATATGATGCTCGCAGACTAAAAAATTGCTACTTGCACATCGTCAAATGTATTAAATTTATAATTTTAGTTTTTTTTTTGTTTGTTTATTTACATTTTTTATTAGATAGTGTATAATTGAAGTTATATATATTAATTACACTATATTATTCTACTCTAGAATATATTCAAAATAAAATATTGTTTTCTAGTTGCTATTGTCATTCCTATCTTGATAGAAAATGGCTATCATATTTTTAAATCACTTTGTGTGTTTTTTTGTTTTTGTTTATTTGATTTTGGAACTTGCACATAATGAAATAGTTGTATTTAATAAAATTATGGAATTTCTATAATTACTACAATCCTATGATTTTATAAATAAAAACAATACCAAGTTCATCCTGAATATTAGAGAATGCTATAAAAGTTAATTAAAATAAAGAAATCAATAATGAAGTAGTTTTGAGTATCTAAATATAGAAAGAGATCTGAATGAATTGTGAAATCTACTCTTGAATAGATATTTGATGATTCCATAAAATAAACTTCTCAACATAAACTAATGAAAGCCATCTTGCTTAAAATTTCTGAACATTTTTCCTCTCTTTTCTATCAATTGTGAACATTCTCCATTAAAGAATTTTTTTTTACTAATAAGAGAATCTAGAGGCTTAAATAATAATTAACCAATAGTATTTAAATTGCAGGAAGTTTAAATATAGTCCAATAACCATATCGCTTTTTATTCAGAGAATTTTCTATTAAAAAAAATAAAGAACAAAACAATAAAAAAAAAAACTATCTACCTTTATATTTACTGAAAAAAATCAATTCAAATGATCCAATAAACATTTCATGACTTTTAGATGTCTAAAGATATATAAATAATACAATCAACCTATAACAGGGTATATGCAATAAATATCATTTCTTAATTGGTTGGATCTAACCATGAGTAAAAGTGACTAAAGATAAACAAGTTTCAAAATTCTAACTTACCATCATTATTAAATTATGAACTTTTCAATATTGATTAACTCATCACAAAAGTATGGAATTTATTTTCTGAACCTGTGGATCACACAAATTTAAACAGTAGGTAAATTCGGCAGATTATAACTATTAGTATTAAATAATTCTTACGTTTTTTAAAACTAATGGATTTTAATTTTCATAAATATTGGTGTTTTAATTCACTAAAATTCTTAATTTTTCTTTTTTTTTTTTTAAGGTTTACTTGGAGAAATTCCTAATCCAGACAGTTTTGTGGAAGTGTTCAGCACCTTGCCAGCTTGACCTCCCCCTCACTTCATATCATTTCTTTATTGATTAAGTAGACCCAATAACCATTTTTTTTTTTTAAATTGGCAATAGGTTTTTTTGTATTTTTATGTGAAGTTTGTTGTAATTTGTTATTATTCTTTGTTGTCCCTTTTTTGCAAATTATTTTGATCTATATTAGTCTTCATTTTTTAAATATTACTGTACTAATTTTATTTGCTATTTATTTAATTATCTTTATTGTACAGAATGAAAATTCCTGAGATTCTTTTTTTTTTTTTTTGCCTTCCCGGCTGTTGGGTTGTTACTACTTGTAAATTTTTTTTTCTGTTATTAAAATATTTTTCTGATTTAAATATGTTTCTAAGTATCTTTTTTGTAGATTTATATCTTTTAGAAATAAATATTTCATGTTTTTTTTTAGTTTAAATATTATTAAAATTGTTTTAATATTATGTTTAGTTATTTGTGAAATCAAAGCATTCAAGCCTACTATATACTGAAGCTGTGCATATAAATATATATATGCTGGCTTCACCATTCACTGTGGACTAACTAAGACCCTAAGTCCAACCACAGTGAATGTATGTTTCTTTTTCAAACTAAATTTATCGTTTTCTCAAATAGTTGCCTAAATTAAAGAAGGAATTGTGTTAAAGAGAAAAGATTTAATAAAATAAAATATAGAAAGTTAAAATTATATTTGCAACTATTTTTAAAATATATGTTGGAAGAATTCGATAAGATAAATTTTCTTAATTAAATAGAATCCATTAGGAAAAGGAATTTAATTAGTAAACTTTTTCTGAATTAGATAAAAATAGATAACAGGAAATTAGCAGATTAAAAACATAATGGAAAAAGGGTATAAATAAAGAACTTTTCTTTTGTTCTTGGTCTTATGCTTGCGGGTAACCTGTGTTGAAGGTCAGAGAGAAATCTTAAGAATTTTACTACAAATCTATACTAAGAAATTTTGTGGCATCTATAAGTAAAATTTAATATATTTATGCATTTATCAATTGACAGTCTAGACAGATGAATATTTTCTTTTCACTATCATACAAATAATGATTTATAATATTCTTAGCAAATCACAGTTTGATAAAAAGAAAATAAATATCTGTATTGTTTAATAAAAAGACCACTATAGACTAGTCTTTAAATCAATAATATCTGTAGGAAAGATAACTGAGTTATCAAAAAAAATCTTGTAAGCTGATCAATCTCTACTCTACTGGATATGGTATTTTGCTCTTAAGAAAAAAATTCTTAGATTTTTTTTCTGACTGGATTTTAAAAAAAAAACTGCAATCTGGTAATATGAGTGACATTATGAAAGTCTTATGATCAAATCTTTATTGTTTCTATCCATCTTATATCAATTAGATTGACACAAAATTAGTAATGATATAACTTTATTAAAAAATAGGAAAATAAATTTAAGTGTTTAATCATCTTTCACTTCTTAATAATTTTTTGCTTTTCCTAAAATACTGTCATTGTTCTTCTGAATATTTGTATTTTTCTCACTTTATTTTGGTTAAAGAATTCTTTTCTTATAGTCTCTTGTATCAAACAGTGAATCACATTATTTGTCTTATTCAGTATCTACATACAAGCAATAAATCAATGTATCTATTCTAATCCTGAGCCACCTATTGTAAACTTGATAATCAAGTTCTAAATAGTAGCACTACATTCTTATCGATAAACCAATTTCTGATGATTATCTTTTATTAATGAAAAGTCCAGTATACTAATAGAGTGAAGGCATAGCCTTTTAAAACTAATGTTAAATTTCTTTGATTGTCAGACCCCATTTCACATCCTTGCTCTACTGGAAATTGTGGCTTGAGCTTGATTATTGCTGTTATGTAGATTAAAACTAAGTTACAGGTATCATTACATCACATTTTTTCAACTTTAAATAGGATCATGATATTTTTTGGTGATCACTCTTTGTTTAAGTAATAAACTGATTCTCCTATGAGATGTGTAATAAAAACCAAGTTCAGAGAAAAGATAAAATATAAATTGTCTGTCCGAATGATTTTTAATAAAAGTGGTTTAAGTCATCTTAAATAAAACTACATTGTTGGTAAATATTTTAATGAAGAGTTGTTTCCTGTTACTTTTATTTTACTTGCTGTTTGCTTTTGTTCAAGGAAAAAAAACATTCTGAAAGTTATTATAAAAACTTTAAGATCTAAAGACTAATGTATGCGTGCATGTATTTTATCCTAACCAAATTTAAGTTAGTGAAAATATTGGCCTGTGTAGAACAACAATCAGTAACAGAGATATTTACTATTTTGTTTCAAAAAGCATTTTTTTATATAAATATATTAAATTTTACTTATAGATGCCACAAAATTTCATAATATAAGTTTATAATAAGTAGAATTCATGATCTTTGAGATATCTTTAATCTACATGTTAATCTTATATCAGTTGGATCAACACAAAACTTAATACTATATCTTTGATTATTTGCTTTTCTGTAAATATTTTCATTACTTCTCTTTGTGCTTGTCCTACTTAAAGAATTTTTTTCCTATTCTTCTTTTTCCCATTTTTTTTTTTTTTTTCATATGTCATAGCATCGGCCGGGACGCGAACTCACAACCGTCTGCAACCAACTACTTGCTTGCATGGCGGCTGCGATACCTCTCGGCTAACAACGCAAGACTTCTTTTTCCCATTTTGTACCAAACAATGAATGACAAGATTTTCTCTACTTACTTTCAATATCTGCAGTAGCAGTAAATCACTGTATTTACTCTAGCCTAAAGCTATATATTGTAAACACAAATAATCAAATTCTAAATAATAGTGTCACATCTAATGAATATGCAGCCTTGTAAAACTAATGTTGAATTTGATTGTTAGGCCCCATTTCTGTAATTTATGATCTGGATTATTGCAGTTTTTGCAGATTAAAGATAAATAGTGTCTTTACGTAGCTTTGTTTTGGTATATAGCTTTCAACAGGATATTTTTTGGAACTCGCTATTTATTAAATAATAGATTTATACTCTTGCGAGATACTTATAATAAAATAAAAATATCTGCTCAGAAAAAAGAAAAAATATAAATTGTTTGGCAAAATCATTTTTAATGAAAATGATTTCACATCTTCATCTTAGATAAAACTATATTGCTGCTAAATATTTTAATAAATATCTGTTTCTTCTGTTATTTTTATTTACTTGCTATTTCATTTTTGTTCAAGAAATAAAAAAATCATTCAGGAAATATATAGATCCAAATTAATTATTCTTGAACAGAGTTTATGCATAATGTTTTATTGTTTTTTTAAGTAAAAGTTCATACTTCAATGTAATGCAATAAACCAAAAACGACACAATGGAAATATGAAGAATTATTAAAAAATCTGAATATAAGTGATAGATAAACTGACTGCAAGAAATATAAGAAAAACAATAAGTGCTTATTTGTTTCAATTATCCCCGAGACCTTTCATTGAAGTTTCATTTTTAAACTAGGAGTTGATAGAATTTTTAAAAAACTGATAAAATTAATGACAATAAACCTCTCCATTGTGAAGCATTCTTAGTATATAAACAGATAAAACAAGTATAAATATTCAAGTATAAAATCAAATTAATTATTGATAAGTTTGAATAAATGTATTATCAGAATTACCATAACTAACATTAATTAGAAAAAAGATTAAAAAGCCAACTGCATTGATTTTTTTGTTGTTGTTATCGTTTTAATTTTTATGTATATGTATAAAAAAATCCACAAATTTCAAAGAAAAATATTAACTTTTTGTGTTGAATTTTTTTCACTTTTCTAAAAAATTTAATGCTATTTTAAAAAAGAACAGTTCTTAGAGCTGAATAAATTATATATTTATTTATTTCTTTATTAGATTTACAGTTTTTTTTTTAAAAAAAAAATTACTTTAATATTAGAACAGAATTTCTCTTGTTTGCCATTAGCAACAATTTCAATCTCCATTTAAAGGAATGTTTATGTAAAAATAACATTTAATACAATTACTCATTTACAAATCATAACTTAGAATGAAGTTTTGTGTTTCTTCACTTCCACCATCATATGATGAATATCAATCAATTTGGTTCGAGCTTGATGATTTTTGAATGGATTTTCATTGAGAATCTTTTGAAAACGATGGTAATATTGAATCAACTGAGTGAGAGCTGCCTGAAATTAAAATGAAAAAACTAACATTTCACTTTCTAAATAGCTACATATAAAATTATACATTTGTACATGTATATGAGGCTTACTTATAAAAACACACATTTAATAACATAATTATAAACAAAGTAGATAATAAATTACAAAATACAGTTTTAACTCAGACTATTATGCCAGTTTTTTGAAATGACTGTAATAAATCTAAATGAAATATTCTTGTTAATAAAAAGTTTTCAGATTATTGCACTATAGAAAATATTAAATAATATAAAATCCTAAAACAATTTCTGATTTTACAAGAAAAAAATTTTTTGTTAAAATGGACATTATTAATATTATTATAATGATACAACAAATTTTGGATTAGAACATCTCAATCCACAAGGGAAAAAAAATTTCTAAAGCTGTAGTGAGATTAATTTTTAAAGATAAGAGAAGGCAAAATAATTTGAAAATTATAGTCAAAAGAAAAAGTAGCAAATATCATTATTGATAATAAACATTTTTTTGGAATATGATTATAATCTTAGAAAATCATAAAAACCAATAAAATAAAAAGAACTTACATTTGATTATTTCAAAAATATAGAAATGGGTCAGAAAGGTTTCTAAATTATTTACTTTTAGAATGGAATGAATAATGATGGAGAAATAAATTGAGAAACAATAAATGAAAGACTAATTAGGATGGAAAATTAGGTTCTAATCAAAAAATGATCAAATCGTTTTCCATCATAATTATTAGAAATAAAAATGTTTACAAATCACCAGGTTACAACAGCAAAATCAAAAGTGGTTAAATCTAATTATAATTTTAAATTGTAATCTTAACAAAATTTGAAAAATAAAATCCTACAATTAGATCAAACTAGTTTAATCCAAAATAATATACCATATTCAAAAAGAAATTCCCATGTAATAACGATTGTTATTCAAGAACTAACTCCACATTTTTTCAATGAGAAAATATATCTCTTAATAAGGTAGTCAATTTCTGAATTGGATGTAACCAATTACCTGGAAAAACAGTCTAAACTTGATTAGTCTCAAGACTTGAAAAAAATTTCAAAAGTTCCCATTAGATTTAAATATAGCTGTATGTTACCATGAACCTTAGGGAAATATTAATATAATACTCTTTCATTCATTTGATTAACAATAGCAGAATAATTAAAAGCATTAGTTGCGCTGGTTACTTATAAACCAGTTAAACAAATCAGATCTAAACTATATGCATAATCAAGATTATCAAAATTTTCAAATTTAGGTTTCCAATTACCAGAGAAGATAATACATATTTACATTAACATTATATAATAACAACAAAGAAATTAAAAATGAAAAAAAAACATATAAGTAAACTTTTATTGAGACCATATCATTAAAAAAAAATTTTGCTGAAATAAATAGTCATACATATATTAAATTGTTTTATTCTAAACAAGAAGGGTTTAGTTATCCAAGATCTTCAATGCCCATTAAAGCTCTACAACTAAGGATCAGTTAAAAAATAATATCGTGGTTTATTGCTTGGGAGGTTAAATATCATTTGAGCACCTAAAGTGACATAGAGCTGCACTGCACATACTTTTAACTCACAAGTTCATCCTATATGGAACCATGTAGGCTTAATCACAGTTCGTGAGATGGTCACGAAATATGAGCAATATATTCCTAAAATCATCATGCTGAAGTTCTAAGACACTAAATTCATTGACTTTTTGCTATAATGGAAGCTGCTAAAGCAATTGATGGATATTTACATGGGGTTTGAATGGTTGGCATAGTATCAGAATAAAAATTATATGTAATTAGTCTTCAAAGAATTTATACTATAAAGATTCATTGATAAAATAATATCAGCTCAGATAATTTGGCTAATTAAATTATCATTAATGCATAATTATTGACATTACATATAAAAATGTAGATACATATCGATTCTCATAATCCATTCAAAGATATTAAACCATTAGCTGTTTAATTGTTTATCCTACACTCCAAACATAAATAATACCTCAACTATGCAATATTTAGTGTCATTAGAATTATTAAATTTGAGTGTCCACTTTTAATAATTTTCTATAAAATCATTTGAATATAGTTCTCTCATTATGATAAACTCAATCACATCTAAAATATTATGAAAATCTGAATTAAGAAAAAAATTAAATGGATTAATGGAACATGAATGATATGTTCATAAAGTTTTTAAACATTATTTCTTAAAAATAAAAGGGGGTATTGGAGCATATTAAAAAAGAACAGAAAATATGGATGTACGATTTGTAATAGATAGTAATCATGACATCATCAAGCAAAGTGAGAAAGACGATTTAGATTTACTTGACAGAAATAAACAGTAAAGATTATTAATTTTAAGGATTCATATTTAATAGTATTCGAATTAATAATGGATAAAATGTTCAACAATATATAAAATATACTCAATAAAATCATCTCTGTAAATTAAAATTCATCTTATAATGATGATTTTATTCCAAATGAGGAATACATAGTTATTTTTTACATCTATATAAGCAAGAAGTAATTTCGTACTAGTATAATTTTCCATAATAATTACCTAAGAAAACCTTACTTTAATGCAATCCATTGAAAAAACATCTAGGCTCATTGTCTCTATATGATAAAACTGAATATTATTTCATGAATTGCAGTATGCATAAGAAGTGAATAGATCCAGGAGCCTTAAATTTTTCAATATATGAGATGTAAATCATTAGTAAGAATCTAATATGCTACACAAAACATTAAAAAATGTAATTTATAAATAAAATTTCCTTTTGAATAATTTGTAGGAATATAATCAGTAAAAGATAAAGAGAATGATCATGAAATAGATAGATAAAATCAAATAATGAAATGAACAAGCCATTATTCATTTCAATAATATATATATATGTAATTTTTTTTTTTCTTCTAAGCAAAATGATGTGCAAATTTTGTTTAAAAAAATGATTAAAACAAGGTTCAAGAGAAAAGATTATCTTGCAAAAACCCACTTGATTATTTAAATGGACTTACTGAACTATTTACATTCCATACTTTAACTGATAAAGAAAAAAATCATTACCAAAGACTGGTGGAATTCAAGGTACCAGCATCCTGATACTTATGATGAATATGAAGAAGCAATTGTACTAGGATTTTGGAATGATAGGACAATGTGCTGCAGCAGGTATCTCAACATTGATACAAATCAATCACTGGAGAAAATTATCAATTTTTTTAAGATAGGTGGCAAAATTCAGATCTCTTACAGCTTTCCCTGTCAGAAAGCCATGCATTATTCATATAAGATACAATTTACCAAGCAATATTCAGCACATTACGTTGACCAATAATTGGTTATCTATAGAAAGAATGGCAGATTTACTAGAGGCCATAGACCTAAAAATGCCTCATCCAAGTGAAAAGAATCATTTTGCGTCACAATCTACAAGTACTTGTGCTATAAATTTCAGTCAACTTGATCAGAGCAGATATGGTCACATACCTGGTTATACATCACCTAAGAAAAGAGTCTCAAGAAACTTTCTGATAAATAATACACCTGCTTTCCAGTCACCACAACAGAAAAAACCTCCAGATAAAATATAATATCAAACTACAGCTGAATAACCTTATATCAACCAATGGCTGCATAAATAGCATATAAAATGCCCAATGAACATCCCAAAAGAATTCTTAGTAAGTACAATCTTTTTTTTTATTGTTTTTAAGCTCAAGAATTTGAAACGAACAATCCATTATTCATTTCAATAAATTTTTTTTTTTCTTCTAAGCAAAATGATATACAAATTGGGTTTTAAAAAAACAAACTAAAATGAGGTTCAAGTGAAAACTAAGTTTTGGATATAAAAAATCAGTTTTTCTTTTCTTTTAATCAGATTGAAATACTACTTCATTCAAATTCCATGATTTCACTGTAACTTGTAAATAAAAAGGAAGGACATTAATAACAGTTAGCTAGATCTAATATGGAACACTTTTGATCATATTTTGAATAATTCCATCTGAAATGAATTAGTGCTTATTTAAAAGACATCTAGAAATTACAAGACTATACTACTATCACCCTAAACAGACTTTAATAGTTGTCTGAAAGAAGTAAATAATTATTTTATTTTGGGTGAGTCTTGTATTTAAAGAACAATTTGTACTTTATTTTAAATAATTTGGATTTGTAAATAACGCTTATTATCAGGACATTATTTTTTAAAAGAAAAAAAAAAAAGATTATATATCACATGTATGCTAATAAGCTTTGAGGAAAAGATAAAGAAATAATGATAATCATAGAAAGGCAAAGTAGATATATAAATTGTCTAAGTCACAAATAACCATAGTTAATGATATTTCCATTAGTCTAATTCAAATGTAGTTAAATTTATATTTTATTATTGAAAATTGGATTTTACATAGATGGATTTATATATGCATAGTTTTTTGTTCAATGTTTAATAGTTTACATATGGGAGAATGCATTCCTATCAGTTTAATGAGTTAGGGATCGATCTCATTATGAGTCTTCCCTGTATAAATTGTAGATGTATTAAATTAGGTTTAGGACCAAAAGCCACTCCTTATTAATTATTGTATAAAAGGTTTATTCAGTTACGGTTAGGGCCAAAAGGCCATCTCTTAGTTATTATGTAAGTGGTTATGTTTAGAATTAGGGATCTAAAAAAAGATCATTCCTCATGATTATTGTGATAAAGTTAGCATTGATGTCTATTCCATATAAAGCATATTTATGTGTAGGTACTAAGACACATGGAATTCCGCATAGAATTATAAGTTTATTGAAGTCAGGGTTAAAAGTACGGCAAATGTGTTATATTATCTATGAATAAATTGATACTATGATGTATAAAGATTAAAGGGCTTTGTTAAAGAAATAAATTGCATATTTGTTAATGATTATACTTTAAATAAATTATTGTTACATGATTTGTTAATTTTATTGAAAATAAATTGTACATCAATTAATAAGTACACTTGTAAATAAATTATTATTACATGATTTGTTATTTTGTTTATGTAAGCTTCTGTGGTATATCATCATTCATCGGAGGTAACTTACATTCTCTGTGATTTAGCCCGCCATTACAAATGGGCTGTGTAATATACATTATTATATTGAATAAAATATTGTTTTAGATATGCAAGTGTTAGTTTATTTCCTGATATTTAAAGCCAGGTAGCGCCTAGGTATTTTATGTAGATGAATAGAGAATATATAAATAAATGAACTAAGGCAAGTCTGACCATTACAATAGCAATGAATGTTCTACTGAGATATAAAGACCATTTATCTCGGTACCAGGAGCCAGCACTAACGTGATATCAAAACTTATTAAGTATCCTGACTGATTAGTGCCATTAGAGTTTCTAGTTAGTCTTATTAGCAGCAGCCACTCACAAACAAGTGCAGCCAAACCAATCTATGAATCACAAATATATCTACACATAAAATATGCTGATACATTATTCATTTGCTATCATTTTTTAACTTCTTCATGAACTTTTCTTTTGGAAAGACTTCAACTATGGTATTTTATCCTCAGCCACATCTTCCCAATGAAAACAATATTACACTTTGGACTGTCTTTGGGATAATCTTTATAATATAAACAGAGTTGCCTTCCCCACTAAAACCATGCTAAATTTCAAACATTTATCATTTTTTATTCATTAATAAATAACTAATTACCTGAGAAATGTTACTTCCAGTTTTGAAATTTGTAAAAGACTTTAAAATAACTTGGTTTATATCTTCAATTATTTTTTTCCAATTGGTTGCAAATGAAACAGCAATGCCAGTAATATGTTCTGAAAAAAGGACAAACATTAAAACATGTTTCTCAATTAAGCATATTATTAACAATCTTGATTAATACCTAAAATCATCGTCAAGCAAGAGAGCAATTTTTTCATATTACACACATTGGCAAACAATTTCTGCTTTTCATTATATTAAAAATACAACAGGAAACTGTTGTGTCTGGATGGTATTAGAATACCAGTCAGGCAGCATTTGTTGAATTTTAAAAAAATCTAAGTACATGCTTACTGTAGCAAAATAAATTTATTTAATATCAATAACAAAAGAATAACTAATAGAACAATGATGAGAGATTTCAGTAGAAATCTCTACAATCTATGAATAAACCTGTACGTGAGTCACCTTCTACTCAAGTTCAGTAGAACAATATAATTCTATTGCAATATATATTAAGTGTAGAAAGTCCTTCATGCTTCCATATACATTAGGAACATACAAATTCATTATAATCATAAATTACACAGACTATCAGCTATCATTATACTATGTGAATTATACCCACACTTATTGCTTCACAGTTCATTATACTTAATTACATCTTCACTGTGCACATTAGCCTCTTCATAAATCCTAGCAGAGGATTATACACAAGAGTCTAATTAAGATTGTTCCTCATTTGCAAAATTTACATTTAAATGTATGATTGTCATTTGCAGATTTTCTAGAGTAGTTTAATATTATAAGGAGATAATTTATTCATGTACTATCTGCATTTATTTATTTAATAAAAATTTATTTACAATTATGTATATATATATGCACAGACAATCCAGAAATTATGCAAAGCACTTGCAAAAAAAAAATAGTTAAAGTAGGAATTTAAGGAATGATTCTAGTATGTTGAAACCCTTCACAATAATTCGCTGGCCACTTTTAATGTTTTTAGAACTTAAAATAATTATAAAGAGAGAATATGGATATCTACTTTTTTTTTCGATTTAATCAAATGCTCTAAACTATAAATGCAGATTTGTTCACATGGGTATAGCACACAAGTTAATAAACAACATGTAATTGATGAAATTCTCTATATTCTCCTTAAACAAGAGAATAAAAAATATATATTAAGGAGAATACATTTCTATTCTGCCAGAATAGAATTTGGATTACACCGAATTGCGTGTAAAACAATGTTTTCCATTAACTTTACGAGAAGATCTATTCCAATAAATACCCATCTGTGATTAACTTTGCTTTAAAAAATTATTCTAAAGAAAAACCAGAATGATGAAAGAGATTATTAAGAAGGTAATAGAATCTTTAAATACTTTTTTCATATTATTCTATCCAATGTAGATAGAAATTTTGCCTAATTTTTATTTTCATAAAAAATATTGAATTTTAAAAAAGAACTTAATGTTAATATTATTTATTAACTATTATAAAATATTATAACAGATATCTATAAAAATAAATTTCCAAAAGTGATTGATATTAAAAAATGATACAGCACCAATATATATATAGTAAATTTTATAAAAACATATCTGATATCTATGTTTAAAGACAAAATATAAAAAATGCAGAATTTTATATTAACTTACATTTTACGTGAAAGATTGAGAATAAATCTTACTATTATGTGTTGGACAGACATAATAAGTTTATCTTCAGAACCCAATTTGATTATTATATGTACAAGTTTTTTTCTTTTAGTTTATAATTTTTAGTATTACCTATTTGAAATGTAAACTTGTAAAAAAAAGATTTCTTTTTATATCGCACCCAAAAAATGTTTTTTTATATAATTAATATACAGGCAGTTTTCAACTTCGATAAATAGTTCTCTCACAACTTTTTACATAATCCAACTTATGCTAAAGTTGATAAAAAATTATGTATTTTTATTACTGTGAAATATTAAAACACATCCTCTTTGAATAATCATATTTATAGAGCAATACCATATTGAAAATGTTTTTATAAAGTACACATTATTTTGTAAATTTAAAAGAAAGTATATTAAAACTTTCCATATGCCACTCAGTGCAAGCCAGAGTAATCAATGGATGCCAGAAGGCTCGTGCATAAAATCCCTATCTAATGCCTACTCATCCAAAATCCCCAGACTAGTTTCTGGCTTCTGGCCTTCTTCATCAGCAAGCATAAGAAATTGTGATCATGTGATGTTTGGTGGTATATCTTAAGTAATAAAATCATATTTCCAATAGTATTTAAAATAAAAGATATCTAATAATTAACAATTTTATAATTAAAAACAATTTTTTTTATGTACAATTAAATTGAATTTATTATTCAATTTTGAAAGAAGTCAACTTATTTTTCTCCTACTAGGGGAGTTTTCTGCAAAAGATGTTTTTTTTTTTGTATGCCACTAAATTGAATTACTTTATTCAACTTTGAATGATAAGAAATATTTAGAATGTTTTTCACCTTGTTTGTATATAGGTGATAGAGTAGATGGCTACATACTAACATGAAATTTTAAGTTATAAATATGAATGGGCATTTCCTTATTCAAAAGCTACCAAAATATGAAATTTAATAATTAAAATTGGCAGAATAATGATTTGGCTAGAATTAATTACGGCCATTTATTAATGAATTGTAAAATCATTATTAAGATCGGTACAGAATGTGCTCTAAAACCTGGTGGAATTTTATTCTACAAGAGCATAAATTAGTTCATTCAAAATTTATAACAAGTTTTAAATCTGTAATATAGTAAAAAATTAATGAAAAAAGAAAAATATTTTAAATATATAATAAGCTTGTTTCTCCATCAATAGGAAAACAAGTAATTCTAATTAGTATGGTTGCTATTAACCCCTTGAGACCTATTTACGCCCAGTTACGCTTGAAAAATAAGTTTCCAATTTCGACCGCAATAGCGTGCAAACCGTATACGTCACAGTTACGCTTTTTTTTTCTTTCTCTCCGCCATTTTTCTATCTTTTTGTACGTCTAAAATTTTTTTCTGTGCAATGAAAATTAGATTTTTTATAGCAATTTTTGTAAAGTACATTATTAAAATTTTGTAAATTTTTTTTATCTTTCTAGATTTTATCAACGGATAAAAAAAATATACGGAGAAAACAATTATTTTCGCCGCTAAACGTAATTATGATTCTAACGAACTTTTCTGTTGATGTGTTTGATTTTGAGGTTTCGTATTCCCCATTACCCGTAAGTATTCAACATTCATCATCATCATCTCCCACTGATATATAATAATTGCTTGTAATTCCTTTGGGTTATTTATTTTATTTTATTTACTGTTTTTATACATTTCATTGTAGATAAGTTTTTATTCATTTTATAGCATACTTTGCTATTATGGTTTGCTATGTAATAATGCATAATTTAGCTCACTCTTACCCTCATGATATTCCAATAATGTAGTAATTATTTTTTACATGCATAACTTAGAATTTACTACGTTTTTATTCATTTCATTGTAGATAACTTTTTATTCATTTTATAGCATACTTTGCAGATAACTTTTTATTCCTTTTATAGCATACTTTGCTATCATGGTTTCCTATGTAATAATGCATAATTTAGCTCACCCTTACCCTCATGATATTCCAATAATGTAGTAATTATTTTTTACATGCATAACTTAGAATTTACTACGTTTTTATTCATTTCATTGTAGATAACTTTTTATTCATTTTATAGCATACTTTGCAGATAACTTTTTATTCCTTTTATAGCATACTTTGCTATTATGGTTTCCTATGTAATAATGCATAATTTAGCTCACCCTTACCCTCATGATATTCCAATAATGTAGTAATTATTTTTTACATGCATAACTTAGAATTTACTACATTTTTATTCGTTTCATTATAGATAACTTTTTATTCATTTGATAGCATACTTTGCTATTATGGTTTCCTATGTAATAATGCATAATTTAGCTCACCCTTACCCTCATGATATTCCAATAATGTAGTAATTATTTTTTACATGCATAACTTAGAATTTACTACATTTTTATTCGTTTCATTATAGATAACTTTTTATTCATTTGATAGTATACTTTGCTATTATGGTTTCCTATGTAATAATGCATAATTTAGCCCATGATTTTTCAATAATATAGTAATTATTTTTTATCCCCATAACTTACACTTTACTAAAGTTATTACTGTTATTTTTTTTTTTGATCCACACTAAAACCTTGCATTTCTAATCCACACAAAACCTTGCATTTCTAATAGATATCCCGCATAGAGGGCCTAGAAAAACAACTGCTTGCAAAAATAGAACATACAGGGTGTCAAGCAGAAAAACGAAATTGAAATGGTCACCTTTTGCCACATTACACCAACAATCTGTAACTCAGGTAGGTCATGTTATATATTATTTTTTTCTGCATTTTATGACGAATGTGATGAAGCTGTCTATGAAATTGTCATTTTAGGCTATACCTTTCAAAATTGAGAGTTTGTGAACCAATGTAAAAATAAAGATTTTAAAAATGTGAAAAATATCATTTTTTTTTAATTATTTTTTGTGGTAATGACTACTTTATCAGCTTTATAACATTCTTTCATATTTGCACTTTATAAAAATGTATATATATATATTTATTTATTGTAATAAATTAGACATTTTATTTAAAATTGTAGGTCCTGTAATTTTTTTTGGGAATTAAAAATGGCCGTTCAGGTCTCTATGGGTTGGACTAGTGTAGATACACTTAATTGGATAATTATGGCTTTAACATTCATCAGCTTTCCAGTATTTTAGATTTATATATTAAAACCCATGCCAGCTGTATTGAAGAAAATTCAGTAATAAAAAATATAGCCATCAAAGGACAAAGTTGTACTGTACAATTTACAACATGAAAAAATTTTCATTTGCATCAGCCTTTGAGATAAACAGCTAATTTACAGATTGTACCAGCTGTGACTAATATTGACCTAATCTATAGTTTTTGTATCTCTAGTTTTTTTTAAAATCTGTCTGCCTTTTCTATGACAAAATTAACCTAATGGCCAAAATATAACGATATAATAAAATTGCCACTATTAACCAAAAAACTGGTCCCAAAAGAAAAGAAGAAAGAATTCATCGGCATTATGATGATTTATCAGATTTTGACAATATTCAATCCAAGACATCTTGATCTATTCAAAGTTCAAAATTGTCTACAAAAGTTAAAAGTCATACACAAATTTCAAATTAAAATCTCCCTAGGTGAGAAGGTTCCTATTTATTCATTAATCCCATTTATATTTTTTTTTTCTTTGATAATTTTTTTTCTTATATTTCAAATAGTTATAATTATTATTTATGCTAATAAATATTATTTAGCATTCAATATTTATTCATATTTGAATAATACATATATGTTTTAACTTTAACATGAGAATAATTAGGATATTTCAATTTCTTCATAAAATCAAAGTGCTCAGTTTTGTAATCCATATAGATAAACTTTATCAAATTGATTGTTTTGTTAATATTTAACATTTTGATTCTGATATTTCTTTATCTTCAACTCTATACATTGTTCAAGTTATGTTATTCAAGATGTGTGATCATTAGGATTTAATTTTTTTTTTTATTAAGGTATATAGTAATTAATTACCATCTTAGAAAAGCTAGAATTATAATAAGGATTTGGATTCTAAAAGGATTGTAGGATGCTCACAGCCTTATAATTTAAGTTACAGGTGGTGTCTAACTGATACTAATTAATTAATATAAGCTATCATTGTTATTTTACTCTCAAGAAGACCTGAAGAGGGGCTGATCTGTTATATTTGCTCATCAATGGGTGGCTGCAGTAATCAGTTCAAGTGAAATTCAATTATATTTAATCGTCTCCATTATCAATTTCTATTTTAATATTAAATAAATATAATCAGAAAAATAATTGTTTTTATATTTATAACATTTATCATGAATTAAAAATTTTTTTGAAAACAAATCCATTTCATAATTTATTATATATATATTACAGATAGTTTTATGTAAGTTCAGATGAAAATTTAATGTGCATTCAATTTCTTGATTTTAAAATAACTAGAAATCAATGTGTGCTGGATTACTGTATGACCATTAATTAAACTAATAGTAAAAAGAGATTATATTCCATATAAATCAAGAGTGCCAATGTCACACAAAATGGCAGGTTTGAAATCCTTATTTAGAAATAATAGACTTTGCAAATATTCATCGGATAAAGGCAAAAATATTGAAATATATTTGAATGAATTGTTAAATGTTGGCTACAATTATAATCATATATATATAATATTTTTACAGATTTTAATACAAAATATAAGAACAAAAATTTTAATAATAATATTGATTCTCCTGCTAATAAAAATATATGGATATGAATACCATATATTTCAAATGATCAAGTAAATTTTATAAAGAAAATTTATAAAGGTATATGTGACATTCAATTTTACACACCTCCTACATTAAACAAATTAATAAATTTTAACTCCAAAGATAAAACCTCGTTTATAAATAAAAATTGTGTCATTTATAAATGGATATGTGTGTGACAGTGGACTTATAGATGAATCAAGATGTACATTGGAAAAAAAGAACCAAAGAGCACTTGCTGTTATTAAAACGGATTCAGAAATCGAAACAAAATTGCAAAGTAGATAATATTTCAGCATGTTTTTACGACCATAATAAGTCATGTATTATGGTTTTGACTTCAATTTTAATGTAAAAATATTGCAAATTGGAAAAAATAACAATAAAGGAATCTATGCTAATATACAAATACAAACACGACTTAATTAACAGGCAGGCAGCAAACGTTAAGATCATGGAATTGGAAAGGTTAGCCTTTCAAAGTGTTAGTTGGCAAAGATTACTAGGATAATCGAAAGCGCCCCTAAGTGGATTTATAAATATTCAATTATATAATTAAGTACAGATTTATATATGCTTCGTTTATAAGTAGGAAATTGTTTTTATTTATTATTTTATTACATTTCTGAGATAACTAACAAACAGATCTAAAAACAACAGTAATATCAGTGTTAAATATGTAATTTACAGTTGAATATCCTGATGTTTAACTTGAGACTTCAATAATCTGCAAACCTTGTGTTAGAATACGAGTTCTAACATTCAATTGTATCATAAAGTCTTTGATAATTGCTGTTTTGAGGAATATATGTCATTCTTGGTAATCTGAGATTGATGTCATGGGCAAGTGATGTAAAAGTTTGTAAAATAGCTTAAACATTGACATGCTAGGATAATTTGCATTGTAAATGTATAATAAATAAAGAACTACCAATAACTATTGTAACCGGTTGGGTTACATGGCACACAATAACATAATTGTGTGTATGCATATATATAAAGGAAACAAAAAATAATCATAGACATAAATTTTTGTACATATTTTTCTACATTTCTTGAAATAAAAATAGTAAAGGGTTAAATAACTCTAAATTTAAAATAAAATTTTGTTATAAATAAACAGTTAAAAAGGTCTAATAAATATTATTTATTCTGATTTTGAAATTTAAAAATAAGCATGCTTTCTGATAATTGTAAAAATGTCTATGATCTATTTTTGAAAATCTTTAATTGGTAAATCTCTAAGTAAAAACATGTATTTTACACCTTTGGTAAAATTTCAAAGTTGCTTCTAGCTTGTAATTAAAAGTGCTTTTAAAAGGATTAGAATTGTTTTTAATCAAGATAAGAAAAAAGTAATTTTAAATTAAAAACAATATGTTGTTGTCACGCTAGCAATCCAAACTATAAAAGGTTTGGCTGGAAAGATTAGTTCAGTTTGGTTTTCAGTTTTTAACAGTCTGGATAGCAGTTTTTGAAAAGTTCAGTCTGGTTTTAACATTTTGAAAAGCAGTGGCCAAATATAGGCCAACTGCAAAGTTTGGATATTAATTTTTTTAAGACATTTATTGTCTTAATATTTTTGTGAAGCATGTTTGGAGTTATGAAAATAAAAATAGCTCCCATGAAGATGTAGCTGAAGTCAAGCCATTAGATCCAGCAGTGAGCAATCTATTAGTTCTATACCCTGGAGTTTTGATTCACTTGAAGACTGGGTCAACTTTAATGGATCAATTAGCCTGTACAAATGTGTTCTAAAGATAGTTTGCTGGTCTGAAGCCCATCAAGCCCTAGACAGAAGGGAGGAATGCCAACCATACCTGAATTATACTTTTCCCTGATAATGACATGCCTGGATTATACTTTTCCGATGGACAAAAAAACAGCTTGCCAAGAGAAAGCTTGAAGAATTTGTACATGTATGCTGTTGTTTATCTATGTATGCAGAGAAGCACAAACAAACATATATATAGCTGGCAAGTAACATTATATATTAAAAATGACACTTTAAAAAAACAATTCTGCTTAAGTTAAACATCTAAAAATGAAAATTTAATTGATAAACCCTATTATATTTGTTTTTTCAAGAGAATAAGTGAAAATGTTTAAAATCTATATTTTTAAATTTAAAAACATTTCTAATTATTCAATCAACAATAATCTGGTCAAGATTGACTGTTATATTTTTAAAAAAAAAGTTGATAATACTTTTTTTTAAAGAAAAAAAAAGGAACTTATAAACTAATATATATATTTTTTAAAGAAAAATAAACTAAACTATTATGATAGAACTTGATTCATATCATCTATATTTTTGTGTACACACGTATGTGTGAATTTTATATACTTTCAATATTAAATTAATTAGAAAAATATTGTAATGTTAGTGCGTGGCTGAAATTCAATACGCATGCATGTAAGTTAAATATGTTATTATGTACTATAAAAATTATTTTCCTTTATTATTTTGACAATTTGAAAGTGACAACTAGAAAGGTTTATTTTATGGCAAGTCAAATGTTCAGAAATTACATGCATACACATGCATGTAAGCATATATATGTCACTTGTATTACAAATACCAATGTATGTCAAATAGACACTTACATGTAAATTTTAATCATTTATTTTATTATTAAATGTCAATTCAAGCATGTTCATTTTACATCAAACCACATGTCTGCTAAATGAGTTTTAGGTAAACCTAGTAGCATTTATAAGTAAACCATCATGTAGTAACTTGAATATTGTAAATAATATTTATGTAAATCACAATGTGATGATTTTTTTTATTATTGTATGTTAAACAAAATCAGAAGGCTTCTAATTATAAAACAATATTCTAGAGACCTTAATATCATTTTTTTATTGTTAATAAACTTGTATTCAATTGTTAAAAATTTTATTGCATAATTATTTCTTGGTCACTATAACAATAATAGAGCTTATGTTCTCTGAGCTAGATTCAAGCACAGGCTGAAAATATAAATGGGGATGTATTTAGTGCTTAAGGAAGCATTGCAGTTTGACATTGTCCTGATTATGGCACAGGGATTATATTCTTCAAAGCCTCTGTACTACATTTAGTTTAGTTTAGTCTATTAGAAATTAAGTTTGTAGATAGCCAGTACATTAAAGGTACTAAGTGACCAGAGCATTGATGATGATCAGCATGTTTTAATATCCCAGCATTATTGCTTTGATGATTATGTATTCTAATAGGTTAGCACTTAATTGGTGCACCCAAAGTTATATTTAGATAATTGCCCCAAGCTGGCAATGGCTCAGTAGTTAGCCTGGTCTACAGAGGACCCATTTCCAATCCAGTCACAAGATTGACTGTTGATTTATTGTATTGATATTATTTGATTGGTGGATCATTCATAATGATTAATGGTTTCTTTTAAGTATTACTCAGCAATTACTTAACTTATTTATAATGCTGGTTGATGTCTAATTAATCATAGTTGCTCTGACAAGTTAACTGTGCTGATTTCTCACAAAGATCTATTGATCTTATGCTCTCTTTAATTGTTAAACATTACTTTAACATTTACTTAATATCTCTTGTAATATTTTAATATTATTTAATATATTTATACTTAAATATTATATTTTTTGTAAATTTTAAATTTAATTTACTTGGGAGTGATAATGATTTGTCATACCTTCTTTTCCTTCCACCTCATCTATCCCCCATCCCATTACACTATGATCAAGTACTGGTTGTAATATCTTGTAACCTAGTTGAATTAATTGTATTTTTCTTCAGATGAAGAACTTAATATTCCTAATGCTTATGCAATAATTCAGAAACCATTTAAAGAATATGAGAACCATAAAGCATTCTATATTTAATGAAGAGAAAATGCAAAATTTGAAAATAGTTGTAATTTTTTCAAATTGTAACCTGAGGCAATAAGTTTGCAAAATCCTGATTTTTTTTTATATATAATATGCAATCTTTTGTTTATTTTATTTATTTATTTGTGATTAGGTAAATCTTTTAATTAAAATGACTTCAGTAAGTTGAAGTTAAATTACAAGACTTACTATTCAATTATGAGAAAATAATTGAATCAATTACTGCTTTAGATTAATATTGCTAAAACCTAATAATTTACATAAAGAAAGGAATTAAAATCCATTTTATTACAAAGCTGTTGTTTATTTGATTAGTTGATTAACTTTTTTTTACTATGCAATATTTATGAACAACAAGCTCTTCAGATGAACAAGCTGGATATATTCATATTTAGAGCCTCAAATATGGGTATATGCATTTATATTTATATATACACGAAGGGGGACCCAAAAATAACCAGAATTGCTCTCTATTAAGTGTGCCTGTTATCGCACATGCTTCTGCTGTTACATACCTCTTGTGGAAATCTTTTTGGATCAATCTTCCACATTACATTACCGTGTGAAATCATGGTGCCATGTAATACATTTTTTTGTAATGTATGTTTTGCGTATTTGGTGATTTTTTGTAATGGCTGAAAAGTTGAAATAATGTGAAATTCTGGTGTTTTTTTTTAAGGAAAATGGCAGGAAAAACAGTTGTAATGCTTAAAAAATATTACAAGAAAACTATTCTGGGGAAAACACAAGTTTACGGATGATTTAATAAAATTATGAAATTCCCCATGTCCCAAAAAAGTATGGCAAGTTAAGTTCAATATCAAGATAATGCTATTTTTTTTCTATTGAAGCCAATGCTATTTTTCTCACAAAGTTAGTTCTTAATGGTCAGACGTTTTACTACAAGTTCTGAAACATTTGCATGATGCAGTAAAATGTAAATGTCCTGTTTTGTGGCAAAGTGAAGAGTGCAAACGTCACCATGACAATTTCTCTGTGAGCAGTCATGAGTGTCAAAATTTTTAACTAAATTCAATACGATCCAGCATAGCTATCAGTCATATTCACTCAATCTGTAACCATGTGACTTTTTATTCTCTCAAATGAAAAAAAATGCCTGTTTTGTTGTGTTTTTTTTTGCTGACTTAGAAATAGTGTGTTTCAGGAGTACTTCGAAAAGTGAAAAACATGTTTAGACTGGTATATTGTATTAAATGGGTGATATAGTGAAGGAGATTAAATTTATAATACTTAAAGATAAAAATAAAAAATAAATTTTATTATAAAATTCCAATTATTTTTGAGTCCCCTTATGAGAAGTTTCTATTGCAATTAACATTCATAATAAATTTTTGTTCTGATAAGAAAATATTTGAGAATTAAGCAAGTCAAATTGAAGAAAAAATTCCAAATAAGAAAAATTTTAAATTATTACTTACGTTCTTCTTTTTTAAGTTGTTCTACCTGACCTTTACTCAAAGCAACTTCTGCTTCTTTGACAAACCGAATCATATCTTTTAGATGAGGAGTAAGAACTTCTTCAACAAATTCTTGCATACGAGCATTTAGCAACTCTTTAAAGCGTTCTGATTCTTTAGAATCATCATTAGTTCGCTCCTAAAATAACGTTTTAAACTTCTTATGTATGAATATATACTACAAATAAAATATCCGTTAATTAAAAAATATTGTAATAACAATATAAATAATAAATATAACTGTAATTAAATATACAGTCTTTCAATTCGCAGAAGTACTTTCGATTAATTCTTTATCATTTCTCAACTGACGTTAAATTATCATTATATTTATTATTTATATTGGTATAAATATATACATATATATATGCAGAATATTCTCTAATATTACAATAATAAAAAGAAACAAACAGAACTATGCCAATTATGATTACAAAATTATTTTAACAGCAATAGTTTCTGAATAGATGCTTTTTGTCAAAATCTCAGAAATTTGAAATCCTTTTTATAGTGTGACTTTATCAATATATATATATATCTCCAGTTCATTCATCATTACATCAATTTAATCTTTTACAAAAATCATTGCAACTTAGTCCTAGCAAGTGGTAATCTTAAAAGAACTGGGATACATTGTATTTTCAAGTGAGTAGTTCTCTCTCTAAGCTAATTTCAGTGCCATCTCTGAATCAATGCATTTGTCATGAAGAGACATAGCTTAGCTATTTGTCACAAAAATTTTAATGCATTGTGTCTTGATCACAAGTTACGACATGAAATGTGACAGTGTGTTTCATAGCATGACCTAAATTGGGGAAAACTGCTACTGAAATGTTTGAAATGATTCAAATTGTGAATAAGTTATAAGTCATCACAAAAATGTTTTTGAATGGTTTGCAAGATTTCATGATGAAAGGGGAACATTCAAGATAATCTACAAAGATGCAAAACACAACACATTTTAAGACATAATCCACGCATGCTAGCACTTTAAAATGTTTATGGTGAGTTGCTAAACTATGTTCTTATGTAACATGCATTAATTCAGAAATGGTATTACAGGCACTTTTGAAAGAGAATCACAATGTATATTATACAGAATAATTCTCTGCTCCCAGACCAACAATGTAAAACAAAATAGTGTACACCTGGGTCTCGTTTTACGCAATAGATAGGTTCCTCAGAAAACATGCGCAAACGAAATCGCGCAAAAATTGACGTAACTTACATTGAAAAAGGGGGGATGCGGTCTGTGATTTTTCAAAATTCGCGTAAAAGCAAAGCACCAATGTAAAATTACTTTAAAATTCGCGCAAAAAAAAAAAAATAAGGAAATAAAATATGACTAATAAAAAATTTCAAATTTGAAAAAAATTGATACAAGACAAACTTTTTTTAACTATAATATTTAATTTTATTCAAAATAATATATTTTTATGCATAATTTACAGTACAGTAATTTACATTTTTTTATACACGTTTTAATTATTATGATTTTCTGGTGACAACGTAATTAGTAATTAATCTTTGAGACGATGATTTTATTAATTGTTTACGAAGCTCGCGATATCCAGACATACAACCATTTAGCTCTTGTTGGAATTTAAGAGCACATTAATGATTAGTGTCATTAATAAGAAAATAATAATTGATTACGTTCTTTTTTAAAAAGCAAAAACAGAATGTGATTTAAAGTGCAACATTAACACACACAATGTTTGAACAAATTTACATTATAATCTTGTAAAATTTAATATGTGTATACATAAAATGTGGAAATCATGATTTTAATTTCATTATTGCATAAAATCTTACTATTATAAAGCACTGAAAATATTGAAATTACTAAGATGAAAGTCGAATTCCAATAATGTGCGATTACTTTCAATATAACGTAAGTGCGCAAAATTTATTATTTAAAGTAATAACGCATTATCAGAAATCGACTTCTGGTGAAACACGAATCGCGTAACTTCAAAATCGTGTTAAATAAGTCCGCGTAAAAAGAGACCCAGGTATATTATCATATAAGATGTTTAATATATGATATATAAGAAGAGTTCACAGTAATAACATTCAGCAATCTTATCTTGGAGTTAATTTGCTGGCTTTATTTTTCTTTCAGTAATCATTATAAATCTAAAAAAAATAAATCACTCTTGAAAAAAAAACTTTCAGAAAATGAAATCACTCTTTTTATTTCATTTTTGTTTTTCTCAAGTGCAAGAAATCAATCCCTCTTAGTGAGGAACATATTCTGTATTCTTTACCTTTCATTCACATACTTTTCAAAACATCATTCACAGACATTATTTCTGATAAAATGACTAATTCATGTTTTTCTCAGCCATTTCATTATAATAATCTTTTCATCCACTCAAAATTTCTGCTTCATCATTCTAATTTTTTTCCCAATAATTCCAAATTTCTGCAGTCTACCATGTCAAATTTTCTAATGACTTCATATTGCTGATTTGATAGCAAGTATTCATAAATTATTAGTGATAGATTGAAGACTACTGCCCTATTATTGATTTTTAAGTAACATATACTGGTATCTTAAAGTGAAAAAAGTTTTCACATCATAACAATTTAATAACACTTTCTCACAAAGTTACATATAATCTTTGAACACCTGACACACACAAATTCTAATGTGTTGACATTTTATTGTTAAGAGTCAGTTTACCCATAACAAATTACTTGTGATGGCCCACAAAAGAAATAATATTTATATTGTTATTCAATGGAAGCACATTATCCAATCTACATATCAGAAAATATGCAGAAACGTGAGTTTGGCAGAATGCTTAAAATTAAACTCTTCAGTAACTGATTTGTGGGACATGAACTCCTTATAAATGAGAACAACATCTACTCTTTATTTTGTTAATTTAGAAGCCATAATATAACTATTCTGTGAAGCATTCCATATTTTATTATTACAAATCAGAATAATGTATAGAGATATCAGTAGTTACGACGCAGTTCTAAATTTGAGATATCCGGATAAATTACATTAAGGAGAATGCAAACAATAAGCTAATTACTATTGACAATGATAAAACAATTGAAAGATTAATTGTTCAGGAAATCACATAGTAGGAATGACAGATTAAAATTTTAATGAGAAATTTTTAGCTCTCTATCATAAGAACCACTGTGATATGCACCAGTCTCCAACAATAATTTACTCATATTGCCTATAGATGGAAAACCTACGTTTATATATATCTGACTTCAAAAATAATATTTTTTTGAATAAAATATGTATAATACAAAAAAATGCTTATAAAGCCCTATTTGCATGCATTCTGTATATAAACATATATAGAGAAAAAGATGTATATTTTGGGGTGTGTATATGCATATGTAAGTATATTAATAGCAATTCTTACCATAATGACATTAAGCATCAAATCATAATTATTAATTAAAAAGATAAGTTGATCCTTCCCAGGAGGTAATTCTTTAGCCATTCTCAAAACGAAATTTTCAACTTCAAACTGAAGTTGGCCTAGAAGTGGATTAACTCGCTCATCAGGAAATCTTTCATTTATTTCTAAAATGGCTGCAGAAAATTCAGCATATCTTCTAGTAATCTAAAAACAAATATACATATTTTTATTTTTTCATGTTTCTAAACTGTAAGGACAGATTAGGTGACCATTCTTGCAAAAAAAAATAGGTGTATGTTTGTGAAAAGAATCTTAATCACTTCTGTTGCTTATGTATAGTATCCATGATTTCTTATCAATGTTTCAATAATATCACAGGTATTTAGTTGAGGGAGTAGCATATGGATCCCAAAGAGCAAACCTTATGCTGTTAATAAATTCTGTGGAATTTCATTAATCATTGAAAATAAAAAAAATAAAAAGAGGCAAAATTATCAAAATAAGAGTCAAAGATTACATGACCCTATCTCTTAAGCTTGTAAGTTATAAACAATGAGGATTGCCAATTCCTCAACAAGCTTTGTGATAAATGCTTAGCCAGAGCCAGCACTTAAAATATCTCTGTCAGGAACCCCTTCCCAAATCTCTGACCATGGTTTCATGCTTTGGCACTCCTCAGAGATCTAGTGTCTAAACCTAGCCTGACACCTCTCTGAGGAGTTCCAAAGCACGAAACCATGGTCAGAGGTTTGGGAAGGGGTTCCTGACAGAGATATTTTAAGTGCTGACTCTGGCTAAGCATTTATCATAAAGCTTGTAGAGGAATTGGCAATCCTCATTGTTTAGGCAAAATTATGTTTGTAAAAATCATGATATAATTTTCTTAGAAATTATTTTTTTCATTGATAAATTGGAAATTCGGTTGACTTTATTAACACTATAAAATTACACACAGATCTTTAGAATGCATCCATTATTATTATCTTGAGGGGGAAAAAAAACGATGTAAATAAGTGATGTTGGATACCATACATATTTATAATAGTGATCACAATTAGTTTTCTACATGAATGATCCCTTGTCTGTCTTTACATCCAGCAAAAATATTTGACAGTTTCTACAAACTACATATATCTAAAGGCACATTATTAATTAATAAAAAATTTATAGTAATAAATTATTATACTCTCAATCTTAATTTTCATATGAATTCTTTGGATTAGATTAATATGTCAATAAAATCAGTAATAAACAAAGATATTAACATTATTAGTCAAAATAGTTTGAAAAAAAATTTTTTTAAAAATTCATATACATGTATATAAATTCTTGCATCAATAGTTGGCACTTTTTAAATATTTGTGATGAAGACAAATATTTTTGAAAATACCATGAATTTGTAAAAGAAATAAACAGGATGAAACCTAAACTGTCTCTTGAAGAACAAAACAACTCCTGGAAATTGCCTTATTTTGTCATGCTACAGTCCAAGTCATTAGAAAAGTATGTAATGCTTAGAAAGTTTTAAGACAAAGCTGACCAATAAGACAGACTCCATTACAATGAAAAATTAATCTAATAAGTCATTCTGGAGAATCAATATTATATGATATTTTCTAGAGCCATCTAATATAAACTTGATTAATTATTGAAATGTTATTCATATGATTCCAAAGAACTGATATTGACTTAATGCCACCAAAAAATAATTATTTGAAAAGCATTTATTAATCCTTGCTTACTGTTTATAGAATCAAAACATTTATAATTTAAAAAAACTGAATTGACCTGCATTCTTGTAGCTAATGAGAATTATATAGATTTTTACTTGGAAGATCATGTGATGTAACATCTAGTGGCAGGTTAGACTGTCCAAACAGATTTTTTTTCTACATATTTTTAAAGAACATTTCAATAGAATTATTTTTCTTTTTCACCAACTATCCCTCATGTAAAAAAAAACTTTTTCTTAGGTGATGCCAGAAGTTTCTGTGCATAAACTTAATTAAAGTTAAGCATTCCTTGTTATTATCCTTACAGGAAAATATTTATGCGAGACCAATTTTTTCAGTTGCTTTAATAGTCTATAAAAGTGAGTCAAAAATTATGTAAACTCTGATTACATTAAAACTTCCATTACCCACATTGTCAGTGTTTTCTGTACGTCGCTGTCTCTCCCGCTACTGTTATGTAGTTTTAAACATGTTATATCAATTCAAATGTGACTATGGTTCGCCACTTGTGATTTGAAAGGCAGAAGAGCAGCGTGCAGTGATTCCTTTTCTGAATCTGAGAGATGTGTCTGGTGCTAAAACTTATTGAAGATTTTGTGCATAATGTGGAAAAAGTGTTTTAACATGAAGAAGTGTGTATGAATGGATAAAAAAAATTTAAAGAAAAGTTCAAAATCAACCATCAGCCATAATATTGATGCTTACAGTTTTCCAGAATTTTTTCAAACACCAGTATTGAAACATTAACATGAAAAAGATTCAACCGTACTCACTGCTGCTATTGTCACTCTTCAAAAACTTTGTTTTGAGATGTTGGAGAATCTTTCTTATAATCCTGAACTTGTCCCATCGATCTCACTTGTTTGGTTTTCTGAAAGAAGTCCTATGAGGATGAAGATTTATGTCCCATAATGAGGTGAAAACAATAGCGCATTCCTTAATTCACAACTCAGCCTAAAATATTTTTTAAAAAGAAATAAGAAAGCTTGTTGATAGATGAACAAAGTGTATTAAAAAGCAAGGAGATTAGCCTTTTCTGAAAGTTGATCAAAATAACTCAGTGTGGATAATTTTTGATTCACTCTTGTAATCTAACTCTTAAAAACAATTTGTAATAAAATTAAATAAAAAACTTTTTAATCCTAATCAAAACAAAATTTCATCATTATTTGCAAAAATAGAAAATTCAATATGGTTAATTTTAAAGTAAGATCTGTAACTAAGAGAAATACATTTTATCAGGCTCTACAATAATTTTAATTACAATTTAAATATCTGTATAAAAAAAATTATAATAGTTCAAGTTATTAACCAGGAATTTACATCCAAAGATATATATTTAATTATAAATAGGGTTGACATTTATTTCTATGTAATGAAGTCAAGTAATAGATAAATTTATTCTCACTAAATTTTCAAGGCAGACTAATGACAATATTAGATCTATCAATTATTCATCCAATTCATTTTAGGTATCTCACTGTATAACAGGGCATTCATACCTCTCACATCTAAACTTAAATCCTTACCATTATTTATAAAATAAGCACTTTGTTTTTTTTTCTCATTTTCTAAAAATTTTTTTTTTAATATTTTTAAATTTCCTATGATTCTATTCTGCAGCATCAAATTTTTCTTTTTCTGGATTTGGATTTTTATATATGCTCTTTTTTTTTTTTAAAGACATTTCAACTGTATTGGCTTATCATTATCCATTTAGATTAAAATAATGAAATGAAGCAATTAAAAAAACATAAATTTTAGTGCTGATTGATTATAATCAGATAAAACATTGCAAGAAATAAATAAAAAAACAAAACTCATTTAATAAAGTTATGATAAAAAGAATGTACTTCAGTTAATAGAGAACAAAATAGAAATTTACAATGTAATATTCTTTCTTTGATTTCTTTCATCAGAATAATATTTTACAATGTTTGTAGTATCCATATGAGTTCATCCTGGCTGTAGGAATTTTGTAAACTGAACCAATAACAAATTTATTAACTAGTCAGAAGTAACATTTTGTGGGTTCATACTGAAAGTCAACATTCCATGAAAACAAGGGTTGAATGAGCCTATAATTTTATTAAGATTAAAAACCTAAAACAATAAGTATTTAAGTGCATATTTGTTATTTATACAAATTGGATATGAGAAGTTATCTCCATAAATTAGAGAATAGTAAAACCAACAAATGCATTTTTAATAATTTCAATTATTGCCATTTTTTTTAACCTGGGAAGTCTGAAGAAGATCAATCCAATAATTAAAATTTAAATCCTCCCACCTCAATTTAAATTTTTTATTTTGTGTTGCTTTGACTATTATTTATATTATCTAATTTATAGTTTTAAGCCTTTTACTAAACACTTTATATATATATACACATTTGTTAGCAAAAATATTTCAACCTACATAAAAGGGTCTGGTATCAATGGAACCAAGCTTCAAGGGATCTGTGTCTCTAATGTTCTGAATGTTCAATTCCATAATATATTTAAATCTAGGCCAAAGAATTTCCAATAACGTTTCCCAATATCTGAAAAATGAAATAAAAGTATTACTCAGTGAAAATTTAAATAAGGATATGTAATAATAATGAGAAATTGCTTACTGCCCTAAATAATAATATATTGGGGTTTTTTTTTTTTTTTTTTTAAAATTCAATCTATTACATGCATATAAAATTCAGCTTGTAACATTTCTAAAATATAATAATCAAGTATTATTAATTGGCCACAGTATTCTGTTTCCTAGTTAATCCAACTCATTTTCTTCAGGCTGAAAACTTTTAACACACATACAAAATAAAATTTATGTACTAATTTTTAAAAAATCTAGATTAACAAGTGATAAATTTACCAAAGATCTGTTGCATATACTAATATAGGTAAGTTAAAATGAATGGAAAAGTGCAGTTGAGAGAGTAAAAGTTGACTCAACAAGATATAATAAGAACTGCATTAGAACAAAAACGGAAACATTGCTTGCTAATTTTTTTATTAGTTGTCTTTTAATGCAATACTATCATTTGAATTTTTCTTCACAGTTTTTTGACATGTTGCCATTTCTACCATTTTACATTGCATGGTAGTCGCCATATTCATTTCATTTCCAAGCCTTCTCATGGATATGTGAAATCATGAATAACAGCAAATCCTACATAATACACATTAAACGTAGTATATACATGTAAATGTAATACAATGTAATTTTTAAATGTGATGTTTATGAATTCAAATTTGTGAAATTCTAATTTTTTTATTTTTATATAAAGTTGTAACTGGGGAGATTGTTGATAGAGTGATGACTATACATGTGATGGTTTTTATTTAAAAACATTAGTAATTCTCTATTTGTTTACGCAATTGAAAGTAATATTTATTTTTGATCTTCTATTCACTGCTTAGTCATTATTCAGCAGTAAACAATTAAATATAAGAAAATTTATCTCTGAGATCTCTAATATATAGAGTCTTCAATAATACAACCCCAAATTTGAATCTAATCAAAAAAAATTGTAATTGTACTAGTAAGATAAAATTGAGAATCATTATTTTCCACCTTGCAAGAATAATTGTTCATCTCTTTCCTTAACTCTACACATGAGAATTCAATTGATATCAGATGGCAAGAGACAAGATTATCCCTCAAATAGTTTCCTTACAAGGCAATACGTTTATTGCACTACAGGTATTTAGCTGCCATCATTTACATATTCAGCTGATGGCTTCAAGTTTTCAAACACTTCAAGATTTTGAATCCAAGATATTATACGTCTGCCACTTAATCAATCAGTAACTATATATTTTTAGTGATCCCATTTATAAATTAATTTCAAACATTTCTAATCATTTGACCAATAGCCAAAAACTAGAGAATCTGATCTGGCTCTGCTACCTGTTATCCTTAATTATACATGCTTAGAGAGAAAAGTATGAAGCAAAAATACATTTCTGTAGCCAAATGCAGATTAAATACAAGTTAAAAACATCATGCTATGCTTTACTCAGTCAGTTTCTAGAAGCAACTAAACAACGAAATTTTAAGCGAATATAAAAGTATATATTTTCAAGTACTTCAGTATAATAACTGACCTCCTCTGAAGGTTGACACTCAAAACTGTTTCGAGAAAGTAATGGTTTCTCTAGAAATCATCAAAAACATTATAATAACATAAAAGACATCAAAGATATATGTTTGATTATATAAACTAGTCCCAGTTTACCAAAACTTTCTTTAATTAACTGCTCACTTTTCTTAGTATCCTATTTATTTATTTATTATTATATTTTCTAATTCCCCATATAGTCTTTTTTTATTTTGTTTCTCTTCCTGTTACTCCTTTTTTGCATTCATTTTCTTTCTCATTTTTCCTGTCGTTACTCTTTTCTCCACCATTTACAAATTCTCATTATTTTTAATAATTGATATGTGTGTGTGTGCACATACATGTATAAGAATAAATTACTAATGAAAATAAATTAAAGAATTTTAAAAGACTGATTCTTTTAAAATAAGAAATAAAAGATTTATAACTTTAAGATTAGAAAAAGATTATTTACTAAAATGAATAATAGTCTAATTAAAGAGAATAGAATACATTCTTAATGAAATAAAACAAAGGAATTCGAGTTAGATTTCCTTTATAAGAAAACGTTTGACAAACTACAAAAATAACTCATTAATTAAAGAAAGATAATGATGTAAATTCTTGTAAGGAAATTAAAATGAAAAATCACGAGAGGATGGATACAATATTAGCCAATCAATTGGAGGAATTTAAAACAATGAATGCCTCAGTACTAATGGGATGAACAAGAGGACTCTTGATTCTTGGAGCTTCGTCTGTGCACATGCACATATATACATTAGAGCAGATCGACTCCCATGGCACAGTGTCATAAAGTGTGGAGATATGGCTTCTGAACGTGAGAACAGCCATCTAGGACTCTTATAGGTCTAATTTATTATTTATGTATGCCTTTGAGCCTTCTTATGTTAATGATTGTATATATGTAAATAGTTAAACATTATTAAGGATTGTAAGGAAAGAATTATCTAAATATTAATTGTTGGCATTGATTTGTACTCGCGGGAAATACACTCTTAGAATAACTAGACATAGCAATAATAAAAAATGTAATTTGTGTAAAGTATTCTCATACAAAATTATACTGATTAGTAATTAATTCTAAATGACTTACTTATCAAGAGCTGGGACTTCTCTTTTATGAACCAATACTTGATACCTGTATATGATATGCATGCATAAAAACACCGCTATGGAGTCATAACAGTCCATGATGTAACCTTCAATTTGTTTCTTAAAATATATATATTGTTTTACAGGTATAATGAATATATTTCGTATAATTTTTGTTAAAAACATTTTATTTACATGAAATAATAAATAAAATAAAATGGCTAAAAAGAAAAATAAATGTAGTATCTAATCACATATATTTTCAATAAAAATAAGTGTTATGTAAAAAATAATTGTAAGGTTGATTGCTAGGAAAGTTGTGACATTTTTGCACCAAATGTGCAGATTGACATAATAATTCCATGGATTTTTTTGTTACATAGTTGAGAATCAACCCAGGAATATTTAAATCTTGAATCTCTCATTCTTCCATTGAGCTACCATACAGGGCTAAAATGGTTACTATTTATAGCACTCAAGATTCCTAGTCAAATACTTATTCAACTGCTAACTGAATTTGGCATTACTTAGATTTAAAGATCAGACAAGAATTTCTGCATTCAACATAATAAAGCAGTAGTCAGATATCAATAAGTGGCATGAGACTATATCAATGGTACTCAGTCTGTTGACTGTGGGCCCCTGAAGGATTCACAAAAACTTGAACAAATGTTAAAAAATTTTACAGTTAAAATAGAAAGCAAAAATAAACGAATGAAAGTCAAAAAGAAAATGAAATCTTAATTGCTTGTTTGCATAAAACTTCACCTTTCTCATTTTCTGTCTTCAGTAAAAATTAAATCAGTTGATTAAAAAAAAAAAAAATTATAGAAAATAATTAATCAGCACTTCAGGGTTTTAAATCTTGAATAAAATGGTGATGTCATGATTTTAGGTAGGTTTCTCTGGGTTGTAGTCCCTAAAATTAAGAGAGCTCTGAAAATAACCCTAATATATTTTAAAGAGAACTCCATTTTATATTTCTAAACAGTTAAATCCTTCTTTCCAAGAAAAATAATATAACAAAAAGGGGGCCTGTAATTGTGGAAAATATTGAGAAACTTTGGATTATAACTTTTTACCTAAAGAATTGGTTATGGATAAATTACTGAACTCAGATTATAGCCAATCACAATCTAACTAATTCAGATTATGTAGCCAATCACAATCAAACTTATAATAAAAGGTTTCCAAAAAGAAAATGTTTAGCAGGAAGGATGGACAAACTATTGTCCCATCGCAGCATATTACAGTCTCTTCTTTAAAGTTTTATATACATGCCAAGTAAAAGAAATAAATACCTATGCATAGAGTGAAATAAAAATTAAACCTTATCAAATTTCAAACAGAATACAGTTAATGTAGCAAAACAAGTTAAATACACATAATTAATAATATAAATATGATAAACATAAATGTATTTATAAAAATAGTAATGCCTTAGAACTGAAATGAGAAAGACATCTACTGTAGATCATTGGTGGATCGCCAAGAAATTTTGGAGTGATTGTCTGAATTAAGAAATAATAATGATAACTAATGCTACCTTATGCCAGACTAAATAGCTATGCATAAAAGAAATATATTTTTTGCACATGTATTGTTATTATGGATGAATCAATCCTTTACAACTGATGTGGTTGGATATTGTGGACAAATTTAAGAAGTTAATGTAAAAAAAATAGTATTTTATCAATTTTAAAAGAGCAGTGTAATGACAACTGCAATGAAAAGAAAGACATACAATTTTAATACAGAATGAGAAAAACAGTTTTCATTACAATGAATGCAAAGTATGTATGTTATATATATATATCATGCAAAGGTGTCACTTCCAAAAACAGGAAATGTTGAAAGAACTTTTAAAACCATGCATGCAAGTTGTGATAAAAAAAATTTCCATTAAAAAGCAAACTATGCAAACAAAAGATGAAAGAATTTAAGTTGTAAGGAACCAGCTAAAATCGTACTTTAAAATAAACCCATTATTAAATGTAAAACTCCAATATTTGCATCATTTCATGTGGGTTATGTGTTAATGAAACATAGATCTTTCACACAGAAATGATAAAAGAAGTATTTCTAAAAGCCAGTGATTCATTATTTGATTCATTCAAGAACAAATATGAAATTATTTCTACAATTAAAGATATACAACTTTCTCATGGAACTGTTAGAACTATCATGCATCATACAGAAATTATAAATTCTGATTTTACCAAGGAACTAACCAAAGATATGACTTACCATATTTTTTTCTTCTTGCAGTTTGATGAATTTCTCTATATATACTTAATATTCTGCATTTAATATTTTTATAAGAATATTTTTTAAGGATATGAATGTGGAAAAAAAAGATTAGCAATAGTTCATTTAAAGAAGAAAAATTGCTTTTTCAAAAAATATACAGAGGAGGCAAAAAAATCCAATTTATAAAGTCATATCAATGACAACTGATGAGGTATTGAGAATGACCAAAATAATCAACAATGTTTTGATTATGCAAATCAGAAATGATAATTTCCCAAATTTACTTTACTATTATTGCATTATTCACTAGTACATCCTCTGTTGTAAAATTTTAATGTATCATATTATGGGAATCTGCATGAACATTATGAACTTCTTTCAAGGTAAAAGTCTTCAGAGAAAAATGTTTCAGGATTAACTAGATAAAAATAAATCTGGATATAGTTAATTAAATCAAGAAATACTTTTACAAAAGTTCAGGGACTTATTGCAAGAGATAGAAGATTTTTTAGAATCAAGAGATGAAATGTATGTTTAACTTAATGATGACCTTTCGTTGATGGATTTAGCTTTTGTTATTGACATAACTAACGATCTTAATGAACTGAATTTACAATTGCAAGGAAGAAAGAAAACAATAACTAAAATGACTGGATTTTTAAAAATAAGTCAAAGGTGTTATCTGTCCAATTAATAAAGAATATTTCTGATGAACTGTCAAAATTTGAGAAATGTTTCCAAGAATTTACTAGATTAAACCAATAATTATTTTGACTAGTTATTCTGTTGATGTGGAACAAATGACTGAAAATGTAAATAACATATTTTCTTTATTTCTGGAGAAAATTTAAATTCTGCAAAATGACATGATTTTAAAAGCACAAAGTTTAGAACTTAAAAATCACTTTTGGAATCTAATGAATAAAGGAAAGTATTTAAATTGACAAAAAGTTCTGTTTAATTTAATATCAATTTTTGGCTCTACCTACTATGCAAATTTTTAACAAAGAATATAATTAATTGAAAATTCCATTCCCATCCTATAGAAGACTATTTAGAATTCTGTCCACATGTCCAGATATTAGAGATTAGTGGATATGAAGCAATCCACTAATAAATTTTTATGCTTCTATTTGAATTTATATTTTATATTCATTTTTTATTATATATTACATTTTTTGATGATAAATTAATATTATTTATAATAATTGATATTATTACCATCATTATTATTATTATATGATATTATATGGGTGGTGAACTGCGACACTTGGAAAAATTACAAGTAGCCCTTATCCCGCAAAATCGATCTACCTCTACTCTAGAATAATCGTTAACTTTTGTTTCCATAGAAACCAAATCTAATGTTTGTCATTCATTTCTTATCTCCAAGATGAAAGGTAACCAAGTAATATCAATAAACATACTATTTTTTTTAAATGAAGATAAAAAATGGCAAATGGTTGTTATACATTTACTATTTATAAATATATCTCTAAGTTTAATTAAATAAAGGCATGAAAGATAAAGTTTATGTATGACTACAAGAAAATCAATGATTAGACTACAACTGACTTCAAAAACTAAAATGAATCTAATAAAGACATTTACTACTTGTTATAATCTCTGACGTTAATTCATTTCTCCCATCACTTTACTGCTCTCTTAAAATAAGATATATAGATGTCCTCGATGTCTCCGCTGCTTTTTTATCAATGCAATATTTGACAATACCAAAGTGGACTTTTAATAAAAGAAATAAATAAAAGTCAATGAAGGCTAAATCCAAACTGCTAGACAGATCTTCTCTTTGCTGGACTTCTCGTTATAATTATCACTAAAGAAATCAAGCCTTTATACTTACAAAGAAATGCTATTAATCTGCCTTTCGGAATTTCATCTTATGGTTGTTTAACATGGACTATGAATTCTAAAATTAAGCAAAGATTACAAGTAACATTCGAAATATGGAAAGAAAATATTGTGCAGGGAATAACAGGAAAATATAAGGGAAAAAAATAAGATTCAATCCCAGAATGGTAATACTGGTATACCTTGAAAAATATTAAAAAATTAAGTAGGGATCTTTGATAGGATATCTTCTAGAAATAAGAAATTTCTTAAAAAGAAACCTATATTGAAATAGGGAGACAAAATATGAAAGTTTGTTGGATTATTATGGAAAAGAAAAGCTTGTGTCAGATTCTTAGAAAACTGTTGGAAAAACTTTTGCTTTAATGTGGACTGTCAACGATTGAAAATAACAATGATTCTTACAATTAAAGCTGGATAATCCCTTAAAGTGACAGTGTGATGTAGAATTCACATTTTTAAATGCTTCTGAAAGTCAGCTAACAATATATATTAAGAATCTCAAAATATTAAATAGCCTTTCCTGTGATGATGTAACGTTAATCTTTTAGACTGCTACTGAACTGAGATATTGTCCAGTGCAGTGACAAACACTTGATTCAAACTGGTCAGGATGTACTAAAATAAGTCCTCAATAACAGTTCAGTTAAGCAAAAGTTCTTTTTCATGCGTATAGTAGTTATAAGCACTGCCCAGTAAGTTCATTTTGTGTTTATCAATGAGTTTTCCCGGCACCATCATGCATAAACTTGCTAAAAATTCAAACAATCAACCATTACAGACAGCATGGATGAACCATAATAACTTTATATGGATATTTGGTCTATCATTATCCTATTGTTAGCTTTGTCACAAAATTCAGATTTGTCTATAGCATTTAAAGATCTTAAAAGAGAATTTGTGCACCCAATTGTGAATAACTAGATTTTCTTTTTGTAATTTATTGCAGCGGTAAAGTGGCAGATTTTAAAACTCAGGCTCCATGAATCTTGGCTCTGTCATTTCTGATGTTTGAACACATGAACTCCTTAGCAATAAATCATTTGATTATTTTATTTAATAGCTAGGTACAACATACATTTCTTACTATAAACAGGTAACATGTTTTTTTTAATATTCTTTGCAAAAAATATACAATGTCCACTCTCATGTTAATGTCAGTTCACTACTATCATTTCATTGAAAATTAATTGTCCTCCATTCATCTCCCTGCATTAGTACTATTATATTCTCACTAGATTAATGACATTATTAAAATCAAATGACCACTAAATTTTCAGCTATCAAAGGAAACAGAATTCACAAAACCAATTTGATTTATAACAAATAAATATTCCTTTTAACAATTACCCATTCTAAAACAAATGATTACTGTTAGCCTTTTCTAAGTCTTTAGGCTTTTTAAGAATTCCTTAGATAGAAATGAATGACTTCATTTAGCTTTACTACTTCTTTCAATCTTTTTAAATTCAACATCTTACGTATTTTTCCAAGTAACATAGAATAAATATCAGTTAAAAATATTCAAGTAAAAATATTTTTGTCGTATTGACAAAAGAAACCTCAGCATAATAAAATATGCCACATTTTTAATTATAACATGTTTAATAAAGTTAAATACATTATTAGTAATACTATTATTATTAGTGTATATTTAAATCAATGAACTGTATTATATAATTAAAATAAAATAAAATACATTATTATTATTAATAGAATACAACAAGCTGCTACTGTTAACAATAGTGTTATCTGTGTTCAGAAACAGAAATGTAAATCAAGCACCTTAACTAAAAACAAATCTCTAATAACATGTAAGTTGTTAACAATATAGATTTCACAACTATTCTAAACACCAATGCGAATTTAAATAAGCTAAGATCTGAAAGCTATTAAACAAACATTTTACAAGTTCCGAATACAACGTACAATTAATAAATAATCAATTTAAGCTTTAAAACAATAGCAATTGCCTGTGTTCTTAATTTTCACCTTCATGCATTCTTTAATTTTATTAGTATATAAATAAACCAATGAACTGCACTATATGCTTTCAATGCTTTTTTTACATTCTAGTGTTTCATCTGTTTTTGTAGACTTCTTCAGAAACTTTTTCAGAACAGTGACCTACAATTGTGTTTGCCTTAAGTCAAGTGTTTAATATTATATGATTTATTTAAATACAATGTAAGATACTATCATGGAAGTAACAACTTTCACACTTTGAAAATAAAAGATGCAGGTTTAAGTTGGTTATAAATGATATTATCCAATCTTTAGTGAAAAAAGTGGGAGTTTTAAGTTCCAATGCTGCTAATAAAACTGGGTGTTCTATGTTAGCTATGGATTAAAGAATTTGAACTGTTCACTTTATAACCGCAAGTTGTTATTAAAACTGAATACCATAGAGAACAATTATATATTTCTGTTGCATAGATAATTTTAAGACTTATAAAATTAACATATACTTTATATATGTAATGAAAAGTTTGTTATACTTTGATTTCTTACATCTATAAATGTAAACTGCAGTACATTGATAGCTATATTAGATCTAGAGTGGCATTTAAAAGACAATCCTCCTTTTGGATGCATCAATCTATCAGTTTACTTTGACTCTTGGTCTGGGGCAGTTGTTCTAAGTTAAGTGCTTTCTAATTAAGTTGCTTTAAATGGATAACTCCACACATTCAAGATTTTCGTCTAAACAATCATTAAAAATATTGTCTTATATATATACATTTTAAATTAAACTTAGCTTAATGATGTGTAAACAAAGGGAATAAATCACCCCCCCCTGACTATAAATTAAAAGCAATCTAAATGTTGAACAAAGGATCAAAAATAGAATGAATCCACCTATTCTTGTAGCTCTGATATTTATAACCATACATTTGTTAAAAGCGAAATTCTGTCTCCACCTTGCACAAATGATTATCAGTTTAATAATTCTTAAGTGCCATATTCCATCTGGCTGATAAATTAATTTCACCCTGAAATAGTAACAATGCTGACAAAGGTGTGTGTGTATATATATATTGAACCGGATACTTTATCCGATTCAAGAGTTTTATCATGTAAATTAAAAAGAAAAACCAACTTTTATATGTGCAATAACACACATACCTATTTATATTGAAATCTTATATTTTTAATTCTCAGTTGATTTTAGTATAAAATAATTTTTTTTCTTACGACGCTTGTTTTCTTTCAAAATAATTAAAAGCAAGCAAAGTTTAATGAGTCTTCATATAAAAGTATTTTATTTTTAAAAAAAAACTAAAAAATTTAATGTTGATTTATTTTTAAAGCTGAGATTTAGTTTGGTATGTTTTTTTTTTTTTGTTATAAAAAAAAAAAAATAATGATAATAATAATGTTGTAAGATAAAGCCCTGTAAGATATTGTATTTCTAATTAAGATTGAGAGGGAGATAGAGATTTACCTTGGTTGAAAGTTGCAAAAAAAAAGAAGATTGCGCGGGAGATAACAATGGACATAAAGAGCTCTGAGTATTTTTTTTTTCAGTGGTCAGTTTTTATGGAGAGAGACTATTCTCATCATTCAGTTGTTTATTTTTTGATTCTGATTGCTCAACTTATTCAGCTTCTTGTTACTGAGGATTCATCCAAATTTTAGCTGCTATTGAACTGCTGCATCATTAAAGAGATTCTAATTGTTATTTGATATTTGTTCCACGAGAATCACAAAGTTGAATTTCCATTGACCAGCAATAATTCTACGATTTACTGTGATAGCAGTCATTCAGATGCCATGCCTATAATATACGCCACAAATAATCTCCACAACATGATGGGCTGTGCCTTTCCAAAGATGAACCTCCGGAGCTCCAAATTGTGACTTCAATCATGACCTAAGTGCCAAGTCCAGAACGGATCCTGATAGTGCCTCCATTCTTCTGAACCTGTAGTAAATGACAGCCGTTATATATAACTATAAACTGAACTTTGTGTGAACAGCAGAAATTAATATTACCTCGAGGTAACTTACCTTTCCATATCAAAATCAGGGCTAAATCTCTAAGTCACTAGCAAATCTCAGCTTAATCTTAAAAGAAATTATATTTATGATGTGTAATCTATCAATTTAAATATTAATGTATTGGTTTTTTTTTATATTTTTACATTAGAATCTTAGTAGCAAGATTTTCGATCTTAAAATATTACTTATTTGGGAGTGTATGGCGAGTGATATTTTATATGTTTAACCCTTTGATAAATACCCGGACAGACCTTAGTAGTTTTCTTTTATTTATTTATTTTTGTTTGTTTACTTTGTAGTTAAACTTAATCAAACTTGGTTTGCATTTTCTGCAGACCACTGATTTTTTTTTTTTTTTTTTGCTGGCGGTTTAGAGAATATATTTAGTTTTCTGGGTAGAGATTTATTTTCTATAATTCAGATTACGTAGTCATAATGTTATTTTTCTTGTGTGAGACTAACCTTGGCTCGTTTAAACGTACTTGTCCATGAGCGTTTTGCAGAATAAGGACATTCTTGGTTCCGACGTTTCCTTTCCGGACTAAGAAAACCTCATCTGCGCTGTCCCATTGTTCTCCACATGCATCCACCTTACTAAATATCTATAGGGAATTGGTTGGGTGAACTGCTAGCCGGAAGATATAAGCCCTTATCGTGTTATAGATGAGAAATGAACTTGTCTGCCTGAATATTTAACGTATTAATGCTCGCATACGCTCAATGTTAAGATCTGCTAAGAAAATGTAGACCGTTTTCATGTTTATTTTGTTATTATGTTTAATAAATTTAAATTGTTCTTGTAATTATTTTGGCTGACATTTGTCTCAGTGTTTTCTCAATTGTCTGAACAACCTTCATGAGCTTTTGTTCTCCCTGAGTTTAGTCCGGCACATTCATGTTCGTATATCCTGTCCACCCTTAAAATAAATGTCTAGTTCCGATTTTCGGACTAGTGGCGCCCTCGTGGTTAGGATATACGAAACTAAATTCTTTCGTCCAGTATAATATATATATATATCGAAGCTACAACTATAGATGAATTCATTCTATTCTTAATCCTTTGATCAACATTTAGAATGCTTTTAATTCATAGTCTGGGGAGAGTGATTTACTTTCTTTGTTTACGTATACATTGAGTCATGTTTAATTTAAAGTTTACATATTAAAAGTGAGATTCTAGTTCCACCTTGATTATGAGTTTTTAATAAGTGTCATTTTCTATCTGGCTGATAAATTAATTTCACCCTGAATTACCAATAATATTCACAAAGATATACTTATAAACATCACTCTATTCTTGATTCTTTGTGCAATATTTAGAATGATTTTAATTTGCAGCCTGGGTGAGGGTGACTTCCTGCCTTTGTTTATTTGCTTGGTTAGTCTGGCCGAGTTCTGAATTTGGTGTAATTGTGATTATATAGTGTAATGGATAAATAGTTCCATAGGTAACTTTACTAGAAGGAGCCGATAGATAATAAATCTAGACTTCTTTCCAATAACCAATATTGATAATTAATGTAAGAAAATACCAAAGAAGGAAGTTACCTTTACTAATAAAGTCACAATTACAAACAAATATTGGGAAGTCATGAATTACAAAATGAAACTATTCCAACTAAGAATAAATCTTAAAATAAAAAACACGTTTACCCAGAATGAGTTACATTTGGACACCTATTAATTTGGCATATCAATATTTTATAATTCAAGTAATAATCAATAATAAAAGAAACAATAATTTATTATTAAACAAAATAATTTATTTAAAAAAATAAAATAACACTAATGTCATTATAATAACTACCAATATCTAAATTAATATATTAAAATCAACAAACACATGTATGACCAACAATCTGAGACACTGCCAAAAGAAACAAACCTATCCTTATCTCAATACCTAGTATCATAGTAATCTATACACTGAAGGCTATAAAATTAAGCAATGGGTGAAATGCTTGTTACATATAATCTTAACTCTCCACTACAATATTCTAGATAACTGCATAAAAATAACAACTATTTTGAAAACTTCATATATAAATTGTTTAAATATTAATTCTTCAACATTGTCATGTTATTTATAAAGATATAGATATTACCCATGCTTAAGAAAGTATTCACTACAAAAACAAAATCATTTCAAAATGAAACCGTAGAAACTTATAATTGGAACTCATAAATAATATCAAGCTAAACATATCAATAATATCTTAGTTGCCAATAAATATAGTATCAGTCAAATCCCATATATATAAAATAAATATTAATTACTATTTAAACACACATTATTTAAAATTATAAATATAATTAAATAATACAGATTATATATTTCATAATCTGTATTAAAATGTGAAGTCTATAATATAAAATAAACTATCACTTATTACATCTACATTATTTTTGAATATTACATTTAAAACATTTTGAAAACATTACTTGTGTATAGCTTTGGTAATTATGCACATAGTGATCGATCCAATATTTAAGAATTGTCAATTTAAAATAATTAATATCAGCATAATATTTATGTAAAAAAAAAAAAATTATTATAAATAAAAAATATTTAATAAAAATTTATAAGTTGTTTTGTAATTTTAACTTGTTTTCCAGTAGAAAATGTTAATATTATCCAAATTTAAGCTAAAGCAGATGATCCTTCTTTCATAATGGCACTTCATTTGAAATATAGAAGATAGGCCTAAACAGACGTAGAAAAAATTCATGATTTTGCAGCTGTAGATAGTTATGAGGTAATCCTATTTATGATAAAAAAAAACATGAAGAAATAGATTATCCATTTGAGTCATGATTCCTAAATTCTTGGGACAAAAACTATTTATTTACTAGTTCATTTTGAGAGTTTTAAATTCCAATGTTTTTCTTTTAAATTCAATAGCCTACAATTTTGTTCACATGATCAAAACAGTTTCTTGACAAAAAAATCATTCTTAGTTACTTTCCAATAGAATAATAAATAATGCTTCAGAGTCTGTTTAAAAGTACATTTAAAACAAATAATTGTCAATTCTTGAAAATTAATATTTTTAAATTAAACACTTGAATTTCTTTTTTACATTATTATTTAATAAATTATTCATATTTATAAAATATACAATGTATTTAATTATAAATTTTATTAAACGCACATTATTATATTAAGTAATATTTACTAAGGCTGTATGTAACCTTAGGAATAAGCGTCTGAAAAATTTTTCAGATGCTTATTTCTAAGGTTACAGCCTTAGTAAATATTACAATGTATTTAAATAACATTAATAATACCAACTTAATATTTTAAAATAGCAAGGACTTTGCACTTTTAAATTAATAAAATGTATTCTATACATTTAATTAATTTATGCACCAGTGAAATATATTCCAAAGGAATATACTATTTCAATATATATATATACACACTTATGGAACAATTAAGTCCAAAAACATTACCTATAATAATGTTAGTTATTCCATAAATGATTTTATAATATTGGCATTTCATATTTGATAAGTTGTAATTTATTTTCAGGTTTGTTAAAATTATTGGAATGAACATACATATACGTAAATATAATAAATATAAACACTTCATATACATTTAAGAGTTCAAACAAGTCAAAATGCACTTAAAAGCATAAAAACAAAGCAAAGAAAGTAGAATTTAATAAAATGCCTTATACGATTTAATGCCGTGGAAAAGTGGCCGACTCTGGAGCTCAAAATCCACATATTACAGCCAAGTTCTGTCGCTTTCAGTGTTCAAACATCTGATAAATTCACGAGTAGTAAACTATTTGATTATTTTATTTAATAAAATTATTTAAGCGAATGAAGTAATATATGTTTAATGAACCATATGGATTATTTCTTTAGCGAATATTTTTAATACTTATAAAGCAGATATGGGCAATGCTATAAGAAATCCTTTATGATTTATTGTATGGTACATTTAATTCATGATTATACGAACATAAGTTGTTAAATAAAACTTGTATGAATTTCTTTAAAAATAATTTCATTTTGATATACTTGGCATTAAATATGATGCTTGTGAAATTTTTCTGTCAGTGATAGCATGGTCTCTGCTGCTCAAAAAAATTTGCCCATCCTTGTTATAAAATGATAATGATTCAGTTTTTGAAACTATAAAACTAAGAGATATAAAAAAATTGGTACTGTTCTATTAGCATGTTGAAACCGCTTGATGGCGTTGATCCCATCCAAATGCATATAAATATGCTGTTTAGTGGGCAACAGTCAAAGCAAATAGCCACACCTTTTTTTTTCCTGTTGTAACTAACGACTTGCTTTGTCTTGTGCAGTTTGTGCGAATTCACACAATACTATATTTTAGCAATATTAACACTTCGCTATCGTACTATTTCAGGGTGGGTGGATTTAAAGTTTACAAAACTATTGCAATCTGCATTCAAAAGAAATTACAGTACAACTTACCTAACATAATATTAAAAAGTAATAATTATAAGCCCATTACCCCAAAGCCGACATGTAAGATGTAAATAATTAGAAAAGGTTAGGGAAAACTACAATTTCACTGTTCTCCTGAAAAAAGTCTAAGGTTCACAAGAACACCTACGAGAATTAAAATGTCCGACTGTAAAATTTCTCGTAGTTATATCCAGAGACAAAAAGAAATTGTAAAAAAAAATTACAGTAATTTATTAAGGAAAATAAATGAATTACGTTAACCCATACAATTATTCTTATTATTATTTCACAAATAAGGTGGTGGACCCAGTAATATTATATTTACATGTGTTTTCCTAGAAACAATGTCATCAAGCAGTTTCAACATGCTAATAGGATAGTACCAAAAATTTTCTATAAGATAAAATATACATATATGTATAAATTTATATGTATATATCCTTAAAAGGAACACTGCGCCTAAAATAGTATTGCATTCACGTGTAATGTTTTTGAACAGTTTCGAATACTAGCCACATAAATTTGCAAAAAAATTTCAGATATTAATCTGATTTAGAAATGTACTGTCAGGTAGAAATCCATCCATATAACTATTGGACATTAAATGAGGAAAGAATATCCAGGCATTGTTAAGAATTGAAAAATGCTTAAACCCACCCCATTCAGCAATTGGGAAGTCAAGTGAATAACACCTTCAGTTTATTTGAAGAAACTTTTAACTGCATGTGGGCTATTTAAAAGCTGTTTTACCTTACCTGTAATCAGGAAAATGCATAAATTATTCACTATAGTTGCTTAATAAAATTAAGCAATTAACATTTTACGTTTAAATAGTTTCACAACAATAATTGCATCAAATTTTTAAGAATAAAAATATTTAATTTACTAGAAACAAAGATAAAGTCTTTCCCATAACAGCGATGAAGAGATCTTGAGCAGTGGCTTCAGACACTTTGAAGAAATCACACATAAACAAGTACTCTCGACAAGAATTGTCCAGTAATGCATAATGAAGACTTCGAAATAAGCTTTCAAACGAATACTAAAAAAAAAAAAATAATGTTCAGTTAAAAGATTATAAAGATATAAAAACACAAAATGTAAACATTCATGCACCTATTCTATTGGAGTTGGTAGTCAACATGTGATGTTAAAATATGCCCCTCCTCCACCAGAAAAAAAAAATAACAGAGGAAGAAATAAATAAAAAGTAATATACAACTTCTCTTGCTTACACTTAATTTGCAGTTCAGAGCATTAATCAATAAATATTAGATGATACTATCAGAAGCCAGAAACTAGGCTATTATTTAAGTATTACCATCTGTAGCCACAAAACGTTCATTCTTATAAAGATGACTTATGCGAAAATTGATGAGAAATAGATTACTGATATTAAATATAAAAAAAAAACAGCACTAAAGTTTTAATGAAATATCATGTAAATCTAAGCAAAACTTGAAAAAAAAAAAACCTGAAAAATAATATAATAGATGTATATATTATCATTATTATTACATTATTAGATAATATTCATAAATTGATACAGCCATCGAAGCAATGTCTAAAAAAACCGGATGCTTGATGACTTTACAAACTATTTATGAATCATAGGTACATCAACGTACTCTACCCATTGACCCTTTAGTCTATTTGATATATTCCATTACTGCATTGTTAACTACAACTAAGGCAAACTTTTCTCTTTAAAAAATTTCAAACTTTAACTCTCCATTATATTCTATTCTCAGCGCATCCTTCTAATGAAAGTAAATATATAGCATTGGTTTAAAGGGCTGCTAAAATCATCTTCATAACATAAATGGGGTCTGCCTCATTTATAAAAATTGTTTTCAAGTTCCCTTTAAGATACTGTTTCTTAGAAAATTGGTTATTCTTTGTTTAATTTGCATGGCAAAGCCAATGAAGATGTGTCTTTACAGTTGTAGATTTGTACTGAAGCTTAGTGATGAAGGATTACTCTTGACAACAATATTAACTGATTTTTCATGTAGTCCAAACAAAAGACAGAATTGAGATTGTATACTATTTCAAATTTAAAAAAAGAAAATTTCAATTCTGGAAAATGTGCTGGGACCTTTAATTTGTCAATAACTGATTTGATAAAAATGATAGTTCAAGGGATCAATCCAAAAATAATGTTTACTACAGGGCCAATTTCAGGACAAAAAAAAAAGACTATATGAGGGGAAATTAAAATATAGAATAACAATGAATTGAAATTTCATTATATGTTTTTTTTTTTTTTAAAAAAAAAAAAGTATTCCATAACTATTATCAGATAATAATAAATCATGAGTAAGCTGGTTCAAGATACTGCCTGGGTTATTCTGCTCTGTCTATTATTGCAGTAACAATTATTCCAGCTTATTTTATTACTATAATGGCAAGACTAGTGATAATTTATTTTATTTTTTCAAGTTATCCATTAAAACTGGCAAAACTCTCCATACAGTAGTGCCACTCAGTGCAAGCCAGAGTAATCAATGGATGCCAGAAGGCTTCTGCATAAAATCCCTATCTAGTGCTTCCTTATCCAATATCCCAGACTAGTTTCTAGCTTGTGGCTTTCATCTGTAAGGAGCCTTGGATCTGAGAGTACTGCATTCTAGATCTTAAGATCTAGGTGCAGTACTCTCAGATCCAAGATTCCTTACAGATGAAAACCATAAGCTAAAAACTAGTCCCACAAGCTAGAAACTAGTCTGTGGATATTAAATGAGTAGGCACTAGATAGGGATTTTACACACAAGCCTTCTGGCATTCATTGATTACTCTGGCTTGCACGAGTGGCACTACTATATGGAGAGTTTTCCTATGGTGATCATGTGATGTCAAGTTATGTATATGAAAAAATGTTTTAGATTTCAGTGCTGAAACAGCATAAGGAATAAAAATGATGAATAGAAATCATTTACCATACTACAATATGCCAAGATGTTATCAGTAATAATAGTATAGTATGAATTTAGGGGAAATTTTTCATAATGGCCCCACTGACAGGCAAATAATCTTAATCACTTATGCATAAAATTCAATAAAAAACGTCTTTGCAATACAAAAAAAAATAATTATGAACTAACCAAAGCAATTACAGACAAAACTCAACTACTTGTAAGAATTATAATTAAAAGGAGCAAAAACTAAAAAATTGTACAATGTAAAATTGTTACTATTACTGCACTTGGTAGTCATATAAATACAATTCTATCTAAACATAAAATTTTTTAGTATAAAAGATGATTTTCTCCTGCACATTTTAAAAAAAAATGTTTTGCTGTTGTTTATATAACTGATATGGCTGCAGAAAGGAGTTTGCTATTAACTGAAAGGAGATCCTTTGATTCCTCTTGGAGGCCTTAAAGGAACCGAGCAGGGCAAATTCCTAATGTCCACTCCATATGTTCTGGTCGTTGCAGCTGTTATTACTATGTGATTATTCATATAGTATACGAACATGGATGGGCTGCTCACCAACATGCATTAGCCAGCATGGTGAGTTTATTGGCTTTTTACCTCTGAGTTTAAGATCAAGAAACACCATGGTCTTTCTTCTCAGTGCCTGATAAGGCAGAATGAATGTTTGTGTAAATGATAAATATTTTTCCAATACATATATACAATTATGACAGACAAAAATAAAGCATGGCCCTTATTCCCAGGAGGCTGTAAAGTCACCAACCAAGGCAGCGGTTGGTGGCCGAAGGCGGAGGGTGCTAAGAATCCCCTGATTGTGGACCCAGGCTGCCATTTGATGACGACTTTTTATTTAGGTACTTACAACTGCAGATCACTTTCAAGTGAAGGAAGATTGCAAGAATTAGAAGAAGAATTGTCTTATATTAAATGGGACATTATTGGACTTTGTGAAGTTAGAAGAAAAGGTGAAGAAACAATTGATTTAAAAAGTGGACATATACTCTATTATAAAGGCACACATATTGGAAATACAAGTGGAGTAGGATTCATTATAAATAAAAAGTGGAAGAACAATATTGTGGAGATTGATGGTGTATCGGACAGAGTTGCAAGATTAGTTATACAACTTAATAGCAGATACCAAATGCAGATAATTCAGGTTTATGCCCCAACAAGTTCTCATAGTGATGAAGTAGTAGAAGATTTTTATATGGATGTACAAAAGGCTTTTGATCAGAGTAAACAACATTTTAAAATTGTTATGGGAGACTTTAATGCTAGAATTGGTAGACAAATGAAAGATGAAATTGCTGTAGGTAATTTTGGTTATGGTAATAGAAATGAGAGAGGACATAGACTTGTGGAGTTTGCAGAAAAAGAAAAACTTTATATTATGAATTCATTTTTTGAGAAAAATGTTAAAAGGAAATGGACATGGAAGCATCCAAATGAAGGTACAGCAGAATTGGATTATATTTTGACTAACAGGAAATACATATTTCAAGATTGTAATGTTCTTAATAAATTTAACACAGGAAGTGATCATCGATTAGTAAGGTGTAAGTTACGTGTTAATGTAAAACTAGAGAGACAAAAATTATTGAGAAAAACAATATTTACAGTTGATATTCCTAATCTTCAGAAACATTCTAATGAATTTAAATTAGAACTTACAAATAGGTTTCAAGTGTTAGGAGATTTTGAACATGATTCAGATTTGAATGAAATTAATATGAAAATAACTGATACACTTTTAAAAACTGCAACAAAGATAGCTGGTAGAAAAAGCAGCAATTGACTAATAAAATTTCTACTGAGACTAGAGAATTTATGAAGAAAAGAAGGAATATGAAGATATACAAAAATGATGTATTAAAAAGAATTGAATATCTCGAATTTTGTAAAATGGTACGGAAAAGAGTTGAAAATGATATAAGAAAGTATAACTGTGAAATAGCAAGGAAAGCTGTAGAAGAAAATAAAAGTCTCAAGAATGTTAAACAACATTTTGGTATTGGTAGGAAATTTATATCTGCAATAAGAAAAAAAGATGGAATTATTACTAAAAAGAGAGATGACATCATGAAATTGGTAGAAGATTTTTATCAAGAATTATATAGTAATAAAGAACAAGTATCTCCTATATCTATTACATCTTCCGAATTGCCCAGAATTTTAAATGAAGAAGTGAGACATGCAATTAAATGTATGAAGAAAGGAAAGGCTCCAGGAAATGATGGAATTATAATTGATATATTAAAAGAAGCAAGTGAAGAAATAGAAACAATTTTAGCAAAGTTATATACCAAATGTCTAAATGATAAAGATGTACCGGAAGATTGGAAGAATGCAGTAATAATATTAATATTTAAAAAAGGTGATAAAGAAGATATTAGAAATTACAGACCTATCAGCCTTTTATCAGTTTTATATAAAATTTTTACCAAGATAATTACAACTCGTCTACAGAGAACTTTGGATTTCCACCAACCAAGAGAACAAGCTGGATTTAAAAGTGGTTTTAGTACAATAGATCATATCCAGGTATTGAGAGAAGTCATAGAAAGGACAAATGAATATGAGTTGTCATTATGTTTTGGATTTGTAGATTATGAAAAGGCATTCGATTCTATACACATTTCTTCAGTGATTAAAGCATTGGATCATCAAGGTATAGATCCAGGATATTGTCATATTTTAAAGAATATTTATAAAAATGCAACAGCAACAATTAGATTACATAATGATACTGGAAAAATCAACATTGAGAAAGGTGTAAGGCAAGGTGACTCCATATCTCCAAAACTTTTTACAGCAGTGCTGCAAGAAGTATTTTGTGGATTAAAATGGGAAACTAAAGGAATGAAAGTAAATGGAGAGTATTTAAGTCATTTAGATTTTGCAGATGATGTAGTTGTTTTTGCAAATAATGCTTCAGAGCTGCAGGAAATGTTGCAGGAGTTAGCAGATGAAAGTAGAAAAGTAGGACTAAAGATAAATGTTAAAAAGACTAAAGTAATGTTTAATCGATTTGCTCAAAATATGAAAATAAAGATTGATTATGAAGAATTAGAAGAAGTTAACAGTTACAAATACCTAGGTCAGATTATTAATACAGATGGAAACATAATGGAGGAAATTAATCATAGAATTAAACTTGGTTGGAGTGCTTTTGGTAGAAATAACTTGATACTAAAAGGAAATATGCCTATGTGTTTGAAAAGAATGGTTTTTAACAAATGTGTTTTACCAGTTCTTACTTATGGATCTGAGACTTGGACACTTAATAAAAGAGCAATACAGAGACTTCAGACCACTCAAAGGAGTATGGAGAGATGTATGTTGGGAGTAACAAGAAGAGATCGAAAACGCAATGTATGGGTAAGACAACAAACAGGTGTTACTGACCTTATTGAAAAAAATTAAAAGATTGAAATGGAGTTGGGCTGGACATATTGCTAGAAGAAATGATAATAGATGGACAATTGAAATTTTAAACTGGATTCCAAGAGATTGTAAAAGACCCAGAAAGAGACTATATGTGAGATGGATGGATGAAATAAGAAAATGTGCAGGGGTGTTGTGGAAAAGAGAAGCTAAAGATCGGAGAAGATGGATTAAACTTGGAGAGACCTTCATCCTGCAGTGGATTGATAATGGTTGATGATGATGATGATGATGATAACTGATATCAAGTATTGAAAATAATCTATATCATCTGCCCAAAACGGATAAACAAGACATTAAGAAGAAATAAAATAAAGCAAAATATTTTATAAGATAAAAATACAGGCCATTCTTATGAAAGATTCTTAAATGAAGAAACTGAAACTTGGTTTAGATTTCAGTATAAATTGAGAGATACAAACCAATGGTGACAAAGATTATAGCTATCTATGGTACTTAAGACTCTTGTTCATCAAATTCCTATTCAATAGTTATAAGTATTGTATATAAATATTTTAATTAAAATACAAGTTTAATTTTAATTATGATGGAAATTAACAATTATTCATTAATAATTAATTAGATATTAATTAAAATCAAGGCTTATTTTTTTATAACTTTAACAAACTTATGGGTAAACATTTCATTAAATGAGGATTTTATAATAAAACCATCAATGTGATATCAACCATTTTTATACCACGATCGAAATTCCTTTTGCCAATAGAATATATATAATTAAAGACACAGCCCAAAATTAAATTGTACATTAGTCTGGAAATACAATTCAAAAAAATTAAGTCACAGTATAATTTTGTATGCAAAGTCTTTTCAAATTGTCTTAAAAACCTAAAACAATTAAAATTTCAATGTTATATATTTTATGTATAGTATATTAGAAATAAATTATTTTATCTTTACCTTATGCTCATTTTTCTGAGCTGCATGTGGTACAATAATAGGGCCTTCTAGGTCCGACGTTAAAACAATGTCCCGTTTTCCAAGTGTAAAAATCGTTGCTTTGTTTTTGAGAGAAGGTTTGGAAGAAAAAAAGCTTGAAATGTTAGTTATGAAAAATAATCACATTAAAATAAAACTAAAATAAGAATTAACAGTTTATATTTTCATGCTACAAAGCATGATATATAATACCAGTAAAAACATGTTGTCTCTTTCCAAAATTGTTCTTTTTATTTAAATAATATTTTAAAGTTCAACTAATAATTTTAGATCATAAATTTAGTTGCTTAGTGTTATGTCTGAGGGTCTCTGAAAACCAGTCAGACAGTGAAAAACTTCTTTTTTTATATACTTTAACATGATATACTGGAGTAATTTTACAATAACATTTAGTCACAATTTTCATACCGATATTTAAACAGGCAAAACTCTCTATACAGTATTGCCACTCAGTGCAAGCCAGAGTAATCAATGGATGCCAGAGGGCTTGTGCATAAAATCTCCATCTATTGCCTACTCATCCAATATCCCCAGACTAGTTTCTGGCTTGTGGCCTTCTCAATGAGGAGACTTGGATCTGAGAGCACTGCACCTAGATCTTAGGATCTAATGCACCTATATTTTAGGATCTATTACTCTGGCTTGCACTGAGTGGCAATACTGTATGGAGAGTTTTGCCTGTTTTAAAAATAGTTATAAGCAAGCATAAGAAATGGTGATCATGTGATGTTTATTGGTTAATTTTCATACTGATGTATTTGATAGATAACATTCAGATAAATTAAAGCTAACATTACAGCATAATAAATACTATAAATTTGAATACTCTATTTAGGAGAGAATTTTCTACTACAAGTTCTTCTGATATTTATACAGAATAAGACACTTATGCTTTGTTCGGAATCTATCTCCAAGCATACTTTGTGACTACTCAAACACTTCCCAGTAATTACTGCACAATTATTTTTTTGCAAAAGTATTTAATAGATTTTTTAAGATCTTAATTTACATAGACATAGCTCTCTTTATTAGCTTTCTAGAGTTAATTAAGAAGAAATCAAGATTAAAACAATTAGAGTATGTTGAAGTAAGTAGACTTGATTTATCTCATGTATGTATGTACAATCACAGACAATTAATTGCCACATACATTTCTCAATATTTCTCAATGTGATTTAAAGTTTTTCTATTCAATCCAAGTCTGAGATTCATAAGCAAATACTGGGAAAAATATCTTTAATTTTTTTGTTTTTAATTATTTATGGACTCCTATTTCTTTTCTTGTGGAGGTTGGTATGGGAATAGATATTCAGGCGAATGTTGTCTATAAAATTACCTTACAAATAAAACATATTTTAACAAATGAAATTCTAAACTGGCTCTTAGGTATCTAAAAATCTTAAAATACTATTAAAAATTAAAACTCTTACTTTTACAACAATTAATACCTTTAATCTGCTGCAAATTTGGACAAAGCAGATTCCTGATATATCATAATTGTTTATATTTTCAGTACCAGCATAGCCAAACAGTTCATAAAGTCTACCAAGTGATAAACATTTCCAAACATCAATTAGATTAGACAAACAAAACATTTTCATATTAAAATATAACATAAAACCAGAATCTTTTTAAAAATATCAAGCCCACAAACCATAATCATTACACCAAAAAGACAGCTCCAAATGGCAGATTTAGAACAAAGGAAAACTTACCTTGTTTTGCAAGATGGGGGGGGGGGGTAAAGTTATATTCATTACATCTTTATCAATTTGTTAATTCAAAATTCTACTTACAAAACTTAAATTCTTGAAATATTCACATTTACTTATACATTTTTTCATTAATTTATAAAAAACATTAACATGACACTTACAACTGCATATTTTTACCTAATTTATTATAATACAGCAAGTAGAGTAACTAGAATTTCTGACTCTTCACCAATAACCTATGTAAGAATCAGTACATCTTTGTTGAGATTTAAATTTTAAGTTAAATAAAAATATTTACATGAAATTCCAGAAGGGTTCATCATTCCAAAGTGATCTGAAAATGGTACAATTTTTACACATATAATCACCAATTCCAAATATACAAATACTTCACAAATTAAGTACAGCCAATATTCAACAAAATCCCTACAAAAATAACTGTCAACAGAGATCAAAACAAATAAGTGTGTGTGCCCTGAAAATAGTGAAGTTCATAATATATTGCTATTCTCAATGGGCTTCATCTTCAAAATGCCTCATGGGCATATTGTTTATTAATGACAAAGAAAATATGATGATCTACAGTCTATATCCATCTCACTATCTAATCATGAAAGACTATAAACAAAAGAAGAGTTTAAAAAACAGCCACCATTTTCCAAAAATAAAGGAATCTTAGGATATATCATAATTTGAATGAATTGTACTATTACTTAATAATATTTTCTGCAATAGATTATTAGCTTTTCATTCCTCGTTTGTTATGCCCATCTATAACTTCCTATGAATAATATTACCTTCCTTTGAAGAAAACCAGTAATAGGATACAGTCAAAATAGATTAGTCTTGACAGATTGTTATATATCAGAGTTTATATACATGGCAGCATATAGAAGAATACTGTCTGAAGAAGATGAATTTGTCTATAGGAAAAGTTGATTTATATGATAATAAAAACATGCTACAAAAAAAAGGTATGTGAGAATGAAGATCAGTGAAAATTTTTATTATTGGGTGATTCATTGATTATAAGATGGAAGAATGTCACAACTAGAGAGAATAAAGTAATGTAAGGAAGTGTTGGGCCAGATGCTAGAATTTTTAATACTGCTAGGTATTAGAAAAAAACACAAAGATAATAGATTTGTAAACAATGAGGATTGCCAATTCCTCAACAAGTTTTGTGATAAATGAGAAAGCATTTAAAATATCTGTCAAGACCTCCCCCCCCCCCAAATCTTTGACCATGGTTTCATGCTCTGGCACTCCTCAGAGGTGCTAGGGTAGGTTCAGAACTAGATCCTCTCTGAGGAGTGCCAGAGCACAAAACCATGGTCAGAGGTTTGGTGGGGTCCTGACAGAGATATTTTAAATGCTTTCTCTAGCTAAGCATTTATACAAAGCTTGTTGAGGAATTGGCAATCCTCATTTTTTATAACTTACAAGCTTAAGAGAATAAGGTCATGTGATCTGTGACTCTTATTTTGACTTTTTATAATAGGGTTATGTTGATAGGAACAGTACTGAACAAATAATAAGGTAATTTAAAGATATGATTATCTGTTTCAAAGAAATGAGTAATGTTGGAATCATTATTATGAGTTGATAAGTTAAATTTAATAAAGGTTTGAGAAATTAATTTGGGCCAAAATATCCATGAATGTAGTGACTTGAATTTTTTAGAGATGTAGAATGTGTTTATTAGAAATAGGGGTTTATTAAAAAGAGATGAGCTATATATATTACAGAGAAAATAAAATACTAAATAATTTAATTTTTAATAAATAGGATTATCTTTTAAGCTATATGTAAAGATAAAGACAAAATCTAATCTTGGAGATGAAAATGAAAAACAATAGGTTTATATTTAGGGAAGAGAAGATTTTAAAACAAAAAAGTGAAGACAAAATGATAAATGACACAAAGAAAGAAAATACTTTGCAGATGATATCTGGATAATAAAAAGAATATTCAAAAAAAAAAAAGAGTTAAGGAATTTAATATAAAACCTGATTAGAAATTTGTAAGGGAATAGGAAATATGTATAAATGGAAAAAAAACGGGAAGTTTTTATTAAAAAAAAAGTAATTTGTTAATAATAATAAAATCATATATAAATAAAGAAACAGTGCTGTATCTTGAAAAATATAAATAGAAAGGAATAAATAGATATAATGACTATAAGAAAAAATGAAATATAAGGATCATTATTAAGGATGATATTTTAAAAAGAAATTGTAAATAATGCTATATGAATCAAACTGAAGTTGATTGAAAAGAAATGGATACATTATTTATTTAACTACTGAAAATTAGTGGAAAGTGTAAAAGAGTGAAATTAGAGTATTTGGGAAATGTTTTTATAGAAATATTGATGAATTAATAATTGTAAAATGTTGATTGTGTTATGAATGATCATATGGAGAGAATATGAATGTGACATTATTGCAAACGATATGAGAGAAATGGAATGAAAAGTAGAAACCTGATTAAAATATATCATGGTAAAATTGAGGCGAATTTGAAGTACAATATTAATTTTTTTAGTAGGTAAAAAGAAATTAAGAAAACTAAAAATTAAAATATTTGATATAGAAAAGCTGTAAGCTCGGCACAGATTTGATAAGAGTAGGCAAAAAAATAAGGATTGCGCAGATTTAGAAAAATAGAAATTATGAAAGATGATAATTTAAAACTTAGTGATAAAGTGAAAAAGATTGCAAATGATTGTTTAAAACTAATAGAATGAATGAAAAAAAATGAAATAAAAAAATTTTAGCGAGTATAAAAGGTAAAAAAAAAAAACTATTTAGAACAAATGGAATGAGTAAAGATTAATGGAATTAATTATTTTCTTTGAAAAAAAAGAAAAGCTAGACTAAAATTAGAATGGGGTGAATTTAATAAGAATTTAACTGAACAAATTAACAGTGCAGGAAAGGAGCATTATGAAAACTTCTTTACATAAATTAAGAAGAGATAAGAAAGAAAAGGCTATAACATTAAATGTGGAGGTAAGATAATTAGAAGACAAGGAAGAAGTTAAAAAAAAACACTCTAAAATAAAAATATTGAATAATGAAGAGATAGTAACTGAATGTCTTCATTAGAAGAATTAATTTATGAAAAGATGGATACTGAGATATTTAGGAATTGAATAAATCAATAAATAAATTTTAAAATGCAAGAAAAACTAAAATGATAGTAAGCATATAAAAGTATGCAAGAGTTGTTTTAGGAGAAAGCTTTGGCAAAATTATAGATGATAATAAGTTTCTCGATAAATGGATGTGAGAATTAGATTATTATGTAAAATAATAACAAAAGATTTTAGGTTGGATGAGCATAAAATTTTACAGGAGATTCAGTGGATTTGGTCAGGAAGATAATGGGGAAATAATTTATTCATTGTCAATCAGTTTACTGAGCTGTCATGCAGGCAAACAATTATTTATTGCAATTTTCAATATAAAAAGACTTTTATGATAATGTGGATAGGAAAAGATTGTGAGGAATCCTGAAAATATGGGGAATAGAGTTGACTTGTTAAAAATGATTACAAGTTTTTAGAAGTATAATTATTGTGCAGAAGGAAATTAACCTTCGATCATGCACTGTTTTGTAAATATTATAACTCTCCATGCACTCCTCCACCAGTAAAAGTTTTAGCACACAATAGAGTCAAGCCCTGATATAGGCACAGTCAGTAAGGGTTGGTGTATATACGAATACGATCTAAGCTTAAGTGATTCACTTAAGCTTTTAAAACTCTTACTAATGGATAAGTGCGGATATTTAAAGTATTTACAAAAGATCAGAAGTTAATTTCCTTCTGCACAATTACATATTTTCAGTGCTTAATAATAGTAAATTTACATTTAAGAATAATTATTATAACAACCAATTGGAGACCTTAGAATAAGTAAAAGTTAAATGTGAAATCAGATTCTGTAAAAGTGATACCTATTGCCATCTTTATAATTTATTTTGTTTCTAAAAGAATTATAAATTGACACAGAAACACTGTGGTTAGGAGATGAGGATTGCCGTAATCAGAATAAATAAATACTTAATACAACGGCTTTTTTTTCTTGCAGATAAAATGCCATTTTTTGTAAATAGTATAAAAGAATTGAAACTATCATTAATGAACTATGAAAAGACAGAAAAAAAAAATTAAAATTAAATTCAATGAAGAAAAATCTAATCCCCACTTGTTCATATAATTCCTTTTCCTACATCATAAAATAATTAAATACCTGTTCTTTGTTTTTTTCTTCAAATCAACTACCTTCCACTTTCCAGTCTTCGGTTTTAGCCTTCTCATTAACGGTTGAACTGAAGGATAAAATTAGAAAAAAATTTGATTTAAAGAAATGGAGGAGTATAAGTATTTAATTACTTTATTAAATGGAAATAGAATTATATGAACAGTTGAGAATTAGATAGATTTGAAATGAAAAAAAAAACAATAAGATGAGACTGAATAAAACTGACATGTTCTCACACAATCAATATCAGATAGATAGAATTACAAAAAATTGATTAAAACATCATGTTTAACATGACATTATATGACCTTCACTTACACATTGCTATTTATTAGAAAATTCTTATATTGTTATTACTTTTATGCCATCTAGTATAAGCTTTAGTAATTAATAAATGTGACCCCTTGGAAGTCATGTGGTGCTTTAATGGTTTTATATCGATTCTGTTCAAAGAATAAAGATGGCTAATGTTTTAAAAAAACTAAGATCATCATAATATATTGATATGCAAGTGCATGCTTAAATGCATAAACTTAATGAGAAAAATCTAATAAGTTTAATAAATTAAAGAATTTTAAAAGACTGATTCTTTTAAAATAATAAGTAAAAGATTTATAAATTTTAAGATTAGAAAAAGATTATTTTCTAAAAGTAATAAGTCTAATTAATAAGAGATGAATACGTCATTAATGAAATAAAACAATTAAAGGAATTCAAGTTAATTTCCTTTATAAGATAAACAACAAACTATAAAAATAACTCATTAATTAATGTCAGAAAGATAACAATGCAAATTCTTGTATAGAGATTAAAATGGAGAATGACTCGAGCGGATGAGATTAAAATGAAAAATGACCCGAGTGGATGGATGGGAGTATGAGCCAATCAATTTCAGGGATTAAAACAATGAATGCCTCAGTACTAATTTGATGAACAAGATTACACTTGATTCTTGGAGCTTCACCTGTGCACACAAACATATATATTGAAGCAGATCATCTCCCATGGTACAGTGACTTCAAGTCTTCAAGTGCGGAGAGCTGGTCTCTGAACATGAGAACAGTCAGCTAGGACTCTTACAGGTCATATTGATCTAAATTATTATTTATGTATGCCTTTGTGCTTATTATGTTACATGATTCTTTACATATAAGTAGTTAAAACATTACTAAGGATTGTTCATCAATATATTAACTGTTTAGTAGTGATTAGTATTTTGGGGAGTACCGTCTTAGATCAGCTAGACACAAGCACATATAGAAACTAAACTGGATTCAGATCTATATAACTATGCAAGCAAATAAGTTTGGATTGCAAAAAATTAACAAGTTTTCAATTTGGACTGATAACTTGATAGCAAAAAGTAATAAATAGTGGCTGAAAATCAGGTGCATTTTAAATGCATTGTTCAAAAAAATCCAAAAAGATCTTCACTGATGAAACCATAAGCTAAAACCTAATGATGGATTATTTGGATAACACAGCACTGGATAAAGATTTCTTAAGCTATACCAACTGGCATCTATTGTTTACTAAAACTTACACTAGATGGCATAAAAGTAATGAAAATAGAAGAATTTAATAAAAGGATGGTGTTATCTGCTTTAACATTAGGAAATAAACTATTTTATACTTAACAAGGGGAAACAAAAGTTTATAGATAGAAATTCAAAAAGACATAAGTAAATATGTATTGAAGTGGTAAATTGTGGTTGTCAAATGAAAGAGAAATAAAGAAGTAACTTTTCCAATAAAGACAATTAAAGGCAAATTTAAAATGTTTGGAATGCTAAATATATGAAAGCAAATAATTAGTAAAATTATCTTTAATTGGATTAAGATTGACTAGATAGGAAGAATTTTACAGTATGCAAATTAATAGATAAAGAGTATATTTTTATATATTTATAAAAGAAATGAATTAATTATATAAAGAAAATAATGTGGTTAGAGAAAAAGAAATAACTATAGAAAATAAATGAGTAGGAATAAAAAGTATATAATATTTGAAAGGATGTGTAATAAAATAACAATAGAAAAAACTTATTGTTATTTTGTACAGAGGCAAAAGCTTTATTAGATACTAGGAAAGAAGGCAAAAATGGAACAAGAATTTCGGTTATAGAAAAAGTCCTGAACATTTACTTCTGTGATGTAGGATGGTGAAAGAGGATTGAAACAAATTGTAAAGATATAATGAAAGAAAGAAGTAAAAAAAAATTTTAGTTATTTTATTTAGTCCTATATGACAAGAACAGGAATATAAGGATGGGATAGTATAATAAAACAAATTTTATTAAAATAGAATAAGCAATTATTTTTATAGTGCTATGTTTATGATTGTAATACATTTAAAGATCAGCCTTTTCAAGCTATTGTGCATGCACTTTTTATGAGTGTTAATAAGTCAATTATTTTATATAGTGCGATGTTTTTTATAAACAATAATATTTAAACAGCATTAAACTGTTGCACATGTGCTTTGGATTTTAAATATAAAATGATTGAATACTAACACTTCAACCAATAATAAATGAATACTTTCACTCCCAACACGAGATATAGTATTTATGAAAGAACAAAATGAATCCACTTGTTCTTTCCAACCCAAATGCTTATATATGGGCAAATCTTAAGTACTGGAAGTGAAAGCGTGAGGATAAACCACTCACTTAAATTACTGTTTACGATATCTGAATGACGTTTAGTAAATTCCAGATAATTTCGTCGACGTCATTCATTCAGATATTGTAAACAATAATTTAAAGTGAGGGGTTTATCCTCACACTTTCACTTCCAGTACTTAAGATTTGCCCATATATAAGCATTTGGGTTGGAAAGAATAAGTGGATTCATTTTGTTCTTTCATAAATACTATATCTCATGTTGGGAGTGAAAGTATTCATTTATTATTAACACTCGTAAAAAGCGCATGCACAATAGCTTGAAAAGGCTGATCTTTAAATGTATTAAAATTATAAACATAGCGCTATAAAAATAACCGCTTATTTACATAGAGTGACATTTAGTAAATTCCAGATAATTTCGTCGACGTCATTCATTCAGATATCGTAAACAGTAATTTAAAGCGAGTGGTTTATCCTTACGCTTTCACTTCCAGTACTTAAGATTTGCCCATATATAAGCATTTGGGTTGGAAAGAACAAGTGGATTCATTTTGTTCTTTCATAAATAATATATCTTGTCATGTTGGGAATGAAAGTATTCATTTATTATTAACACTCGTAAAAAGCGCATGCACAATAGCTTGAAAAGGCTGATCTTTAAATGTATTAAAATAGAATAAAAAAAGTAGAAAATAGATGTCAGTTCCAGGAGAACAATTTGAAAATGGTAAGTAAAAATAGAATTATTATAGTACAACAGTTTTTGGACACTCTGCATATATAGCCTATACACAGAAACTTTCACTTCATCTAAAGAATGCTATTTATATCACACAACAAAAAGATAAACATCACATGATCAACAAAAAGATAACTGAATTTAGATGTTCAGTGACTGATATCTATTGTTAAAATGATTATCGTATTTTTCTCAACTGAAAAGAAGCATACAATTGTGTCTATTTGCTGGCAGAATAAGTTCCTGCAAAAACTATTAATAAGAAAATGTTCCAACTTTTATGGCAAGAAACATCATAATATAAGGTAGTCCATCATGGAGTATGATGATGAGTTGTTCAAATGGCTGAGGTAGCTAATTTTCTGTTCCTGCTATCAAGAAATTGTAAGAACAATAAGCCAAATGTATGGCCAGTAGGGATTATGTCAGAAAATAAATGTTTATATCTTACCTGTTATGTTAATAATATATTTATGGATTTTCCAATTCCAGAATATCATTATATGATCATTTTTCAATTCTTTCTCAATTTCATCATAATTTTTAATTTTCATCATTATACCTACTTTCTGATATACAAACATGAATAATTAAAGCTTTCTTGTAATAGCCTCATTATCATAATCATCATCAATCTATCATTAATAAAATGCCAATTTTTAATCTTAAAATAGTACCTAATCCATAATTATGGTATAATCTTCTGAAAAAACACTATACACATTTTCACTGTAAGTGCAAATAATCAAAAAATAACAATCCACAAAATCACATCATTTTGTGCTTCAACATTACATGATAAGCTTCAGCATGTAAATGCAGAGGGAAATATATATCAATAAAATGTTCCAAGGATAACTTATACTGTGATCATGTTCCCCTACCTCATGCTGTAACATTATAACACGACTTCAATATAGAAATGCAGATCTGAAAAGGTCATTTGCTCTAAAATTTTCCAAATCATAGTTAGAATGGAAATAGACTCCAGTTATGCTCCTCTACTCTAGCTTACATCACTTCAACACAAATGCAAATTGGAAGATATTAAAAAAGTATAAATATACTACAGTTATGGTTCCCTATCTCATGCACAACATTACATCTTCACTTAAACACATAAATATGGACACTAAACATCTTCCAAATCACTGTCAGAGTGGAAATGCAGTAGTTACACTTCCCTACTTCATATTACAACATTGCGTAAGTTCAAATTAGAAATGGGCCATTAATATTAAAATCATCCAGATCTTAATCAAGTTGGAAATACCCTGCAATTATACTCCCCATGATTATTATCATAATGAAGAATATGAGGAATAATAATGATATGACAACAATATCAATTAATAGTATCATAGTCTCATATAAAAATGCTATTACGGCCACTATAAGAGGGCTCAAACAACAACAAAATAATCTAGTAGTAGCAGTACTGAAAAGGTTTATTAATAGCATTTGATAGATTGGTCTAAAGCACAATTTATATATAATACTTAAGCATATTTATGAAAAGACATAAGCAAATGAACTGATATTCATATGTAAATAAAACAGAGGAAACTGTCTACTATTCTCTTTACGAAAGGATATTTTTTTTGCTCGAATCCTCTCCCATCAGATCATCTTTGTCAGCAACTTCTTCATACTAAAACATATTTTTTTAAAAAAAAAGAATTAATTACTAAATATATGGACAGAATTAATGATTTGCATTCTAATAATAAAAAATTATGAAATTTATATTAAAAGAGATTTGTAAACATTCAAATTAATTATGGATGTCTGCGAGATCTCATTTTCCATAATTCTAATATTAAGTATCCCCTCTCCTCTTTGCAATTTTAATTTAAAAATTACTTATACCAAAACAAGGATAATTGCAATTTATTATTTAGGAGGTCATGTGATATTCGAACACCAAAGTGACAGATTGAGCACAGCAACTCCACTCTGTTAACTAAGGTAATTTTTTTTAAAACTTTCTTCACAGTACATCTTGCTAAATTATTCTAATAACAAATTAGATGGTAGCTATCATAAAACACATGTACATGTATGTTTATGTGTTCATATATAAGTATATTCCCTATATGGAAGTAATATATTCAAAAATATTAAGATGTGAGGCTAATGCATTAGCAACATAAATGCACTGCTAAAAGTCCAAATCTGAAGCAAAGCTTGATTTTTTTTTTTTTTTCAGATGCTGATTGATTCCGACACTAGACCTAGTTTGCTATATAACAAGAGATAACAAATGGTTATCTAAATATTCTTATCAGAAGGATAAATCAAATCCTAAGATAATTCAAATCAGTTGGATAAAAGTCAATATTAAAAAACCTGATAGTAATTGCCTACAATATTATCCACCAATAACTTGAGTGTCATGTATCTACAGTCACTGTCTTCATGTTATTTTTATGATAATATTCTATCAAAATTATGTTTAGCATGTTTAGCAGGAAATACTTCTAAATGATATCAATATTTAATTATCTGATATATATTTTTTAATTGGTCACTAATATTTATTATTTAAATCTTTATTATTTATTTATGTGACATGTATTGGTTTTTGAAGACTCGATAAATTAAAAAAAAAAAAAGTTTCTTCTTCATATACAGTCCTGGCAATAAAATTCTAACAAAATGCCTGATTGATGGGAATTTAGGCAAATAATAATAAAAAATCTAATATTACAGTAAACAGTTTAATTAAACAATAATGGAATTAAATGCCCTTCATAGAGCCACAGAAAGTATATAAGATATATTATACAATTAAAAAAAAAAATGTATCAAATAAAATAGCTGGCCATTGCTTTATATTAGTCTCATTAATATGACTTTACTCATCTGACTTCTTAAAACAGTTATAAAAAAATATAAAAATATATGAATGACTTTATTATTTGAGATGTTCATAAGAAGTTTGAGTTCTGGAATTGCCAGCTTTGGAGTCAATCCCAGAATCCCCAGCTTTGGAGTCAATCCCAGAATCCCACATTCCAGAGTCTGACACTCGTCCACTGTGCTAAACTACTTAGGGCATTCGTTATTACTGATAAAGAAACATTTCAGTTGTAATTGAGTTACCATGACAACAGAAAGAAAAAATGAAAAGCATTACAGTCTTCAATACACATCAAAACATCCTTAACAATGAAAGATAAATTATAAGCCCAGGGCACACCGGCAGATGTGACTATCCTCAATAGTAGTAAAGAGCAGTATCAAATTATAATTACAATTTTCTTATGGGTTTTTTTCCCTCTCCAATTAATAATAGGTAGAAAATAGATAGCTGTTTGAACTGTCATTAGCTCTCTTATCTAAAAAAGTTCTAAACTTGCCTAAAAAATCCATAACTATCTGAAAAAACCTCTCAAGCTCAACCAGGATTTAAACCTAAACCATGGTACATATTAGGAGCGTGTAATGCTACATATATATTCGTAATCATCCATAACTGGTAAACTATTGTCAATAACCAATTGTTGTCTGTCAATGTGTCTCAGGTGGTGAGTTTTAATAAAAAATTCAATATATCTTCTTTCATATATTTCAAAATTTAATTTATATCTTTTACAATATTAATAATGTCCAGAGAAAAACAGTTTCCAGTTGTAAGGAATAATCTTAATATGAAAAAAAACTTCAGATGAAATAAATCTGTTATCTACTTAATTCACATAAAGTAAATCATGGTGATAATTTTTGAAAAAAATCTAAGGAGACAAGAATATTTGCTGTGCTATGAAGTAATCTTTCTTTGCAACTAAATGATAAGAAAACAAAAGTTTCGCATTAAAGAATTTATGTAATACTCAATTTTATTTACTAGCACAGAGATCATATGTAATTTAAAAGAGATGTACACCCTAAGTACACGTGCTGTAATGTTATAATAGCTTTACAATGTCTTGCTGAGTACTGAGGATATTCTCAAACCCATCATAAGAATGGCCATCTTAACTTTTGTACCTAAATTTAGTTATATAGGCCATGTTTTAGTTTGAGACCGTGAATATGTTTATTCACTTTACATCCATGAATTATTTTCTATATATTAACATTCACAAAATTTTTCAATTATGTTAATATTCAATTTTATTTACAGCATAGAAATCGTACGTAATTTAACAAAAGGGATGTCTTGTTGAGCTCTTATCTTTTCAAAAGTTTCTATCTTGTGCTTTGATTTGAGAGTATCCTCAGTACTTAACAAGACATCATTGAGGTATTATCACAACATTACAGTACAGGTGCTTAGGGTCTAAATCCCTTCTATTTAAATTATATTAAAGAATTTATAAAATTATATAGTATGTCCAATATTTTGGATGGTAAATAAGTGCCTTAGAACTAATTTTTGATTCAACACAATTTTTATTAGGTCCATATCAACTCCTGCAAAACATTCGAATGAAATTTTTCTAAAATGGCTATCATGTATGATTTATCAGGATTGTCAATGGTATATTTGTTATTGTAATTCTCAAATATCAATTCATCTCAAAAATGATTGTCCTGATCTTCTTACAACAGTAATCTTTCTGAGCCCTGGACACTTTCTTCACGAATTAAATGACTAGAATAAAACAATTTCTACCTAATTATTTGTGTTGCAAATGAAAGTTCATATCTAAATTAATATAAAATCCACTGCTATAGTATAAGATTATAAATCCAGATCTTAATGAACTTAAATGAATTATTCTAATTTCTTTATAATTTAAAGAATGTTCACAATAGTATTTGTAAATAATTAAATGATTAGTTGCTTAGGAAATCATATGATGATCAAGTTGTAGAGGACTGCTACTCTCTCCTACTTTACTAAACTGGACAGGATTTAATATAAAAATCTTTTCTTTTATGAAATACAGCCTTGGGACAGTAAAGTTGCAATCATATAATTAACAGATAATAATGTGTGTGTATATATATATATTGTAACGATATATAAATATGTCGTTACATTAAATTGAAATAAAAACTTTTAAGTTCGCATATAAAAATAAGTGTATTAAAAAGAAAAAAACTAAACGCTAAAATTAAAATGTTTGTTAAACGTATATATTCGCACAGATGCTAAACTTTAAAAATATTTTTTTCATAAACAAAAAAAAAAAAAAGTATTTGAACGTATTTTTTTTAATAAAAAAATACAAGATTGAAATATAAAAATATTTTAATAAAAAAATAACGTAAGTTAAAATAAAAACAGGTATTAATTAATTCCTGTAATCTATAAATGGAAATGATTGTTTATTAATTATCTAAAAGCTGTTTAATTAAAAAGTCAGATGAAAAGTTAGATAAGAGAAGAAAGAGATTTTAGCTTGACCAATGGAAGCAAATAAAGGCCCGGACCATAACGAAAAAACAGAACAGTGACGTTTTTGTTCATGGAATCCATAGGAGGACTATAAAAAGAAAAAATATTGAGTTCCAGTCAGTTTTTTTCCAACTTGATTTTGGTGAGTCGAGCGACAAGACGCACTTGTCGTCCTCACTCACTTATTTTAAAAATGCAAAGACTGTGATACCAGAACAGAACCAGCTAATGCTACCTCCAAAATATCAGACCGGTCTTCCAGGAAAGTCTCCGTGGGAATTGCCAACGGGAACAGGGACTCTTCTACCGTAAGCAATAGAACTGAACAATTGTTAAAATCATAATATTAATTAAGAACTTTAAAGATTGATAAGTTAATTTAAATTTTATAAAAAGAACTTTTCTCTGACTTATGTGTCAACTCAATTGATAATGTGTAATTTTATATATGTTTGCGTTTGATAAAAAAATCATTTCCATTTATTATTTATTTGTATTAATATTTATTGTTTAAATTTTAAATGAGGAAATTTAAGGTTGGGTATAGACGTTGCATAGATTCGTTAGCGGTTGATAATGTTGTGGTTTTCACATTCGATTAGAATATATGTCAACGATATCACTGCAAGCATCTTACGATGAATGCTAATGGGATTTGTATATTCCCTATGCAAGTGACGTTTATCGATGACTTTGTATTTTGATCGGTTGTGTTTAATTTGGAATGTTTTTGACCGTGGAATCTGTGCAGCTGATCTGTACTCAACATTTTAAAACAAATTTTATAAAATTCATTTGTGCGAACGTATTTAAATGTTAAATTTAAGTCGGGCGTGAATGGCTATATAGATTTGTAAAGTTATATTAGGGGAGGGTAATCTTAGGTTATTTGTGTCGTTGTTGAATTGGGTCAATGGATTGGATATATTTGTGTAATTAGTAGATGTAGTATGAGTTTCGCTACATGCAGAATCGCTGTATACACCGCACCAACCCTTTGCCTATGGATGGGATTGTAAGTCGGCAAAAAGGATCGCGGTCCCTTCCTATGGAGTTTTTATTTTATTGTTCTTCTTGCTATACAGACGTCATATTCCTGTATTGGACAAGAGTCAATGTTTTCTCTAACTATACTGTTCAGATGTCCATTCCTGACAGTATAGTATATTTGTGCTGTTGTATTTTCATGCTACATTGAATACATAAATGTATCAGATGGATTGATGCCAGTTTGACTGCGAATTTTAGCCTAAGGTTAAATAGGGATAGAATGTTTTATTTTCAGATGCAAATCTATGTAGTCTATTCATACTTGACCATCTAAATAAAATATTAAACTCATTGAAATTTATGTAAATGTACAATTAAAGAGTAATCTAAAAATCTAAAAAAATGTTAAACCTATTCCTCGAATTTAGAATGATTTTATATGTGCGTAAATAAATATTTTTTATGTGTTAATTTCTGGCAGTGGCTTTTATTCTCTTATATTTAAGATATAAAATTTATATTTTATTATCTCTGCTACTCACTGAACTAGTGACTTGGGCTAACGACCGGAATCAAAAAAAGAAAAAATATTTTTTTTTTTTTACTTACGTATCTGCCTACTTTATAAATTTTTCTAGGTTCAAATGCCTAGATGGCGCCCTGTAGTGCAGTTTACGTAAGTCTACCTGCTCCGGATTGTTATAACTGGTGCCCAACATGGGGGTAATTAAACGATTTTAATTACAAAAGTGAATATTTATTATCCCCAGATTATTATACTTATCCTCCACTAATGCATACATATAAGTCCAATATATATAAAAAAATATTTAAATTATATTTACCCTCCACCGATGCATATACATATGACCCCAAGATATATAAAAGAAAAAAAACAATATCTAAAAGATTACACAATGGGTGAGCCCTATATTCCTTCCCACTTTAGAGTAATAAATCCATATAACAAGGTATGCAGTAATAATATATTGTACCGGTCGGTTTCGTCTGTTCATATAACAAGATCTAGCATCTAGGCAAAAGTACCTCGAATCCAATCCTGTGCAAGATACATAAGTCAGGAACATTCATGAACTCTGCCCTATTTGCCTATTTTCCAGATCTACCCACTTATGAGCAACAATTCCAATGATACTGATCTAATTTATTCCTACCCCGCCGGCATCACAAAGTCGTGACACAAAAAGACTCTTATTCGAACTTGGTTCATGTCTAGAATATTATAATTAGCGATTTTCGATCATCTAGTAAGTGAAACCTTTTTATATTACATCAAAATTATTTCTATTCAATAAATGAAACAATGACTTAGATATTTAGAAAGATATAAAATTTATTAAATCAACTTGGAATATATATGATTGCAAACGTTATTGGTATTACAATGTAAATAAAATGGGTGTTTATCTCCCTTGGACAACATTAACCTCCCTTACAATACTATACAATGAACATATTTAATCATCAATAACAAATAATTCATGGCTTTATTCTATTGCGGCTATTTATATGTCAATAATTTATCGATTGAATGGGATACATAAGATTTTTAATAATAGCGCTAGACTACGGTACCTAAAGTTATTTGAATCCACCAGTAATAAAAACAACAGCATTCATACCAATACGTAAGTTTATTAAGTTGGATGATAAGGGTAATTTTATTTAATTAATATTTGCATTTGCTATATAAGAACGTGTGTGGGAAGCTAATTTGGGAAATAATAATAATGGCAGAAGTGTCGTATCTGAAAGTGTGAATGAAATATATATTAAAAAAATGGCAATCCATTTAGTATAATCATAACAGTACGGTTTAGGAGAATTAATAGGCTTTTAACAAGAACAAAATATGGGAGAGCGGTACGTGTATGATGGCAATGGAACGATCTATTCTAAGATCTAAGAAGATGCTTCAATTCACCGTTAAAGAAAGGCGACTCTCTGCAAACGTCGGCAGGGTCGGGTCATAAACAACAAAGAAGGCGCTTTATTGAATTGCCATAGGCTGGACTTTTGCCAGAGCGAACCCTATGCAATAATATCTCGCGCTGAAGAAATCCAAAGAGGTTTGCCAAACCTTGTCCTTGGTATTGGAAGTAAAAATGAACGAAGCACAAAGATATATATATAACGAAAGGCCGGTATACACGTAACGCTTGCATTAATATAAATATATAGATATTTAACTAAGGAATAAAGAATTATCGCCTATCTTTATTAATAAAAACCCCGCGTACCGGTATGATTTGATTACTACGTGGATATGGAAGAATTACATTTAAGGCCAATATAATATAGCTCATAGAACTAAAGGATTCCCCCCCCCCTTATGTATTACTTTCAACTACACATAAACTTTCCCCAACGTATAACTAATACAAATCTTTGGTTGTGAATGCTTTAATAAATACATACTTTCATATTATTAAATATATATAAAGTCAGTGGTGGCTATTGATTTCAAGAAATTAATATTAATTTAATTCGTATAAATCTATTTGCAGATTTTAGAAGTTAGCGCTATTATTTAATTAACCAAAGAAACACATTTCTAAGAAAATAGATTTTTACTTAGTTTTTGAGAATAACACTGTACAATAATTATCAAATTCTGATTTTATTTCCCCAGACTGGCAGGCACCCGCTATACTAAGAATAACAAATTTGTTTTTAAAAACTACTAGGTTAATTACCCTCTGAAAAGTAAGGAGGGTTTTCTTTTATTAAAAGAGATAGCGTAAGCATTTGCGATTCTGGGGGGAAATTATCGACATATAATTTAGTATCTGAAAGTATAAAATATAATAATGAAAATAAAATATTGCCGCATAGACGTGAAATTAAGAACTAATAATTATTCAGGAGAGGTTTAATGTAGGAGAGATTACAGCTAAGTTATATAGAGAGAGAACAAGGTACAATTAACAAAAAGGTAAGAACTTTACAAATTGATTCATAACTAATATTAAATTTTACAAATGAAAGCTTTACAAAATGTTTAAAGAAATAGATAGGTGAAAGTTAAAATTATTCACGGTAACTTTAAGAGTCTAGCAGCATTTGAAATGATTACCTCTGTAAAACATGGCGGTTCTTTTGATGATTTCAATTCCCGCGGAGACTAGATCTAGTTTGTCAAACATAGTTATTCAGGCAGGTAGTAATTTTATTATTTAACGAACAGGCATATAATTATAGTCTATGAGTATCGGGATCCATGGGCACAGATTGCAGGGAAGGCCATCTCGAATGGCGAGAAAGGCGATTTAGATTTACTCAGTACACATTGAAATTAACGAACGCAAATTTTCTTGGTGACTGCTCTCCTTGACTGTCCTAGTTACTCTCTAAATTAATTCGTAATTATTCCATGCCTTGGTATTTTTGGAATCCCTTTCTGATTGGTCATTGCAATCTAATTTCCAAAAGAATTCGTATACAAGCTTTTACCCATTGTGATGGAAGATGCCATTGTTAGATAAGTATTCAAACTTTAATTAATTTTGATAAAAGAAAATGTTTGTAACAAAAGTAAATCAATTAAGTTTAGTTTCTACTTTTGATTTTAGAGAAACTTTTAATTAAAGTTATGTTAGAATATTATACAAGATTACGCTTCTCACCTTTAATTAATTTTGACTAATTACAATCGCATCTTCCATATTGGATTTAAAAGAAAAGTGGAGTTTAATGGCAAAAATAATTTAAAAACACAATTTTATAAAATTACATATAACGAACTTTTCCACTAAATATTTGCTCAGTACTTTTGTCTCTACAATATCTATAGATATCTGAGCTGCAATTAACAAACAATTACTATAACTTTTATAAAATAAATAAATACAGAAATTATAATATATTTTGATATTATAAGTCCGTTATAATTAATCCCCCATTACCTATTGCGTATACGAATTTTTAAATGCTACATTTATTAATTTTATTTTGCATGTTTAAATTCAGATATTTATGCCAATATCTTCGTTAATAAATATGTTAGTTAATAATACTCAAACAAAAGGATACAAACAAATGTGTTAGTGAGTGGAATATATATGCAAGAATAGGGTTTGAATTTAGGTTGGTAGCGGAAGATTGGAAGTGGGCTGTGAAGCGCAATCTGAATCTCAGATTCCGCTTCAATATATATCATAAAAAAAAAAATTACAAAGAACATAAATGAGAGAGAAAAAAATATATAATAGAATATAATATATATATATATAACCAACTATACACGCTCCTCTGAACTTGTTCTTGTATTCAATTCGAACATCTGGGCCACACGGCTACTTCATAGAGCAGATAAGGCTTCCATTCACCGATATACTTTGAGTCTTTCTTGTCATCAGGGTCTGCTATTTCTTCTAAGGCATCTTCGGACTTGATAGCCAAACAGGTGGTGTACTACGGCTGAAAGTCTACTCCATGGTAGGATAATAACCCGGAACGTATAATCGAGCCATCTTTCAAATTATCGGATCTGTAAGTATACTTCTCCCGTATATATGTATATCCCACACGGCTGATTAGGGCAAGTAGATCCTAAATAAATTGCAGTTCTCCAACTATGATTCGTCTTTCGTTTTTGTTTTTTTTTTATTTAAACATATTGAGAATCCATGTTGTTGATCATTTTCCAAACTCCACTTAACGATCCTTGCTAAATGCTAATTTTTCAAATTCTTTTTCTGGGAAATAACCAAGTGATTATAATTTTAACAGACACAGTTCATTTTCTCCTTTCTCTCTGTCGGATTGTTTTTCACAAATCTATACTGTTCCATTTTTTTAGACTAGCGGGAGACAAGATTTAATTTTCTAAGTCTTTGCCATTGGAATGCTTATGCAAGCTAGCATTAACTTGTCCGCACTCTTTAGCAGGCTAATCTTCCTTGGTCCGCACGCTTTAGCAAGCTAGTACTCGACTGACTCAAAGCCCCCAGTAAGCAGCACATATAGCCCAAACAGTCCAATTGTCATACCCCCTCTACGAGCTATTGCATCAGCTAATAATAAATTTAATTATACCTTCATATACCTTTCTACATTCTTTTACCTTTTTATTTATTAAAGTACACTTTTGCAAGCTTCCATATTGAGTACTTGACACCCATTGTGCTTACATTCCTTTCTTAGATAAAATCTATTTTATCTTTATTCACGATCGACCGAAAATTCTTTTATACAAAACATTTTCTTCGGTTGAAAGTAGATTGTAATTAGCAAAAAGGTTTTTTCCTTTTACAAATTTAATTAATTAATTTCAAACCCTCTCATTCTAACAATTAGAAAAGATAAATCTGTTAAATTAAACATAAACGAATTTAAACATAGTTATTAATCTTTATCCATGCAGCTATCTACACCCAACTTTAAATTTAATACATTTTAGTTAAAACATAATACACACACAAAAAAAAATGAACTGGAAATGATTGCTTAAACATCTACATAAAAAAATATCAATAATTGAATTTGCATTCTTTAAGTCAGATAAGAGTTCTTATTTTCAGTTATTAATTACTTGCAATTTTAGGAAAGTTATTAGATAGATACAATAGTTCATACTTTACAGATTTAATAGATTGAGAAGTCCATCTTCGTGATCACTTTCGTAGATTTTGTCCTTCTTTGAAATAAAACTGCGACTTGCCATGCATTTGGTCAGGAACTGTCATCCAGAGGCCTCAGCTGGTTGTCCGGAAAATTAAATTTATTGCAGACTTCCACATCGTGAAAATCTGCAATATAGCTAGTTATAACGATCTATTCATAGTCAGCTCCAAGATAACAATTATCATAATAATTTGGCTTTTATATTTTTATTAGTCTCTTATCATGAGATCTTGAGATTCAACGAGCAAGACGTCAATAATCCATTCGTGTTTCAGTTATGGTCCGTGCTGTCATTTTCGTGTTTCCATTGGTCATTTAATTCCTTTATATTCTCTTATCTTCAGTTATTAATAACTTGCAATTTTAGGAAAGTTATTAGATAGATACAATAGTTCATACTTTACGGATTTAATAGATTGAGAAGTCCATCTTCGTGATCACTTTCGTAGATTTTGTCCTTCTTTGAAATAAAACTGCGACTTGCCATGCATTTGGTCAGGAACTATCATCCAGAGGCCTCAGCTGGTTGTCCGGAAAATTAAATTTATTGCAGACTTCCACATCGTGAAAATCTGCAATATAGCTAGTTATAACGATCTATTCATAGTCAGCTCTAAGATAACAATTATCATAATAATTTGGCTTTTATATTTTTATTAGTCTCTTATCATGAGATCTTGAGATTCAACGAGCAAGACGTCACTAATCCATTCGTGTTTCAGTTATGGTCCGTGCTGTCATTTTCGTGTTTCCATTGGTCATTTAATTCCTTTGTATTCTCTTATCTTCAGTTATTAATTACTTGCAATTTTAGGAAAGTTATTAGATAGATACAATAGTTCATACTTTACGGATTTAATAGATTGAGAAGTCCATCTTCGTGATCACTTTCGTAGATTTTGTCCTTCTTTGAAATAAAACTGCGACTTGCCATGCATTTGGTCAGGAACTGTCATCCAGAGGCCTCAGCTGGTTGTCCGGAAAATTAAATTTATTGCAGACTTCCAGATCGTGAAAATCTGCAATATAGCTAGTTATAACGATCTGTTCATAGTCAGCTCTAATCCAAATTTTCGTTCGGGTCCGGGCTGAGGCTTGGTGCTTCCATTGGTCAAGCTAATTTCTTTTTATTTTCTTATCTATCATTCATCAGATCATTTTAATTATACAAGAGCCCGAAGCTAGCTTGCTTTTCAAACAATTTATAAACAATCATTTCCATTTACAGATTACAAAAATTAATTAATACCTGTTTTTATTTTTAAATCTTATACTTTTTTTTTTTTTTTTTATAAAAAAGTACGTTCAAATACTTATTTATTTGTTTGTTTTTTTTTAAAAAATATTTTTAAAGTTTGGCATCTGTGCGAATGTATACGTTTAACAAACATTTTAATTTTAGCGTTTAATTTTTTACTTTTATTTGCGAACTTTTAAGTTTTTATTTTAAATTAATGTAACGACATATTTATATATCGTTACATAAATTATAACGATCGAAATGGAAGTGAAGATCGAATCTAACCACAAAAACAATATCTGCAACTACCAGGGCGCCATCTAGGCATTTGAGCCTAGAAAAATTTATAAAGTAGGCAGATACGCGCTGTTAAGATTCCACTTTATTTAAATATTCCGATCGTTAGCCCAAGTCACTAGCTCAGCGGAGACGCAGAGATAAAAATCTATAAATTTTATATCTTAAATATAAAAGAATAAAAGCCACTGCCAGAAATTAACACATAAAAATATTTATTTACGCACATATAAAATAACATTTAAATTTTGAGGAATAGGTTTAACATTTTTAGATTTTTTATATTACTCTTTAATTGTACATTTACATAAATTTCAATGAGTTTAATATTTTATTTAGATGGTCAAGTATGAATAGACTACATAGATTTGCATTTGAAAATAAAACATTCTATCCCTATTTAACCTTAGGCTAAAATTCGCAGTCAAACCGGCATCAATCCATCTGATACATTTATGTATTCAATGTAGCATGAAAATACAACAGCACAAATATACTATACTGTCAGGAATGGACATCTGAACAGTGTAGTTAGAGAAAACATTGACTCTTGTCCGATACAGGAATATGACGTCTGTATAGCAAGAAGAACAATAAAATAAAAACTCCATAGGAAGGGACCGCGATCCTTTTTGCCGACTTACAATCCCATCCATAGGCAAAGGGTTGGTGCGGTGCATTCAGCGATTCTGCACGTAGCGAAACTTATACTACATCTACTAATTACACAAATATATCCAATCCATTGAGCCAATTCAACCACGAAACGAATAACCTAAGATTACCCTCCCTTAATATAACTTTACAAAACTATATAGCCATTCACGCCCGACTTAAATTTAACATTTAAATACGTTCGCACAGATTATTTTTATAAATTTGCTTTAAAATGTTGAGTACAGATCAGCTGCACAGATTCCACGGTCAAAAACATTCCAAATTAAACACAACCGATCAAAATACAAAGTCATCGATAAACGTCACTTGCATAGGGAATATACAAATCCCATTACCATTCATCGTAAGATGCTTGCAGTGATATCGTTGACCCATATATTCTAATCGAATGTAAAAACCACAACATAATCAACCGCTAACGAATCTATGCAACGTCTATACCCAACTTAAATGTAATGCATTTAATAATTTCTACAATAAATATTACTACAAATAAAAATAATAAAATGGAAATGATTTTAGCAAAACTTAACTATATAAATTTAAACAATCAATTATTAATTTGAAAATCAAATAAGAGTTCATTTTAAAATTTAAATTAGCTGAATCTTTAAAAAAAAAATCACTGACGAAAGTTCTTAATTACTTTTTTTGGTTGTTGTTAATTTGTAAAGTTCATAGCTCACGGTAGAAGAGTCCAGGTTTCTGCTTTTAATTCCTGCAACGCCTCCATTGGAAGATAATGTTCTGGAGATGGCAATAGCTGGTTCAAGGTATCACAGTCTTTTCATTTTTCATTTTTAAAAAGAGTGTGGTATGTGTCCTACCACCTCTCAAACACACAACGCTGGAACTGTCCGAAAAAACTGTATTTCCCTTTTTATAGTAAATCTCCAGATTGACTGAACAAAGACGTCACTAATCCAAATTTTCGTTCGGGTCCGGGCTGAGGCTTGGTGCTTCCATTGGTCAAGCTAATTTCTTTTTATTTTCTTATCTAACTTTCATCAGATCATTTTAATCATACAAGAGCCCAAGGCTAGCTTGCTTTTCAAACAATTTATAAACAATCATTTCCATTTACAGATTACAAGAATTAATTAATACCTGTTTTTATTTTTAAATCTTGTACTTTTTTTTTTTTATAAAAAAGTACGTTCAAATACTTATTTATTTGTTTTTTTTTTTTAAAAAATATTTTTAAAGTTTGGCATCTGTGCGAATGTATACGTTTAACAAACATTTTAATTTTAGCGTTTAGTTTTTTACTTTTATTTGCGAACTTTTAAGTTTTTATTTTAAATTAATGTAACGACATATTTATATATCGTTACATATCAGTAAACTTCCTCAAAAAACAAAAACCTTAAAAAAAAAAAAAAAAGAATTTACTTAGTGTTAGTAATTACGATACACAAATTGATTATATATGAAAATTTCAAAAGGACAAAACTTTTTTTTACAAGACAAAACAGTAATTACACACAAATATAATGATTAAAAAAAATGTTGATTTTCGATTCCTTATTACCAGCTAAATTTCTGCCCCCTCCCTTCCAAGTTTCATTTCTCCTACCCTTAACTATTACTTAGGCAAGTTGAACGATTAGATTTTAATTTATACAAGACTTTTTTTTTTTTAAAAAAAAATATGATTTAGATTTATTATTACGTTTTATTTATTAGTTTTTATTCCTCGAATTTCTCTTTACATATGCGCAATTTTTCTTACGGTCAGTACCTTTAAGACAAAATTTCAAACTGTAACTCCACGTCAATACAACAAATATATTTATACAATTTCAGCAAAAAATTTACAAGCATGATTCACTTTTAAAATTCTCAGGGCACTCATGATTTATTAAAGATAGAAAATTTCATCATCATCAATTCCCCTTCTCAGGGTTAATCTCTGAGGTAAGGCCCCACGTTGGGCGCCAATTATAATGATTGAAATGGAAGTGAAGATCGAATCTAACCGCAAAAACAATATCTGCAACTACCAGGGCGCCATCTAGGCATTTGAGCCTAGAAAAATTTATAAAGTAGGCAGATACGCGCTGTTAAGATTCCACTTTATTTAAATATTCCGATCGTTAGCCCAAGTCACTAGCTCAGCGGAGACGCAGAGATAAAAATCTATAAATTTTATATCTTAAATATAAAAGAATAAAAGCCACTGCCAGAAATTAACACATAAAAATATTTATTTACGCACATATAAAATAACATTTAAATTTTGAGGAATAGGTTTAACATTTTTAGATTTTTTATATTACTCTTTAATTGTACATTTACATAAATTTCAATGAGTTTAATATTTTATTTAGATGGTCAAGTATGAATAGACTACATAGATTTGCATTTGAAAATAAAACATTCTATCCCTATTTAACCTTAGGCTAAAATTCGCAGTCAAACCGGCATCAATCCATCTGATACATTTATGTATTCAATGTAGCATGAAAATACAACAGCACAAATATACTATACTGTCAGGAATGGACATCTGAACAGTGTAGTTAGAGAAAACATTGACTCTTGTCCGATACAGGAATATGACGTCTGTATAGCAAGAAGAACAATAAAATAAAAACTCCATAGGAAGGGACCGCGATCCTTTTTGCCGACTTACAATCCCATCCATAGGCAAAGGGTTGGTGCGGTGCATTCAGCGATTCTGCACGTAGCGAAACTTATACTACATCTACTAATTACACAAATATATCCAATCCATTGAGCCAATTCAACCACGAAACGAATAACCTAAGATTACCCTCCCTTAATATAACTTTACAAAACTATATAGCCATTCACGCCCGACTTAAATTTAACATTTAAATACGTTCGCACAGATTATTTTTATAAATTTGCTTTAAAATGTTGAGTACAGATCAGCTGCACAGATTCCACGGTCAAAAACATTCCAAATTAAACACAACCGATCAAAATACAAAGTCATCGATAAACGTCACTTGCATAGGGAATATACAAATCCCATTAGCATTCATCGTAAGATGCTTGCAGTGATATCGTTGACCCATATATTCTAATCGAATGTGAAAACCACAACATAATCAACCGCTAACGAATCTATGCAACGTCTATACCCAACTTAAATGTAATGCATTTAATAATTTCTACAATAAATATTACTACAAATAAAAATAATAAAATGGAAATGATTTTAGCAAAACTTAACTATATAAATTTAAACAATCAATTATTAATTTGAAAATCAAATAAGAGTTCATTTTAAAATTTAAATTAGCTGAATCTTTAAAAAAAAATCACTGACGAAAGTTCTTAATTACTTTTTTTGGTTGTTGTTAATTTGTAAAGTTCATAGCTCACGGTAGAAGAGTCCAGGTTTCTGCTTTTAATTCCCGCGACGCCTCCATTGGAAGATAATGTTCTGGAGATGGCAATAGCTGGTTCAAGGTATCACAGTCTTTTCATTTTTCCTTTTTAAATAGAGAGTGTGGTATGTGCGTCCTACCACCTCTCAAACACACAACGCTGGAACTGTCCGAAAAAACTGTATTTCCCTTTTTATAGTAAATCTCCAGATTGAATGAACAAAGACGTCACTAATCCAAATTTTCGTTCGGGTCCGGGCTGAGGCTTGGTGCTTCCATTGGTCAAGCTAATTTCTTTTTATTCTCTTATCTAACTTACTCATCTGATCATTTTAATTATACAGGCTTTTCAAACAATTAATAAACAATCATTTCCATTTACAGATTACAAGAATTAATTAATACCTGTTTTTATTTTTAAATCTTGTACTTTTTTTTTTTTTATAAAAAAGTACGTTCAAATACTTATTTATTTGTTTTTTTTTTAAAAAAAATATTTTTAAAGTTTGGCATCTGTGCGAATGTATATACGTTTAACAAACATTTTAATTTTAGCGTTTAGTTTTTTACTTTTATTTGCGAACTTTTAAGTTTTTATTTTAAATTAATGTAACGACATATTTATATATCGTTACATAAATTATAACGATCGAAATGGAAGTGAAGATCGAATCTAACCGCAAAAACAATATCTGCAACTACCAGGGCGCCATCTAGGCATTTGAGCCTAGAAAAATTTATAAAGTAGGCAGATATGCGCTGTTAAGATTCCACTTTATCTAAATATTCCGATCGTTAGCCCAAGTCACTAGCTCAGCGGAGACGCAGCGATAAAAACCTATAAATTTTATATCTTAAATATAAAAGAATAAAAGCCACTGCCAGAAATTAACACATAAAAATATTTATTTACGCACATATAAAATAACATTTAAATTTTGAGGAATAGGTTTAACATTTTTAGACCATATGTAACGGAATATAATATGCCGTCACATTATTTTACAATTAAAATGAAAGATCACAAATAAAAATTGATTTATTAAAAATAAAGAAAACTTAACTTAAAAACTGAAATTTAAAAACTGTTTAACGTATATATAGATCGCATGATGGACAACTTTAAAAACTATTTTAAAAAATAGTTTTATTTGAAAGTAATTTTTTTTGTAAAAAAGTAAAAGATATAAAGATTTGATATTTTTGGAAATAGAAATAATGTTGATTTCTATAAACTTAGAAAATGGAAATGATTGTTTTATTAATTAAATGATTGTTCGAAAACAAGCTAGCCCTTGAGGCATTTAAAATAAATTAAAGGGTCAGATAAGAGAGTACAAAGAAATTAAATGACCAATGCAAACACCAGAAATTCAGCACGGACCGTAACTGAAACACCAGAGGATTAGTGACGTATTGCCGATTGAATCCTAAGATCAAATGATAAGAGGCTAAGAAAAATATAAAAGCCAAATGATTATTATAATTGTTATCTTAGAGCTGACTATGAATAGATCGTTATAACTAGCTATATTGCAGATTTTCACGATGTGGAAGTCTGCAATAAATTTAATTTTCCGGACAACCAGCTGAGGCCTCTGGATGACAGTTCCTGACCAAATGCATGGCAAGTCGCAGTTTTATTTCAAAGAAGGACAAAATCTACGAAAGTGATCACGAAGATGGACTTCTCAATCTATTAAATCCGTAAAGTATGAACTATTGTATCTATCTAATAACTTTCCTAAAATTGCAAGTAATTAATAACTGAAAATAAGAACTCTTATCTGACTTAAAGAATGCAAATTCAATTATTGATATTTTTTTATGTAGATGTTTAAGCAATCATTTCCAGTTCATTTTTTTTGTGTGTGTATTATGTTTTAACTAAAATGTATTAAATTTAAAGTTGGGTGTAGATAGCTGCATGGATAAAGATTAATAACTATGTTTAAATTCGTTTATGTTTAATTTAACAGATTTTAATTTCAGGCTATTTGTTTTGTGGTTGTGTCAGTGCTAGTGGAGAGATATATAGACGTTTATATTAATGTAATGTGAAGCGTGTTTAGCATACAGGGCAACGTGCCCAACTGAATGCATGACCCCAAAGAGGCAGTCATATCGTTGAAAATGGTCGCAGATGTATTTCCTGCACCATTGACCCCTCCTAGCTCTATGGACAGGGATTTATAAGACGGCAGAAAGACCGCTTTCCCCCATACGTAGCACTCTTTAAAAAAAATTTATATACATGATTCCTTAGTCAGACAGAGGCACTTTCCTGATCTAGACCTGGATCATTTCCTTCAAATAATATCACGCTGCCAGATGCACATTCCTGTGGCGTGATTTTATGCTAGCATCTTCGTATTGCATTGATTGCTACTATATATCTGGAAGCAGGCATTGGGTTGACTACAAACTTTTAGTCTGAGATTGAATGAATGTTTTGATAAGTTTTTAAGAGAAAAAAAAAACTATGTAGACTATCTATGCTCGACATGCTAAAGTAAAATATAATTTAAATATCCATCTGTGCGATCTAGTTAAAATAGTAATTTAAATTTTAAAAAAAAAATATTAATGTTAAAATCTAAAAATAAATTTAATCTTCAATTTTAAATGTGCGTTAATAAAAATCTATTTGTGTGTTAATTACTGGCAGTGGCTTATTTTATTTTATTGTTATAAATATTTAATATATATACTTTGAGAATAGAAATCTATTGAAACTTATAAATGTTTAAAATCTCTGCTACTCTATGAGCTAGTGACTAGGGCTGACGGCCGTGATCTTAACAGCATGTATCTGTCGACTTTATAAATTTTCTAGGTTCAAAGTAGCCTAGTGGCGCTCTGTCGGCAGATGCGGTAAGACTGGAAACGTCATCATCATCCCCGACCGTTAAAGTGGCTGCCCAGCATGTGGCCTGACGTTTAATAAACCACGAGTACCTTGAAAATTAAGCCAGTAATATTTTTTTCTGAAATCAGAATATATTTTTTGTATTATATAGTTATAAACTTGAATTTTGTGTAAAAAGTACTGCCAGTAAGAAAATTGCGCATATGTAGAAATAAATGCGAGGAATAAAACGTAATAATTTATAAATCATAATTTAATTTAAAAAAAAAAAAAAAGTCTAAAATCACGTAACATCTTTGACTTGCCTAAGTTAATAATGAAATGTAGGGGAAAGGGAACTATTGAGGGAGGAGGTGTAATCTCAGCTGGGGTGAAAAGGAAAGAATAGTCAGCATTTTTTTCTTGTAATTACTAACCAAAGTTATGTCTTTTCATTAATAACCAAAGTTTTGTCTTTTAAAAAAAAAATTAGTATAATCAATTTGTGTAACGTCATTACTAACACTAAGTAAATTCTTTTTTTTTTTTAATGTTTTGTTTTTTTGAGGAAGTTTACTGATATGTAACGGAATATAATATGCCGTCACATTATTTTACAATTAAAATGAAAGATCACAAATAAAAATTGATTTATTAAAAAGAAAGAAAACTTAACTTAAAAACTGAAATTTAAAAACTGTTTAACGTATATATAGATCGCATGATGGACAACTTTAAAAACTATTTTAAAAAATAGTTTTATTTGAAAGTAATTTTTTTTGTAAAAAAGTAAAAGATATAAAGATTTGATATTTTTGGAAATAGAAATAATGTTGATTTCTATAATCTTAGAAAATGGAAATGATTGTTTTATTAATTAAATGATTGTTCGAAAACAAGCTAGCCCTTGAGGCATTTAAAATAAATTAAAGGGTCAGATAAGAGAGTACAAAGAAATTAAATGACCAATGCAAACACCAGAAATTCAGCACGGACCGTAACTGAAACACCAGAGGATTAGTGACGTATTGCCGATTGAATCCTAAGATCAAATGATAAGAGGCTAAGAAAAATATAAAAGCCAAATGATTATTATAATTGTTATCTTAGAGCTGACTATGAATAGATCGTTATAACTAGCTATATTGCAGATTTTCACGATGTGGAAGTCTGCAATAAATTTAATTTTCCGGACAACCAGCTGAGGCCTCTGGATGACAGTTCCTGACCAAATGCATGGCAAGTCGCAGTTTTATTTCAAAGAAGGACAAAATCTATGAAAGTGATCACGAAGATGGACTTCTCAATCTATTAAATCCGTAAAGTATGAACTATTGTATCTATCTAATAACTTTCCTAAAATTGCAAGTAATTAATAACTGAAAATAAGAACTCTTATCTGACTTAAAGAATGCAAATTCAATTATTGATATTTTTTTATGTAGATGTTTAAGCAATCATTTCCAGTTCATTTTTTTTGTGTGTGTATTATGTTTTAACTAAAATGTATTAAATTTAAAGTTGGGTGTAGATAGCTGCATGGATAAAGATTAATAACTATGTTTAAATTCGTTTATGTTTAATTTAACAGATTTTAATTTCAGGCTATTTGTTTTGTGGTTGTGTCAGTGCTAGTGGAGAGATATATAGACGTTTATATTAATGTAATGTGAAGCGTGTTTAGCATACAGGGCAACGTGCCCAACTGAATGCATGACCCCAAAGAGGCAGTCATATCGTTGAAAATGGTCGCAGATGTATTTCCTGCACCATTGACCCCTCCTAGCTCTATGGACAGGGATTTATAAGACGGCAGAAAGACCGCTTTCCCCCATACGTAGCCCCCTCAAAAAAAAAATTTTATATAATTTTTTTTTAAAAAAAAAGGAACTTTCTTCTAATAAAACCCAGAATTTTTTCCTTAAAAAAAATCCCCCCCCCAAAGCCCCTTCCCTGGGGGGGGGTTTTTTGCAACACCTTCGTATTGCATTGATTGCTACTATATATCTGGAAGCAGGCATTGGGTTGACTACAAACTTTTAGTCTGAGATTGAATGAATGTTTTGATAAGTTTTTAAGTGAAAAAAAAACTATGTAGACTATCTATGCTCGACATGCTAAAGTAAAATATAATTTAAATATCCATCTGTGCGATCTATTTAAAATAGTAATTTAAATTTTAAAAAAAATATATATTAATGTTAAAATCTAAAAATAAATTTAATCTTCAATTTTAAATGTGCGTTAATAAAAATCTATTTGTGTGTTAATTACTGGCAGTGGCTTCTTTTATTTTATTGTTCTAAATATTTAATATATACTTTGAGAATAGAAGTCTATTGAAACTTATAAATGTTTTAAAATCTCTGCTACTCTATGAGCGTCCCAAGTGTGGCCTTACCTCAGAGATTGACCCTGAGAAGGGGAATTTATGATGCTGAAATTTTCTATCTTTAATAAACACGAGTGCCCTGAGAATTTTAAAAGTGAATCATGCCTGTAAAATTTTTTTCTGAAATTGTATAAATATATTTGTTGTATTGACGTGGAGTTACAATTTGAAATTTTGTCTTAAAGGTACTGCCAGTAAAAAAAATTGCGCATATGTAAAGAGAAATACGAGGAATAAAAAGTAATAAATAAAACGTAATTAATAAATATAAATCATAATTTTTTTAAAAAAAAAAAAAGTCTTGTTTAAAATCTAATCGTTCAACTTGCCTAAGTAATAGTTAAAGGTAGGAGAAATGAAACTTGGAAGGGAGGGGGCAGAAATTTAGCTCGAAATAAGGAATCAACAGTCAACACTTTTTTTAATCATTATATTTGTGTGTAATTACAGTTTTGTCTTGTAAAAAAAAAAGTTTTGTCTTTTTGAAATTTCATATATAACAAATTTGTGTAACGTAATTACTAACACTAAGTAAATTCTTTTTTTTTTTTTTTTAAATGTTTTTATTTTTTTGAGGAAGTTTACTGATATGTAACGATATATAAATATGTCGTTACATTAATTTAAAATAAAAACTTTTAAGTTCGCATATAAAAATAAGTGTATTAAAAAGAAAAAAAAACTAAACGCTAAAATTAAAATGTTTGTTAAACGTATATATTCGCACAGATGCTAAACTTTAAAAATATTTTTTTCATAAACAAAAAAAAAAAAAAGTATTTGAACGTATTTTTTTTAATAAAAAAATACAAGATTGAAATATAAAAATATTTTAATAAAAAAATAACGTAAGTTAAAATAAAAACAGGTATTAATTAATTCCTGTAATCTATAAATGGAAATGATTGTTTATTAATTATCTAAAAGCTGTTTAATTAAAAAGTCAGATGAAAAGTTAGATAAGAGAAGAAAGAGATTTTAGCTTGACCAATGGAAGCAAATAAAGGCCCGGACCATAACGAAAAAAAATAGAACAGTGACGTTTTTGTTCATGGAATCCATAGGAGGATTATAAAAAGAAAAATATTGAGTTCCAGTCAGTTTTCCAACTTGATTTTGGTGAGTCGAGCGACAAGACGCACTTGTCGTCCTCACTCACTTATTTTAAAAATGCAAAGACTGTGATACCAGAACAGAACCAGCTAATGCTACCTCCAAAATATCAGACCGGTCTTCCAGGAAAGTCTCCGTGGGAATTGCCAACGGGAACATGGACTCTTCTACCGTAAGCAATAGAACTGAACAATTGTTAAAATCATAATATTAATTAAGAACTTTAAAGATTGATAAGTTAATTTAAATTTTATAAAAAGAACTTTTCTCTGACTTATGTGTCAACTCAATTGATAATGTGTAATTTTATATATGTTTGCGTTTGATAAAAAAAATCATTTCCATTTATTATTTATTTGTATTAATATTTATTGTTTAAATTTTAAATGAGGAAATTTAAGGTTGGGTATAGACGTTGCATAGATTCGTTAGCGGTTGATTATGTTGTGGTTTTCACAGTCGATTAGAATATATAAGTCAACGATATCACTGCGGTGTCTTATGATGAACACCAAAGGGTCTCCTGTATTCCCTCAGCAATTGACGTTATCGATTGACTTTGTATTTTGATCGGTTGTGTTTAATTTGGAATGTTTTTGACCGTGGAATCTGTGCAGCCGATCTATATTCGACATTATAAAACAAATTGGATAAAAATAATCTGTGCGAACGTATTTAAATGTTAAATTTAAGTCGGGCGTGAATGGCTATATAGATTTGTAAAGTTATATTAGGGGAGGGTAATCTTAGGTTATTTGTGTCGTTGTTGAATTGGGTCAATGGATTGGATATATTTGTGTAATTAGTAGATGTAGTATGAGTTTCGCTACGTGCAGAATCGCTGTATACACCGCACCAACCCTTTGCCTATGGATGGGATTGTAAGTCGGCAAAAAGGATCGCGGTCCCTTCCTATGGAGTTTTTATTTTATTGTTCTTCTTGCTATACAGACGTCATATTCCTGTATTGGACAAGAGTCAATGTTTTCTCTAACTATACTGTTCAGATGTCCATTCCTGACAGTATAGTATATTTGTGCTGTTGTATTTTCATGCTACATTGAATACATAAATGTATCAGATGGATTGATGCCAGTTTGACTGCGAATTTTAGCCTAAGGTTAAATAGGGATAGAATGTTTTATTTTCAAATGCAAATCTATGTAGTCTATTCATACTTGACCATCTAAATAAAATATTAAACTCATTGAAATTTATGTAAATGTACAATTAAAGAGTAATATAAAAATCTAAAAATGTTAAACCTATTCCTCGAATTTAGAATGATTTTATATGTGCGTAAATAAATATTTTTATGTGTTAATTTCTGGCAGTGGCTTTTATTCTTTTATATTTAAGATATAAAATTTATAGATTTTTATCTCTGCGTCTCCGCTGAGCTAGTGACTTGGGCTAACGATCGGAATATTTAAATAAAGTGGAATCTTAACAGCGCGTATCTGCCTACTTTATAAATTTTTCTAGGCTCAAATGCCTAGATGGCGCCCTGGTAGTTGCAGATATTGTTTTTGCGGTTAGATTCGATCTTCGCTTTCATTTCGATCGTTATAATTTTAACGATCGGGGAAGAAGGCGACTTCACGTAATCTGCACTACAGGGCGCCACTAGGCATTTGAACCTAGAAAATTTATATAGTAGGCAGGTACGTTAAGTTTAAAAAAATTTTTTTTATTTTAATTTATATATTTGGATTCCGATCGTTTGCCCAAGGTCACTAGCTCATAGAGTAGCAGAGATTTTAAACATTTATAAGTTTCAATAGATTTCTATTCTCTCGAAGTATATATTAAATATTTATAACAATAAAATAAAAGAAGCCACTGCCAGTAATTAACACACAAATAGATTTTTATTAACGCACATTTAAAATAGAGGAATAAATTTTATTTTAGATTTTAACATTAATATTTTTTTTTTAATTTAAATTACTATTTTAAATAGATCACACAGATGGATATTTAAATTATATTTTTACTTTAGCATGACGAGCATAGATAGTCTACATAGATTTTTTTTTTCACTTAAAACTTATCAAAACATTCATGCAATCCCAGACTAAAAGTTCGTAGCCAACCCAATGTCAGCTTCCAGATATATATTTGCAACCAATGCAATATGAAGATGCTAGCATAAAACCACGCCGACAGGTATGGGCATCTGACGGCGTGATATTATTTGAAGGAAATGATCCGTGTCTAGATCAGGAAAGGGCATCTGTTAGACTAAGGAATCATGTATATAATTTTTTTTTATTTTAAAGAGTGCTACGTATGGGGGAAAGCGGTCTTTCTGCCGTCTTATAAATCCCTGTCCATAGAGCTAGAAGGGGTCAATGGCGCAGGAAATACATCTGCCACCATCTCAACGATATGACTGCCTCTTTGGGGTCATGCATTCAGTTGGGCACGTTGCCCTGTATGCTAAACACGCTTCACATTACATTAATATAAGCACCCATATATCCTTCCACAAGCATTGCCCTAACTACGAAACAAATAGCCTGACACTAAAATCCTTTAAATTAAACATAAACGAATTTAAAGTTATTACTCTTTATCTATGCAGCTATCTACACCCAACTTTATTTTAATACATTTTATTTAACAGATAGAAATAAATAACCTAGTTAAACACAAACATAAATAATTAAATAAAAAAAATGGAAATGATTGAAATAGCAAACGTATATAAAAACAAATATTTATAATTGATTTAGAGTTCTATTCTTGGTCAGATAAGAGTACATTCATTTATATTACTTTTTTTTTTAAAAAAAAAATTATGATTTATATTTATTAATTACGTTTTATTTATTACTTTTTATTCCTCGTATTTCTCTTTACATATGCGCAATTTTTCTTACTGGCAGTACCTTTAAGAAAAAATTTCAAACTATAACTTTACGTTAATACAAAACATATATCTATACTCATTTCAGAAAAATTATTACGGGCTTCATTTCAAGGTACTCGTGGTTTATTAAATATCGGACTATAACATTACGTTAATACACAAATATATATACTCATTTTTAAAGAAAAATCCTACTGGCATGATTTATTTTTTTAAATTCTCAGGGCACTCGTGGTTTATTAAAAGATCGTGCCACGTTGGGAGACCATTTTAACGATCGGGGGAGATCAATAAATAACCTAGTTAAACACAATCCATTTTAACGATCGGGGGAGAAGGAGACTTCACATAATCTGCACTACAGGGCGCCACTAGGCATTTGAACCTAGAAAATTTATATAGTAGGCAGGTACGTTAAGTTTAAAAAAAAATATTTTTTTTATTTTAATTTATATATTTGGATTCCGATCGTTTGCCCAAGGTCACTAGCTCATAGAGTAGCAGAGATTTTAAACATTTATAAGTTTCAATAGATTTCTATTCTCAAAGTATATATTAAATATTTAGAACAATAAAATAAAAGAAGCCACTGCCAGTAATTAACACACAAATAGATTTTTATTAACGCACATTTAAAATTGAGGAATAAATTTATTTTTAGATTTTAACATTAATATTTTTTTTTTAAATTTAAATTACTATTTTAAATAGATCGCACAGATGGATATTTAAATTATATTTTACTTTAGCATGACGAGCATAGATAGTCTACATAGATTTTTTTTTCACTTAAAAACTTATCAAAACATTCATTCAGTCTCAGACTAAAAGTTCGTAGCCAACCCAATGTCAGCTTCCAGATATATATTTGCAACTAATGCAATATGAAGATGCTAGCATAAAACCACGCCGACAGGAATGGGCATCTGACGGCATGATATTATTTGAAGGAAATGATCCGTGTCTAGATCAGGAAAGGGCATCTGTTAGACTAAGGAATCATGTATATAATTTTTTTTATTTTAAAGAGTGCTACGTATGGGGGAAAGCGGTCTTTCTGCCGTCTTATAAATCCCTGTCCATAGAGCTAGAAGGGGTCAATGGCGCAGGAAATACATCTGCCACCATTTCAACGATATGACTGCCTCTTTGGGGTCATGCATTCAGTTGGGCACGTTGCCCTGTATGCTAAACACGCTTCACATTACATTAATATAAACACCCATATATCCTTCCACAAGCATTGCCCTAACTACGAAACAAATAGCCTGACACTAAAATCCTTTAAATTAAACATAAACGAATTTAAACAGTTATTACTCTTTATCCATGCAGCTATCTACACCCAACTTTAATTTAATACATTTTATTTAACAGATAGAAATAAATAACCTAGTTAAACACAAACATAAATAATTAAATTAAAAAAAATGGAAATGATTGAAATAGCAAACGTATATAAAAACAAATATTTATAATTGATTTAGAGTTCTATTCTTGGTCAGATAAGAGTACATTCATTTATATTACTTTTTTTTTTTTTGGATTGATTACTTATTGACGTTATACGGTAATTATTTAAAAGAAAGTTCAATTGGCAAAAGTTTATACTTTACAGATTCTGAGGTCCATCTTCGTGATCACTTATATAGATTGTTTGTTCTTCCTTTTTAAAAATGAAGCCGCCACTTGCCATTCCTTTTTGGTCCCTAACTGGCATAGGGAGGTCTCAGCTGGTTGTCCGGAAAATCTAATTTTATTGCAGACTTCCACATCGTGAAAATCTGCAATATAGCTAGTTATAACGACATATTCATAGTCAGCTCTCAGATAACAATTATAATAATAATTTGGCTTTTATATTTTTATTAGTCTCTTATCATTAGATCTTGAGATTCAACGAGCAAGACGTCACTAATCCATTCGTGTTTCAGTTATGGTCCGTGCTGTCATTTTCGTGTTTGGATTGGTCATTTAATTCCTTTGTATTCTCTTATCTGACCATTTAATTTATTTTACATGCCTCACGAGGTAGTTTGCTTTTGAACAATCATTTAATTAATAAGACAATCACTTCCATTTTCTAAGACTATAGAAATCAACATTATTTCTATTTTTAAAATATCAATCTTTATATCTTTACTTTTTACAAAAAAAATTACTTTCAAATATTTTTATTTTTTAAAAGTTTTTAAAGTTGTCCATCATGCGATCTATATATACGTTAAACAGTTTTTAAATTAAGTTTTTTTTCTTTTTAATAAATCAATTTTTATTTATGGTCTTTTATTTTAATTTTAAAATAATGTGACGGGATATTATATTCCGTTACATATCAGTAAACTTCGTCAAAAAACAAAAACATTAAAAAAAAAAAAGAATTTACTTAGTGTTAGTAATGACGTTACACAAATTGATTATACTAATTTTTTTTAAAAGGACAAAACTTTGGTTATTAATGAAAAGACATAACTTTGTTAGTAATTACAAAAAAGAAATGCTGACTATTCTTTCCTTTTCACCCCAGCTGAGATTACACCTCCTCCCTCAATAGTTCCCTTTTCCCTACATTTCATTTTTAACTTAGGCAAGTCAAAGAAGTTACGTGATTTTAGACTTTTTTTTTTTTTAAATTATGATTTATATTAATTATTACATTTTATTCCTCGCATTTATTTCTACATATGCGCAATTTTCTTTCTGGCAGTACTTTTTACACAAAATTCAAACTATAACTTTACGTTAATACAAAACATATATCTATACTCATTTCAGAAAAATTATTACGGGCTTCATTTTCAAGGTACTCGTGGTTTATTAAATATCGGACTATAACTATATGTTAATACAAAAAATATATACTTATTTCAAAAAAATATTATTGGCTTCATAGGTACTCGTGGTTTATTAATATCGGACTATAACATTACGTTAATACACAAATATATATACTCATTTTTAAAGAAAAATCTTACTGGCATGATTTATTTTTTTAAATTCTCAGGGCACTCGTGGTTTATTAAAAGATCGTGCCACGTTGGGAGACCATTTCAATTATACAAAAGCCCAAAGCTAGCTTGCTTTTCAAACAATTTATAAACAATCATTTCCATTTACAGATTAGAAGAATTAATTAATACCTGTTTTTATTTTTAAATCTTATACTTTTTTTTTTAAAAAAAAAAAAAAAAATTTTAAAGTTTGGCATCTGTGCGAATGTATATACATTTAACAAACATTTTAATTTTAACGTTTAGTTTTTTACTTTTATTTGCGAACTTTTAAGTTTTTATTTTATAATTAATGTAACGACATATTTATATATCGTTACATATCAGTAAACTTCCTCAAAAAACAAAAACATTAAAAAAAAAAAAGAATTTACTTAGTGTTAGTAATTACGTTACACAAATTGATTATATATGATCAAAAAGACAAAACTTTTTTTTTTACAAGACAAAACAGTAATTACACACAAATATAATGATTAAAAAAAAAAATGTTGACGGTTGATTCCCTATTACCAGCTAAATTTCTGCCCCCTCCCTTCCAAGTTTCTTTTCTTCTACCTTTAACTATTACTTAGGCAAGTTGAACGATTAGATTTTAATTTAACAAGACTTTTTTAAAAAAATTATGATTTATATTTATTATTACGTTTTATTTATGACTTTTTATTCCTTGTATTTCTCTTTACATATGCGCAATTTTTCTTACTGGCAGTACCTTTAAGACAACATTTCAAACTATAACTTTACGTTAATACAAAACATATATCTATACTCATTTCAGAAAAATTATTACGAGCTTCATTTCAAGGTACTCATGGTTTATTAAATATCGGACTATAACTATATGTTAATACAAAAAATATATACTTATTTCAAAAAAATATTATTGGCTTCATAGGTACTCGTGGTTTATTAATATCGGACTATAACATTACGTTAACACACAAATATATATACTCATTTTTAAAGAAAAATCTTACTGGCATGATTTATTTTTTTAAATTCTCAGGGCACTCGTGGTTTATTAAAAGATCGTGCCACGTTGGGAGACCATTTTAATTATACAAGAGCCCAAAGCTAGCTTGCTTTTCAAACAATTTATAAACAATCATTTCCATTTACAGATTACAAGAATTAATTAATACCTGTTTTTATTTTTAAATGTTATACTTTTTTTTTTTAAAAAAAAAAAAAAATTTTAAAGTTTGTCATCTGTGCGAATGTATATACGTTTAACAAACATTTTAATTTTAACGTTTAGTTTTTTACTTTTATTTGCGAACTTTTAAGTTTTATTTTATAATTAATGTAATGACATATTTATATATCGTTACATGGTCTCCCAACGTGGCACGATCTTTTAATAAACCACGAGTGCCCTGAGAATTTTAAAAATTAAATCATGTCAGTAAGATTTTTCTTTAAAAATGAGTATATATATTTGTGTATTAACGTAGTGTTATAGTCCGATATTAATAAACCTCGAATACCTATGAAGCCAGTAATATTTTTTTTGAAATAAGTATATATTTTTTGTATTAACGTATAGTTATAGTCCGATATTTAATAAACCACGAGTACCTTGAAAATGAAGCCCGTAATATTTTTTCTGAAATCAGAATATATTGTTTGTATTATATAAAGTTTATGAATTTTGTGTAAAAAGTACTGCCAGTAAGAAAATTGCGCATATGTAGAAATAAATGCGAGGAATAAAATGTAATAATTAATATAAATCATAATTTAAAAAAAAAAAAAAAAAGTCTAAAATCACGTAACTTCTTTGACTTGCCTAAATTAATAATGAAATGTAGGGAAAAGGGAACTATTGAGGGAGGAGGTGTAATCTCAGCTGGGGTGAGATGGAAAGAATAGTCAGCATTTTTTTTTTTGTAATTACTAACAAAGTTATGTCTTTTCATTAATAACCAAAGTTTTGTCCTTTTAAAAAAAATTAGTATAATCAATTTGTGTAACGTCATTACTAACACTAAGTAAATTCTTTTTTTTTTTTAATGTTTTTGTTTTTTGACGAAGTTTACTGATATGTAACGGAATATAATATCCCGTCACATTATTTTAAAATTAAAATAAAAGATCATAAATAAAAATTGATTTATTAAAAAGAAAAAAAAAAACTTAATTTAAAAACTGTTTAACGTATATATAGATCGCATGATGGACAACTTTAAAAACTTTTAAAAAATAAAAATATTTGAAAGTAATTTTTTTTGTAAAAAAGTAAAGATATAAAGATTGATATTTTAAAAATAGAAATAATGTTGATTTCTATAGTCTTAGAAAATGGAAATGATTGTCTTATTAATTAAATGATTGTTCAAAAGCAAACTACCTCGTGAGGCATGTAAAATAAATTAAATGGTCAGATAAGAGAATACAAAGGAATTAAATGACCAATGCAAACACGAAAATGACAGCACGGACCATAACTGAAACACGAATGGATTAGTGACGTCTTGCTCGTTGAATCTCAAGATCTCATGATAAGAGACTAATAAAAATATAAAAGCCAAATTATTATTATAATTGTTATCTTAGAGCTGACTATGAATAGATCGTTATAACTAGCTATATTGCAGATTTTCACGATGTGGAAGTCTGCAATAAATTTAATTTTCCGGACAACCAGCTGAGGCCTCTGGATGACAGTTCCTGACCAAATGCATGGCAAGTCGCAGTTTTATTTCAAAGAAGGACAAAATCTACGAAAGTGATCACGAAGATGGACTTCTCAATCTATTAAATCCGTAAAGTATGAACTATTGTATCTATCTAATAACTTTCCTAAAATTGCAAGTAATTAATAACTGAAAATAAGAACTCTTATCTGACTTAAAGAATGCAAATTCAATTATTGATATTTTTTTATGTAGATGTTTAAGCAATCATTTCCAGTTCATTTTTTTTGTGTGTGTATTATGTTTTAACTAAAATGTATTAAATTTAAAGTTGGGTGTAGATAGCTGCATGGATAAAGATTAATAACTATGTTTAAATTCGTTTATGTTTAATTTAACAGATTTTAATTTCAGGCTATTTGTTTTGTGGTTGTGTCAGTGCTAGTGGAGAGATATATAGACGTTTATATTAATGTAATGTGAAGCGTGTTTAGCATACAGGGCAACGTGCCCAACTGAATGCATGACCCCAAAGAGGCAGTCATATCGTTGAAAATGGTCGCAGATGTATTTCCTGCACCATTGACCCCTCCTAGCTCTATGGACAGGGATTTATAAGACGGCAGAAAGACCGCTTTCCCCCATACGTAGCACTCTTTAAAAAAAATTTATATACATGATTCCTTAGTCAGACAGAGGCACTTTCCTGATCTAGACCTGGATCATTTCCTTCAAATAATATCACGCTGCCAGATGCACATTCCTGTGGCGTGATTTTATGCTAGCATCTTCGTATTGCATTGATTGCTACTATATATCTGGAAGCAGGCATTGGGTTGACTACAAACTTTTAGTCTGAGATTGAATGAATGTTTTGATAAGTTTTTAAGTGAAAAAAAAAAACTATGTAGACTATCTATGCTCGACATGCTAAAGTAAAATATAATTTAAATATCCATCTGTGCGATCTATTTAAAATAGTAATTTAAATTTAAAAAAAAAATATTAATGTTAAAATCTAAAAATAAATTTAATCTTCAATTTTAAATGTGCGTTAATAAAAATCTATTTGTGTGTTAATTACTGGCAGTGGCTTCTTTTATTTTATTGTTCTAAATATTTAATATATACTTTGAGAATAGAAGTCTATTGAAACTTATAAATGTTTTAAAATCTCTGCTACTCTATGAGCTAGTGACCTTGGGCAAACGGTCAGAATAATATATATAAGAAAATTTTTTGAATCTTAACTTACGTATCTGCCTACTATATAAATTTTTCTAGGTTCAAATGCCTAGATGGCGCCCGGGTAGTGCGGATACGTTTAAGGTTCTTTTCATTGACCGTTAAAATGGACTCCCAACGTGGCACGATCTTTAATAAACCACGAGTGCCCTGAGAATGTTAAAAATAAATCATGCCAGTAAGATTTTTATTTAAAAATGAGTATATATATTTGTGTATTAACGTAATGTTATAGTCCGATATTTAATAAACCACGAGTACCTTGAAAATGAAGCCCGTAATATTTTTTCAGAAATCAGAATATATTGTTTGTATTATATATAGTTTGAATTTTGTGTAAGAAGTACTGCCAGAGAGAAAATTGCGCATATGTAGAAATAAATGTGAGGAATAAAACGTAATAATTAATATAAATCATAATTTAAAAAAAAAAAAAAGTCTAAAATCACGTAACTTCTTTGACTTGCCTAAGTTAAAAATGAAATGTAGGGAAAAGGGAACTATTGAGGGAGGAGGTGTAATCTCAGATGGGGTGAAAAGGAAAGAATAGTCAGCATTTTTTTTTGTAATTACTAACAAAGTTATGTCTTTTCATTAATAACCAAAGTTTTGCCCTTTTAAAAAAATTTAGTATAATCAATTTGTGTAACGTCATTACTAACACTAAGTAAATTCTTTTTTTTTTTTTAATGTTTTTATTTTTTGACGAAGTTTACTGATATGTAACGGAATATAATATCCCGTCACATTATTTTAAAATTAAAATAAAAGATCATAAATAAAAATTGATTTATTAAAAGGAAAAAAAACTTAATTTAAAAACTGTTTAACGTATATATAGATCGCATGATGGACAACTTTAAAAACTTTTAAAAAATAAAAATATTTGAAAGTAATTTTTTTGTAAAAAAGTAAAGATATAAAGATTGATATTTTAAAAATAGAAATAATGTTGATTTCTATAGTCTTAGAAAATGGAAATGATTGTCTTATTAATTAAATGATTGTTCAAAAGCAAACTACCTCGTGAGGCATGTAAAATAAATTAAATGGTCAGATAAGAGAATACAAAGGAATTAAATGACCAATGCAAACACGAAAATGACAGCACGGACCATAACTGAAACACGAATGGATTAGTGACGTCTTGCTCGTTGAATCTCAAGATCTAATGATAAGAGACTAATAAAAATATAAAAGCCAAATTATTATTATAATTGTTATCTTAGAGCTGACTATGAATAGATCGTTATAACTAGCTATATTGCAGATTTTCACGATGTGGAAGTCTGCAATAAATTTAATTTTCCGGACAACCAGCTGAGGCCTCTGGATGACAGTTCCTGACCAAATGCATGGCAAGTCGCAGTTTTATTTCAAAGAAGGACAAAATCTACGAAAGTGATCACGAAGATGGACTTCTCAATCTATTAAATCCGTAAAGTATGAACTATTGTATCTATCTAATAACTTTCCTAAAATTGCAAGTAATTAATAACTGAAAATAAGAACTCTTATCTGACTTAAAGAATGCAAATTCAATTATTGATATTTTTTTATGTAGATGTTTAAGCAATCATTTCCAGTTCATTTTTTTTGTGTGTGTATTATGTTTTAACTAAAATGTATTAAATTTAAAGTTGGGTGTAGATAGCTGCATGGATAAAGATTAATAACTATGTTTAAATTCGTTTATGTTTAATTTAACAGATTTTAATTTCAGGCTATTTGTTTTGTGGTTGTGTCAGTGCTAGTGGAGAGATATATAGACGTTTATATTAATGTAATGTGAAGCGTGTTTAGCATACAGGGCAACGTGCCCAACTGAATGCATGACCCCAAAGAGGCAGTCATATCGTTGAAAATGGTCGCAGATGTATTTCCTGCACCATTGACCCCTCCTAGCTCTATGGACAGGGATTTATAAGACGGCAGAAAGACCGCTTTCCCCCATACGTAGCACTCTTTAAAAAAAATTTATATACATGATTCCTTAGTCAGACAGAGGCACTTTCCTGATCTAGACCTGGATCATTTCCTTCAAATAATATCACGCTGCCAGATGCACATTCCTGTGGCGTGATTTTATGCTAGCATCTTCGTATTGCATTGATTGCTACTATATATCTGGAAGCAGGCATTGGGTTGACTACAAACTTTTAGTCTGAGATTGAATGAATGTTTTGATGTTTTTAAGTGAAAAAAAAACTATGTAGACTATCTATGCTCGACATGCTAAAATAAAATATAATTTAAATATCCATCTGTGCGATCTATTTAAAATAGTAATTTAAATTTAAAAAAAACTGGCTACCCAACTTGGGCCGATCTTTAATAAACACGAGTGCCCTGAGAATTTTAAAAGTGAATCATGCCCGTAAATTTTTTCTGAAAATTGTATAAATATATTTGTTGTATTGACGTGGAGTTATAGTTTGAAATTTTGTCTTAAAGGTACTGCCAGTAAGAAAAATTGCGCATATGTAAAGAGAAATACGAGGAATAAAAAGTAATAAATAAAACGTAATTAATAAATATAAATCATAAATTTTTTTTTAAAAAAAAAAGTCTTGTTTAAAATCTAATCGTTTAACTTGCCTAAATAATACTTAAAAGTTGAAGAAAAGAAATTTGGATGGGAGGGGGCAGAAATTTAGCTGGTAGTAAGGAATCATCAGTCAACTTTTTTTTTTATCATTATATTTGTAATTACTGTTTTGTCTTTTAAAAAAAAAAGTTTTGTCCTTTTGAAATTTCATATATAACAAATTTGTGTAACGTAATTACTAACACTAAGTAAATTCTTTTTTTTTTTTTTAAATGTTTTTATTTTTTTGAGGAAGTTTACTGATATGTAACGATATATAAATATGTCGTTACATTAAATTGAAATAAAAACTTTTAAGTTCGCATATAAAAATAAGTGTATTAAAAAGAAAAAAAACTAAACGCTAAAATTAAAATGTTTGTTAAACGTATATATTCGCACAGATGCTAAACTTTAAAAATATTTTTTTCATAAACAAAAAAAAAAAAAAAAGTATTTGAACGTATTTTTTTTAATAAAAAAATACAAGATTGAAATATAAAAATATTTTAATAAAAAAATAACGTAAGTTAAAATAAAAACAGGTATTAATTAATTCCTGTAATCTATAAATGGAAATGATTGTTTATTAATTATCTAAAAGCTGTTTAATTAAAAAGTCAGATGAAAAGTTAGATAAGAGAAGAAAGAGATTTTAGCTTGACCAATGGAAGCAAATAAAGGCCCGGACCATAACGAAAAAACAGAACAGTGACGTTTTTGTTCATGGAATCCATAGGAGGACTATAAAAAGAAAAAATATTGAGTTCCAGTCAGTTTTTTCCAACTTGATTTTGGTGAGTCGAGCGACAAGACGCACTTGTCGTCCTCACTCACTTATTTTAAAAATGCAAAGACTGTGATACCAGAACAGAACCAGCTAATGCTACCTCCAAAATATCAGACCGGTCTTCCAGGAAAGTCTCCGTGGGAATTGCCAACGGGAACAGGGACTCTTCTACCGTAAGCAATAGAACTGAACAATTGTTAAAATCATAATATTAATTAAGAACTTTAAAGATTGATAAGTTAATTTAAATTTTATAAAAAGAACTTTTCTCTGACTTATGTGTCAACTCAATTGATAATGTGTAATTTTATATATGTTTGCGTTTGATAAAAAAATCATTTCCATTTATTATTTATTTGTATTAATATTTATTGTTTAAATTTTAAATGAGGAAATTTAAGGTTGGGTATAGACGTTGCATAGATTCGTTAGCGGTTGATAATGTTGTGGTTTTCACATTCGATTAGAATATATGTCAACGATATCACTGCAAGCATCTTACGATGAATGCTAATGGGATTTGTATATTCCCTATGCAAGTGACGTTTATCGATGACTTTGTATTTTGATCGGTTGTGTTTAATTTGGAATGTTTTTGACCGTGGAATCTGTGCAGCTGATCTGTACTCAACATTTTAAAACAAATTTTATAAAATTCATTTGTGCGAACGTATTTAAATGTTAAATTTAAGTCGGGCGTGAATGGCTATATAGATTTGTAAAGTTATATTAGGGGAGGGTAATCTTAGGTTATTTGTGTCGTTGTTGAATTGGGTCAATGGATTGGATATATTTGTGTAATTAGTAGATGTAGTATGAGTTTCGCTACGTGCAGAATCGCTGTATACACCGCACCAACCCTTTGCCTATGGATGGGATTGTAAGTCGGCAAAAAGGATCGCGGTCCCTTCCTATGGAGTTTTTATTTTATTGTTCTTCTTGCTATACAGACGTCATATTCCTGTATTGGACAAGAGTCAATGTTTTCTCTAACTATACTGTTCAGATGTCCATTCCTGACAGTATAGTATATTTGTGCTGTTGTATTTTCATGCTACATTGAATACATAAATGTATCAGATGGATTGATGCCAGTTTGACTGCGAATTTTAGCCTAAGGTTAAATAGGGATAGAATGTTTTATTTTCAGATGCAAATCTATGTAGTCTATTCATACTTGACCATCTAAATAAAATATTAAACTCATTGAAATTTATGTAAATGTACAATTAAAGAGTAATCTAAAAATCTAAAAAAATGTTAAACCTATTCCTCGAATTTAGAATGATTTTATATGTGCGTAAATAAATATTTTTTATGTGTTAATTTCTGGCAGTGGCTTTTATTCTCTTATATTTAAGATATAAAATTTATATTTTATTATCTCTGCTACTCACTGAGCTAGTGACTTGGGCTAACGACCGGAATCAAGAAAAAAAAATAATTTTTTTTTTTTTTTACTTACGTATCTGCCTACTTTATAAATTTTTCTAGGTTCAAATGCCTAGATGGCGCCCTGTAGTGCAGTTTACGTAAGTCTACCTGCTCCGGATTGTTATAATATATATATATTTTTTTTATACGATTAGGTATTTCAGAACTCTGATGTACAATTAATCAATTGACTATACTAAGAGTCAGTTTGGATTTCTTGAGTCCACTTACTTTCATCTGTGTAATCCCCAAACGATTTTGCCTTTCTACATCATAATTTAGAAATAAAAAGATTTGTTATCTACTAATACTAGACAGATTGTAATAAAAACACTGGAAAAGATTATTAGATATAGAGAATTATCTTTAATAATGAAGATCAGAGTTGTTTGAGTTATGGTATTTTCTGCAACTTTCTATGGATATGAAATAGATAATGAAGAAATATTTCTTTTGAACTGTCCTCTAAGAGAATATGTTTGAGAATCATGCAGACAGACAAACAGAAAAATGAACAAAGAGATCTAAACACACAGTCAAAACCCAAATGATCAGATAAAAATTGTTTTATTTCAGACAAGATAAATAGCAAAAGAAAAGAAAGACCAGCATTGCAATAAAGAATCTACTATTAAACAGCATGAAAAAACAATTAGATTATGCATCACTCTGGAAAATGGTATTCATATGATCGCTAAAACTTCATTTTAACTTGAGAACATTTAATAATGATAATATAATTATATTTTAAAAATCTATAATGTATACACTGTTAAAATCTAAATGATTCTGTAGAATTAAGTTACTCACCTGCAATTTCATAAGACGGCTGGAATAACTTTTAAAATATGAAAAATACATTTTACTTGTGGTATCAATGTACTCATCTCTGATTTCCTTCGCAATAGCCCGATTATTAGCCATTAAAAATTCGTAAAAGAATCTATGACAAAAAAAATGTATTTTAAGGCTTATTAGTTTATTAACAGATTAGATGCTAATCACAATAAATATACTTTGATTAATACGATTTCAAGTTAATGAATTTTTTTGACAGTTGCATAAATTTGTTCATTAAACAAAAGTCATTTAATCGTTTTATTTTGGCATATGTCATTTTTTTGTGAAAAGATCAAAGATCCCTACAATTATCTCATAACTAAAATCATTAAAACACAAAACAACTAATACGGAATAGATCTGTACAGCTAGATGGCACATGTATTTGGTTTCAAAACTTGAAGTTCTTTGAAAATTCAAGCCATTACCTGGAATAGCACAATGACCACATTGCAAAATATCTAAGGATGATTAAGAACCAGAATCTAATCAATTTGGCAGATCATCTGATATTTATTGATTATTTATTCTTCCATAGATATCTCTCAAAGACATAGGAGTGAACTGGTGCTGTCGAATGCAAGCTAAATACTATTTAAAACAGTGATGGACAACTTTTTTCATCAGTGGGTTGAATAAAATTTTTGTATCATAATGCGGACCAGAATAGATTGAACGATTTAACAAAAAAAATCAGAACCTAAAAAATATTATATTACTTGAATTACTAATTTTTCAATGTATTTTTAAAAAAAAGTAAATACAATATTTAATGACTTAAATAGGAATCGATTATAGATAGGTACAGTTAAGAACTACAATTTGGAACACTTTTATTGTTATGATAACAAAGTAAATACAGAAAATAAAAACTTTAATGTGAGGGATTAAATTTTGACTGTTTCTGATTTATGATTTCATCAAAATTGGGATTCAATTCACTAGTGGCTATTTGTAGAACTGCTCCTAAATTTTCATCTAATATTCGTGATCTAATTTTGCTCTTTGCATTTTTCAATAAAAAAAAATATAGTTTCGCATAAGTATGTTGATCCAAAAAATGTCAAATTTTTCTGTGCAATATCCAGAATATTTTAAATATTTCTGGATTTAATGAGGCATAAAAGTTTGTTATTGTTTTTTTAGCAAATTGATTCTGTAATATTAAATTTGACTGTAAATTTATCAGTTCCAACTGGATACAAGGTGGTGCATCATTGGCATTAAAATTAAATGGCAAGTTCTGAAAAAGATAGATCTTTAGAAATTTTCTGAAAATCATCAAATCTTCTTGTAAATTCATTAAATAAGTCACTTATTATAGCCTCATATTTCTCAAAATCAGCACATTTCAAGTTTTTTTCTCTTTTTTGTAAGATTGGAAAGTGAATTAAGTGTTAATTTTGGAATTGTTGTGAAAATAACTTGAGTTTTCTCATAAACGATGTGACATTTGTATACATATCAAAAATAAATAATCCTTTCCCTTGTAATAATAAATGAAATTCATTTTGATGCAAAAACATATCATCAGAAACGAAAAAGTCGTTCATCTTTTAATTCACAAAATTTCATTCAGTTTGTAACATTTATGAAGCTAACTATTTTGTCTAACAAATTATGAAATCGCTTTAACCCTTTTGCAAGACTAAGCCATTTTATGTTCGTATGGTGAGGAATATCAGTAAAATCACATTCAATTTCTTTCAAAAATATTATGAATTTTCGGTGGTTTAAAGCTCTTCCACAAATAAAATTAAATACATACATTACAACCCATATAACATGCTTCAGTTTTAGAACTCGTTTTACAAAGGGTTTCTTGATGAATTATACAATATAAGAAAATTATTTCTTTTCCTGGAAAACGCTTTATTTCGTCGCTTATTCTTTTTAATAATCCAATGTTTTTCCCTGTCAAACTAGGACACCCATTGGTTGTGATGTTGACAATTTTATCCCACTTTATATTATGTTTTTGCAAAGTTTCTTAAAGAGCTATAAAAATATCATCAGTCATTGTGTCTTTCATAGGATATGCAGAAAGTCTTTCCTCTGTAATTTCAAATCTATGATTTATATCTCAAATAAAAATTAAAAGTTGACTCATATAGGTAATGTCACAAGACTCATCTAAAGCCAATGCATTGTAAGTACAACCTTCCAATTTTAATTTTAATTGATCACATAAATTACTTGAAATATTATCAATTCATCTCAAAGGAGTTTTTCGTGATAGAGAAATTTTTTCAAACGTCAGTTTTTTATCAGGACATAATAATTCAGCAATAACTATCAAATATTCTTTCATAAATTCTCTAGCAAAAAATGATTTACATTATTTTGCAACCTTATATGCAACAATGTAACTAGCTTTTGTCACAACTCTATCTGTAGTTGACAAAATTTTCAGAATATTTTGTTGCTTATGCAAACCACATTTTAATTTTTCTGCTTTTTTTCATTTGTTCCAGTGAAAATAGTTTATATTTTACAAAAAGTTTTGTTGAAAAATGCCTTTTAAGATTATATTCTTTAAAAACAGAAATAATTTCGTTACAAACCAAACAAACAGCTTTATCATCTATATTTGCAAATAAATATCAAAATGTCCAATTATCATTGAAAATGCGGCATTCAGCATCAATTGTCATTTTTTTAATTGACTTATTTTATAGGCTATAAATTATATTAAATTAAAAATTGTAATAATTAGAAAAGGCATAAAATTACTTATAAAATATCATGCACCTATATTATTTTTTTCAATAAAAAGTTAAACCCAAAGGAACTTTGTTCGATTGATGCTACAATAATAAAGAAATAATACTCTCATATGCATAGAAGTATTCTTTAAAAACCGGAAATTAATGTTATTTGTGACATGATTCCTCCCATATTTAAAAAAATTTATTTTATTAAATTTATAGAAGTTTTGATAAAATTTTTAATTTTTATAATTAGTATTTTATATTTTTCATGGCATTAGGATAAAGCTAATATTATATGAACATGTGAGTGACAGGCCTAGAGATTGTGATTTCCAGAAAGTGTAGTCAGTTATGGATTTTCTAATCTTTAGGCATTTATGGGGACAGGCTGAATTTAACATCATAATGAACTAAGATGTGGTTCGTGGGCCAGTTGTTTCCTATCCCTGATCTAAAGAAATCATTGTGTTACTTTATATTGATATAGGTCAAACTGTCCAAATCTTTATTACATTCAGTTACATTCAAAATGATCATGGGTATAATTAAAGCAATAATTACTCAAAACATTGTAAGAAAAAAATACTATTATAATATTAATGCTAAAGAGATCTGAGATAATTAATTTAAATGAAATAATTATAGGAAGATACATATAATTAAGTATCCTTTTATTATGAAATAATTACAATGCTAATCTACATTTTCAAATAAAATACAATAAATAATCTCTAACCAGCTTCTAAAAAACTCTTCAGCCACGAAAACAATTCTGAATTTCCCTATGGAAAATTTTACATTTTATAGTTCATTTTCAGAAAGATTTTTAAAATTATACAAGTAGAATATCATAATCTAAATACTCATTCGTCTACTTTTTCCCAAAGTACCAATTAAAATATTATAGCTTGCGATCTCTGGTTTTTGATGAACTATTCTCCCCATTCTATTTCAGAACCATCTACTATACCCTTGAGTAATCAATGGACTCCAGAAGATAAAATGCTCTGATATCCTCATCTCTAGTATACAACAGATAGCTCCAGAGTAGAATGAAGTGTTCTCAGAAGCAGATGAAAAAGTCATATGACATTTTTATTATCTTTTCTTTTTTATATAGAAATATAAACTGATTTTGTCAAACTCGTAGACCAGTGAATTAATTTTTCATATTAATTGGCATAATTTTTAATCAGCATTCAAGTTATAGGATTCTTCTATAATTTCTGTAAACTTTCTAGTAGTTCTTCAGTATATTCCTTTCATCTCTCTTTACATTTTCCCAAGTGCCCTGAAAGGTTGCTCACTTTTCAAAGTTTTTTATTCTTGACAACATCTTTGCAAAATGCAATATTATTCTTTGTTGTTCATTGCTACTCTTTGTAATTTCCTTTCAATTCTCTCAGAAGATGTATATCATTTTTAATTTTGGTTTCTATTCTGCACAATTATCACTATGTTTTCTGATATCCATCTCAATTTTTCTGTCAGTTTCATCATAATTTAATCTTCCATTTATTTTTAATTAGTGCTTTCCTTTCCAACCACAGATCATTTATTTCACTATCAATTGCATCTAAACATGGCTAAAAGAAATAAGTATTTTCGCTAGATTTTATCTAGGATGTTGAATAAGTTCCTTTTTTTTTTCTGTTTTTATTGAAATTTGTAAATGAATAAGTTGCTATCATAATCCATTCTAGGCAATATTTCACTATTAAAGCCGAAAGCAGATACAAAAATATAGTCTAATTAATCCTTATAAACTCATTCCATCTAATAATTTTGAAATGCCACGTCTAAGACTTTAATTTGAACTCCAGCTAAGTGAAGTATTAAAATTATTTAGGTTCAATCACATTTAGAATTTTTCTTTCTGGCAGCCATTTATAGATGATCCTGCTAAAGAAGATTGTTAATGGGATATCTAGTTAAATCAGAATTCAAAACAAGGATGGAAATCAAAACCTTATCATTCAGAAGCAGACAAATATGACAAGTAAAACTTGTGAAGAAGGTTTTGGTCTATAGCAGACAATTTAAAGAGCTTTATTAAGTATGAATTTAATGATAAAACTTTAATAAAATAATCAAGTCACCTGACATTCAAATATATTTATTAAAAAAGTAATATTATGAATAAGCACTTGTTAAACATTTACATTCATCAGCTAAATTTTTGTAATAAATATAAATACAACAATGGCAGATGATTATGCTTAATATGTAGAATTTCTGATAATTGTTTGAAATAAAATAAGCGATCATTTTTCAGCTTTAATTTATTATAGGTGAAAAAATATATATATCTTGATTAAATTTAACCTAAATTTTAGAATGTTTTTATAATTCATTTTATTTAATAAATAAAATAAATAGCTGGATAATTCATAGCTTGGGAAGTTGTAAGAAATTCAAACACCAAAAGAAACAGAACTAGAAGTACAATTTAAGGATCTTCAGTTCCAGGGTGTGCAGAATAATTTAAAAAAATATTACACCATATTAAATATACAATATATAAATATTTAGTTTAAATATTTTATTTTTTTATTGTCATTTTTTTTTCTTTAATTATTTCTAACAAAAAATTGTGAATTATTCATTGTTAACATATGCATATCCATTGTTTATAGACTCATTAAAAATATTTATAATAAACTATGGAAGTATACTTAACAATTTCTATTTATTTATTTCAAATTGACTCTACAAATAGTACTAAATGTGCTTTCACTATTTATGATATATATATAAATTTTTACATACTTACCTGAATTTTAACATGGCATTTTGAGGAATTTGATAATTGCTCATAGGTTTTTTAAATTGTTGAATTTTTTGTAATAAAAATTCTCGAATTTTAGCAACACCCTATTGTCCAAAAAAAAAAAAAAAAAAGAAAAATCATCTAAGACTATATTTTTTGGGAAATATATACATATATTATAGCGAAAATGCACTCAATATGAATTTGCATAGAAAAATATTAAATTGTAGGCATAATTTATTTAATAGTTTAATGTTATAAATATAAATATTAATAAATCAAGTGGATTCATATTTAATAATTAGTCACAAATCATTCTTTCCATTCGTACATTTATATGTTGTGGTACTATACACCATTTAAAATAAAAGATGGCTGTCATATATGAAAGTTAGGCAGACATATTTACATTTACTGAAAATAAAATTACATGTCACATGACAAAATTTAATAAGCTTGTATTTACAAATATTTTATTTTTTACTATTAAGGTTTTGTCAATTTTATATTGCTAAAGCTATTAATATATGGTGTATCAGAACTTAGTTCAGTCCCATGTGGCTATTTAAGTTAGATAGCTCGATTGGAAGACATATGGATGTCTGAAAATTTCAGATTTTCTATTTAATAGTTATACATTTGTCCTGGTATTTTTAATCTAATGATTGAATATCCTAGCACTTCATTAAGGACGCCAGTAGCAGAAACTGGTCTGAGGTTGGGGATATTTTGCAAAGCTTGTTAAAGCTCTATATATTACATTTACTGAACATATATTTCTGATTCTACAGGAATTCATTTTGAATATTTTATGATCTATGTAAATAATTATTTAAAAGAACAATACTACAATTTTTTTTTTTTACATTATCTAAAAGTTTACATCAATAATACATACTGCCAGTATAAATTATTCATAATGTTCTTTAAAAATACTGTATTTGAAAAAATTTTAAATCATTAAAAAGTTGGCATTTAATTCATACTGCTCTTATTCTGTTATAGAGCCCTCTACTGTAAGCATTAGTAATTAATGGCTATCAGATGATAGTATCAACTCAATATTTAAGATCAGTTTCTGGATATTAGTCTTAATATATTAAGTAGTTTAAGGTTAAATATATGTGAGTCTATACAAAGCGTTAAATAATTTTGTACAGAATGCCTTAACATTTTATTTTCATTTGAATAATCAAAATACTGCATTCTTTTTCTTTCTTCCTCTTACAGGCTTTAGTGAATATATGCAATAAAATAACTTGCGCGGAAAAAAAAAAAAATTCTTTACTAATTGTTAGTCTCTATTACTGAAAATCATACAAATGATCATGTGACAACAAAGAGATTGATTCAATTTGTTTAAATGAAGATATATTGTGCTTGATACTCTAGAATAACCTGCTTTACACATATCTTTGTTTAATTTGCTTCTTTTTATCTCATTTTATTAATACAAAGTGAATAAATATTTATTTATTTAGCATAAGGTATCAGCATGTCAAAATTCAATGCTAACAGTTCTTAGCCAATCAAGAGCTATCTCTTACAAATTACATAGAGCAAAGAGGCCAATAGGGATCTGATAAATTGAACACACCTTGAAAATATGAACCATAGTTTGTGCTCTCCCACCCTCACAGTTTGGAGATTCTAAAAATCTCTACTAAACATATAAGTAAAAGAAATCACATTTTTTTTGTGTGTAGCTCACTTCCATTATATACTAATAGTTATTGGGCTGGATATGTCTTTTGCTATCCATAATATTCATGCTTTCCATTAGTTAAAAAGAATAATATTTTATAGAAGATTTTAAAAACCTTCAAGATATTAAAATTGGTGCAGAGATAATTAAATTTTAAAATGCTCATTAAGTAAATAGAGATATCATTATAAAAAAAAATGAGTTCAAAATACCCATAGATGATTATAATTCATAAATTCTGATGATCACATGATCACCATTTCTTATGCTTGTTCAAGCTGTTAAAACAGGCAAAACTCTCCATACAGTAGTGCCACTCAATGTAAGCCAGAGTAATCAATGGATGCAAGAAGGTTTGTGCATAAAATCCCTATCTAGTGTCTACTCATCCAAACATTCCCAAACTAGTTTATAGCTTGTGGCTTTCATCAGTGAGGAGCCTTGGATCTGAGAGTACTGCAATTAGATCTTAGGATCTAATATAACCCTCCAGCCACCTTTACCCCTTTAGTTAACTATAAAACTACGAGTCCAAAATTAAAAAAATATATTTTCAATCTAGGCTCATTAGCTTATATAGTCATAAAGATGTGAACTCAGTTCAGTATCCATATAGTTTGGTGTCTTCGGTTCTTTAATAACCATAGCCACCATTATCCTATTAAAGCAGGATTGGTATTAAACCACTGAATATCACATGATCACCATTTCTTATGCTTGCTCAAGATGTTAAAACAGGCAAAACTTTTCATACAGTAGTGCTACTCAGTGCAAGCCAGTGTAATCAATGGATGCAAGAAGGTTTGTGCATAAAATCCCTATCTAGTGTCTACTCATCCAATATGCTAACAGGATAGTCGTGGCTATGGTTATTAAAGAACCAAAGACCCTAAAATGTATGGGTACTGAACTGAGTTCAGACCTATATGACTATATAAGCTAATTAGATTGGATTGAAAATATTATTGTGTTTTCCAATTTTGGACTCATAGTTTTTTGTAGTTAACTAAAGAAGTAAAAGATGGCTGCTGGAAGATTACATTAGATCCTAAGATCTAGGTGCAGTACTCTCAGATCCAAGGTTCCTCACTGATGAAAGCCACAAGCTAGAAATAAGTCTGGGAATATTGGATGAGTAGGCACTACAAAGGGATTTTATGCACAAACCTGCTTGCATCCATTGATTACTTTGGCTTGCACTGAGTGGCACTACTGTATGGAGAGTTTTGCCTGTTTTAAATTCTGATGATATGGAAATGTAGCTGAATTTGAAGAGAACTTTTTCCCAATGAATATCCAGTTTGATCATAGTTAGGTAAATGCACTTCTGGGTAAACAGAAAAGTAACCCTTGATATTGCAGATTAGGTTCTAATAATATAAATCACTAACTCATAGTTATGCACTAAATTCCCAGAGAGGAGAACTTATTTCTTGAACATCTTCCATTGATACCTATATATGTTTGAAATAATATATATGTATAATATAGATTATATAGATGTCTAAAATATATTGATATAAAAAAATTCATATAAAAATAAATAAAAAGGTGATTACACATAATTAAAATATGAATTATGAGATGTAAAATTAAGAAATATCCGATAAAAAAATTGTATGTACAAGAAATATCCGATAAAAAAATTGTATGTACACTGTGTTTCTAAGTGTAAATAGATAGATAATTTTATTTATGCAATTTTAAAATTCATAAATATGTAATTTAAATATTTTTATGATGTACATTATAAAAAGTGTATATCATAAAAACATTACAAATTAATACACTGGCATTTATAGTCCTGAAAAATGCCATTTATCATTCAAAACATTGGGAAGTAAAAACATCAATTAAAAAGTAAGAAAACAATTAAGCATAAAATTATTTTAAAATAATATTTTAACAATTTTGAATATCAATATGAAATAAAACCTACTATTTTAATAATTACCTTTGTTTTCAATTTGTCTAAAATATCCTTTACATCTTGACAAGATTTAGCATCATTGAAAGACTGTTCCTTGACAAAATTGATCTTATGGTTTAATTCATGAAGTTGCTCCAAAAACTGAGTTTCTGTTACGGGAGAATCTAAAATATGACTAAATATAACAAAGAAAATATTAGATATGGTATTTATTTTTCCCATGATAATCAAATAAAGGTAAGTTACTGAAATTATGGAAAAAAAAAACCAAAGTTATATATAAAACAATATCAGAACAACTGTTTTATAATCAATCTTGAACACAAGTTGCGAAGTAATGATGAATACAAACCAAACAATTGTTTCATTCTTTAGTTATAAAACTTATTTTCGGGTGAATTACTTAACATACATACAATACACACTGATATTTCTCTTCTTAATGTACTGTTTATAGAATAATCATAAATCAACCAATAACACAAGATGCTGAAGTACACTAGCAGACTCCAACAACCCACTTCTTGCTATATGGCTTGAGTTCAAGTTGGAAGAATGCACTTATCCAAAAGTCTTACATATTACACTATCATAGTTAATAGCCTAAGTCCTTCAAACACTTAACTATACATAGTCAAAATAAGAGTCATAGATCATATGGCCCTATTCTCTTAAGTTTGTAAGTTATAAACAATGAGGATTGCCAATTCCTCAACAAGCTTTGTGTTAAATGCTTAGCCAGAGAAAACGTTTAAAATATCTGTCAGAACCCCCCCCCAGCCCCTGACCATGGTTTCGTGCTTTGGCACTCCTCAGAGAGGTGCCAGGGTAGGTTCTGGCACTAGCTTTAAAAATACCAACCCAAAGCCAGCATTTAACTAAAAGTTATCTATTGAGTGGAAAATCTGAAATTTTCAGACACCTACAGGTCTTCAAACCCAGCTATCCAACTCAAATAACTTAACTATACAGATTTGAAATTACCATATACATTGATAAGCTCCATTTATAAAGTATCTTGCCCTCTGACAGAATGTAGGAATATACTTAATTATACAACTTTTGGGTATATGAGAATGACAACTATCCAAAATAGTTTAGTAAACAAACTAATATGATTGTATATACGCTGGTGAACTGAGATTTAAAATTTTTAAAGATTATTTGATACTTTCAGAGCAATTGTTTGGGTAGTATGATACACAGAAAGACCAATGGGCGAATGTATTTGTTATTCTAGTATCCTGGCAATTGTTCATACAGAAGAACTGAAGGCTAAATCCCCAGAAAATAGTAATGAAAATCTGAAAATATCAAAATAAATTATCCACTTCTGTTCTTAGTTTCCTTTTTGCATTAGTTATATTATATCCAATTATATAAACAGTAACCAATTTTATTTATGCATTTAATTTTGTGTAATTTTTTTTAATTTAATGCATATAGTTTCAATCATATAGTAGCCTTCTTCAGAGCAGTAGATTTGCAAATATATCAATGTATTAGACTGTCAATTTATACATAAATAACAAAATTATCAATGTACATTATTATACTATATAATATTGCACAGAGCTGGGTGTTTTTAAATATGAATCACATGATAACAGCCTAACTCTATATAAACCATGAATCTTCAATGACATCAAGACAACCCTTTTTAAATAAAAGATAGTTTTCACCTTTCACTCTGGTCTTAGTTATTAATATAGACAAAGAGATTTGATACAGTATTTTAACAGATTAAGATTTTTATATTCCTAGAAGTTTAAATTAAAAAATGATTATTTAATAATCAATTTTCAAAACAGGTTACATTTTTCCTGTTAAATGGGGTTTCTTTAATCTTATAATGAATGAATTAATTTCATTTATACTTGCAATATATTGTTTCTACAATTAGCTTTTTTTTTCCTACTGTTTTCAAAACTACGAAGTATTTCATAAGAACATAACAATATATCATAACTATATCTAAAAACATACATAATTCATAATTTAATTAAATTGTAATTGTACAAAATATTATCCAAACCCTTATAATTATATTAAATCTTAAAATTATTGGATTTTTTTAATTTTCCTTATATCATTATTTTGCATTATAATTTCTTATATAAAATTTATATTTAATGACCAATTTTATATATACTCTTTTAATTTTTATATTCATATTTTCTTAGTTATTAATTATTATGATTTAGTTATTTAATTAAAAGCTATTTTTAATTTAATAAAAATTTATATACTTAAATCATATATTACTTAATTTTTTTATTCTGTATGTTTTAAATTATCTATCTTCTAGTAATCTTTTCTCCAAGTGTCAAAATCTTCTTAATTTTTTAGAATATTTCTATTTTATATTATATTTTATACTATGTTTATTTTCTGTAATTAATATTTTCTTTTATTTAGTTAATATTTACTATTATTATTATTCACATTGTTATTATTTTAAGGCTTATTCTATTACATTAGTAAAAATTTTATATCTAAATCCTTTTACAACTTGGATTAATTTTTTTTAATTAATATTATTTCTACAATGTTTTTTCTTTTTTATTATTAGTACTGTATAGTAAATCATTTTATACTACCCTTTTCAAATTTAAGGCATTTTTCTATAATATGCCCATGTACAGATCTTTTATCCCATTTACGTTGTTTTCAATCTTGCAATAAGATATCATGTAATGGTATAATAAATGTCCTATACATACACATACAATAAACAGGTCATAAATTTGAAAAGGATTTTATAAATATGAAATAATAAAAAAGAAAGAAAAATTAAAGAAGCAATATTAATTTAAAAAATTAATCTAAGTTTAAATAAAGATTTAAGTATACAAACTTTACTGTTATATATAGAGCTCGCAAAATAATATAATACAATAAAATAAGAATTAAAATAATATTATTAATAGTGATAGTAAAAATTAACTAAATAAAAAAAAAATATTCATAACACAAAATAAACATAGGAGTTATAAAAATAATTAATAAACTTTCAATCCATAGAAATAATAAAAACAGATTTGTCTACCATATTTATCACATATGGGTAATAAAATAGCACAAAGATGCTTAGACAAATTTAATGTCGGATTTAGACCCCTCCCCCCATAAATTTAAACAAGCTCATTAACAAGACAAAGGACAAAATTTTAACATCGGAAAGGCCAAATGTGGTCTACAATGTAAACTGCAGCCAAAAAAACTGTCCATATGTATATTATGGTGAGAGCAGGGCAAATAGAACTAAAACGACTCAACATTCATTAATGTACAGAAAATCTAAGTCAAAGACCATGGCTGTTACTTCTTTGGTGTTTCACAATCATGAAAGAGAATACACCATAGTTCTGATCCTACTGTTGTTAAAATTATGTGCAAAGAAAGAAACGATTGTAAATGTAAAATAAAAAAGATGTGGTTCATTACACAAAATGAATACATAATGAACCCAAAAAATTGATGTTCTCAGCAGAATGACCATGAATATGACACAAAAGTATTGAAAGTATACTTGGTACAATAAATCTTACTAAATTTTTAATATTTAAATTCTGATTTAGTATTTCTTTTACATTAATATATAGTAGAAATACTTTTAAAAAAGTAAAACCTTTTAACAGTTGGAGAAGTTAATAGAAGATAAGTAATTTAAACTATATAAGATTTAAGTATATAAATTTATATTATATTAAAAATAGCTTTTATTAAATAACCAAATTATAATTAATAATTTTAAAAAATACGAGATAAAAATAAATCTAAAATTGGTTATGTATAACAAATTATAAGACAAAATAGAAAATCACTATAGATATAAATAAAAACCATAATAGTAAAATTTAATAATTATAAAGATATGGGTACTATTTTGTACAATTGTAATTAAAATAAGAATTATGCATGATTTTAGATATAATTATGGTATATTGTATCATTTTTATATAATCATGTGTATTTAAATATTTTGTAGTTTTGATGAAGATTATTGGGCAATTGAAACTGTAAAAGAAAATAAATTAATTGTAGAAACAATATGTTGCATTGAATAAAATGTAAATGAAAATAAATTAATTGTATTTGATAATATATAAAAATCAATGCCTAGAAAATAAAAATAAAAATTTATTTAAACTTTTAAGAATATAAATCTCAATCTGCTCAAATCCTGTGTTCGCTTCCTTATCTATGTTAAGATCTTAGATCAAAGTGAAAGATGGAATCCATCTTTTATTGTAGAGATTTCCTTGACTACAGATTAAAGATTCATAGTTTAGATAAATTTGGGCTGTTATCATGAGATATATATATTGGTTTTTGATTTTTGATTATATTACTTTTCAATTTTGGGCCTAATTTGAAAAATAAGAAGTAATATAATTAAATATAACAAATATTTTATGTTGAATATATGTAAAATATTAAAGATGTTGAGATATTTGTCATAATGTGTATAGATTGATAAAATATTACATTTATATGTTGGTATATTTTCAGATCTGAAAAAAGACAGCTATATAGTTGAAACTGTACGTGTAAAAATAAAAAAAATTGCATGAAAATAAATGCATAAGTAATGTGCATCATTTACATATATATATATACAATGAATGTCTGAAAGTATTTTATTGTCACAACTGTGTCAACAATTTGTCTACTAACTATATATTTTAGATTGATTAGATAGTGGTTTAGAATACTGTCTAAGGTTTAAAGCGTATGCTGAAATATACTTCCTTTGTTTGATACATTGTTCTATATAAATGCAGTTTCTAAAGGGGAAAGAAATGATATGGTTTCAATAGTTGTTTTACCCAATAGAGCCATTACAAATTACTAATCAACTATTTAAAAATTTAAATTAAGCCTGTTTCACCAATTAGTACCGAGTCATTGTTATAAAATTTAGTTCTGTATTACAAACTATGTGATCACATCCGTAACACTAAAATAATGTGAGCATTTAAGCACCATCGTCTGGCATATTATTCAGCTAAGATATAATAAGATATTTTTTAATGTGTGTATTTCATTTTTCATCCTATCTGCTTAATATAAATAAGATTTATGTCTATTCTGATTTTGGTAAATGATGTTGGGGTTTGGCATAGCTAACAAATGAGCTTCTCCTCCTCTTCCTGAAACAGGTCATGTAAATTTACCAAAGTTCGTAATTAAAAATTTGGCTATTATATATAACAATTTATATCTTAGCTAAACAATAAACTAGTAGATGTGCTTAAATACTTTCCTTCGTAATTACATTATAATGTATAGCTTAGTAATATATTAACTATGTGACAATATTCAAAATGATTGAAAGTTTGACAATTTAATTTAGCCCAGAACAGTTTATTCAAAAGAAGAACATTAATTATTTACAATATCAGTAGTAATTATAATACTCAACATTCCAACCACTTTTGTAAGCATGAATAATCAGTCAATATAGTAATACCAAATAAATTTGCAGATTAGCTTTGGGTTATGGCCTTTCCTCAGTAAGAAGATTAAATAGCATACATTAATCTCCAGTTATTTTTAAATTATATTATTTAATCCAATGACTTAAAATTTTCAATAACCTAAGATACTGAACCCAAGTCAATTATTAACTTGAATAGTGTAAAATAATTGAATATAGGATATGTGAAATGCAAAACTTCTCATTGATTAAATCCAAGTGGGAAAATTAGTTTGGCATATGGACTGGCATTCATTTTGTATAGATGAATGTAGCTGAATTACCATTATTAATGCAGATGCTAAATGCCAGTAAAGAAAATCATGTGATATTTAGTTTCATTTAATATTAATTATTCTGTGAACCATTATAAAGCATCAATAGCCAAATATGAATGCCATTTTAAGCATAAAAACTTGATAATCATATATATCTTGCCTGATAAAATTAATAAAAAGAAATTCTGAAAGAGTAGTCACACACACATTTAAAAAGCTGAACAGAAATAATAAAAAACATCAATAATATTTAAAGCTATTGAAGCAACTTATGATATTAAAAAAAGGACAAATATAGTGAAATATATATATATATTAATTCTTCAGTATTTTTAATTTATATTAGCATTAAATTAGTTTTACTATAAAGGAACAACAATTTTTAAAAATTGAAATCATTTCTACAGCACAACAATTATTCTCCTTCCACAAGATTATAAAAACGGATTGAAACTAGACCCCATCTGAAATGATAAAAAAATATCAAACTATCAACATGGGCAGGGAAATCTATGTGTTTAATGAATCTAGCTCACAAAATGAATGTGCTGTGAGAGGATAGACTGAATTTTTATGCTGGAGGATAGTTGCAAAATAAAGATTTGAGACAAGATGCCTGATAAAAAATATATATGCCTTATAAAAGAAATTAAATATACTTCATTATGCATTAGTTTTTTCATATATGTTATTATATTGTTAGTTTATTTTATAATATACATATTTATATGCTAAAATAAATAAACTTTATCTTTCCTATTGCATTGCCAAATCCATATAATATTAATATCATCTACTTTATTTATTATTTTTACAATGCTTTTTTTTACAACTTACTATGACACTTTCGATTGCCCCAGCAATCTTTTTCAGAACTTCTACTTATAACTCCAAATTTTCTTCAGAACTTCTACTTATATCTCCAAATCTTAAGGAGATATAAGTAGAAGTTCTGAAGAAGATTGCTGAATCAAAACTGTCATATTAGATTGTAAAAAAAGCACTGTAAATGTAATAAAGAATATAGATGATATTAATATTATAAAATAAATAAACAAAGAAAGCATTTATTTTTCTATTATCAATTCAATAGCATTATAACACTGTATAAGATTTATATTACTTGATCATATAATTTGGTACAACCATTCTATCCACAAATTGACTTAATTCCTCCCGCACAGCCTGAAAATATAAAAAAAAAAAAAAATTAAGTTTTATAAAATATATAATAAAAAAAAAATAGACATGAAATTTCATTTATATATACAAACTTGTCTATTTTTCAGTTTGATATTCATTGAAATAGACTGGTCTTGAAGATTTTGTATTTCGCTGCTGATGCTGCCGAGGTCAGATTTGAAATCCTGTAACATTTCCTCCATCCGCTAAGAAAAAAAATAAACTTTTTTGTCTTTTTTTTAATTTATAAATACCTATAAATGTATACACATTACCTGCAAATATGTACACATACATGTGCACATTTATACAAATATAAGACTCTCAAGATGTAATTGTTAGCATATCCACTTAACACTTCCCATCTTGGGATTTGAATCAGGGCTGAAACTTGCAAATTTTACTCACAATTTATAAGCAGAATACCAAACCAATTAACTATCTAATGTTAGCAGATACTTTGAACTAAACAGTAAAATAAGAAAGGAAATCTAAACAGCTCATTGTTCAATAATGGACAAATCTACTCTGAGTAACATTTTCTCCTTTAGGAGAGGACTTTATTCTGTGGTAGGATATATATAAACTTATATCCAGATCTCTCCAATAAAATTCAATCATTATAGTGGTCCGGAAAAAAAAAACTGATATTTTTATAACATATTTGCTAAGTAACCTTCATCAGCATTCTCATCCACAATAGAGACTAGGACTATCCACTTAATGGTCTTCCTCTGCTAGATATAATCTTACACCTGTCCTTACACATAAAAAATCCCTCAAAAAAAATTTTTGATACATATACAAAAATAAATACATACACAAAATAAACCTTATAAACACCAAGCATATGTAATAACACAAAACAACTAAATTTAAAAAAGTTATATGTATACCAGGTTAAAGCTTTTTCATCTGTTCAATGGTTTTATATAGATCCCAGTTACTAAAGGGGTTTTAAATCATTTATTCTATATGTATATATAACAATTTAATGTTTGTGATATGACCAAATAACTCCCTCACTTTCTAATTTATTAAATAAATATTACGTTTTCTCTTTCTAAATAAATATTAGGAAAAAATGTGATTATATTTTCTGGTCAATCAAACCCCTGGGTTATATTATATGATATATAAAAAAGAAACTATAACTTATGCCCATTTTAATTTACTTGTTTCAGGTGCCAGTGTTCAGTGAATCGTTCCACTGAACACACTATTAACTAATAATGATGAAATTCTTCCCTCTTCTTTATAATTACAGAATTTTTTTTATTAGATTTCTATTAATGGAGATTTAGTAAATTAATTATGTGTATTAGCATTCACATATAAAGGAATCTAAATAATGAAGATTGCTGAATCTAAATTACCACATAGATTTAATAAACAAGTAAGTACACATGGATAAATACAAATTATTTATTACTCCCCTACTAGGATTATTAAATATTAACACATAGATATAACATTACATAGAATAAATGTAGAACACAGATTTTCAATTACAAATTTAATTCAGTATTATATTAGCAATAATAAAGTTTAATTCATCTGAATTTTAGTTCCTTAAAAGTTTATATTATTAGTTCCGATAAACATTAAAGTTGGATATAATGCTCTCATTAATCTTACCTATTATTTCTTCGATTGGATTTAATGATTGGTAATAAGTGCTTACCATGGCCATGGGTTTTTTATTTCAGCGAATTATGGGTTTTATTATGTCCGATTGAAGTGTTGTATTTCTTATTAACTTGCTAAGAGTCCTGGTCTTATGTAGTTATGGTGTTCTGAATCAAGGCATCCTCTCAACTTTAAGCTAGGAAGAAGGCATTGGTGACCGTATCTGCTTAACAGAGCATCTGATTTGGATTATTCCTGCAGATAAAACAAATATGTGGCAAAATATTTTTACACAGCTTTCTGGATCTTTCTCTGTGATATGCCATTCAACTCAATGAAGAATATAGCACTCTAATTTGCCGAATTAACGAACAATCTCAATGAGGAAAGAAGGAATGAATCAAAGTTCTCAGAGTTGCCTTTTTATACCACTGGTCTCATTCCATCATGTAAGTATCTATTCACACTTTTCTTTATCTCTTCAGGAATTTAATTCCCCTGCAAAGCTTATTTTTATTATAATTAATTTACAATATTAATCATAATTTATATCCAATACATGGTTTTATATTACCTTTGATATAGCATTCATTTTTGGTTTGTAGACTAGCATTATTTCATCAACCAAAATAAACGAATACTTTATAAAATTTAAACAAAGTTTGATTAAGATCAATCTCTAATTTTTTTTCTTTTTTCATTTACTAAGTTCATATTGGCAATCAACATTCTGATCGGCCATATTTAATTAGGGAGAGAAGGAAATATCGCACCTACCTTCCTCTCTAATTACAGTTAATTACATTTTTTTCTTATCTTAAAAAAATCTACATGTACATTTTCTTTGATTATCAGGATAGTTACAATAAAAATAAATTCTGTTTATTAAATAAAAAAAATCTACAATTTTTTTTATATTATTATTATATTTTATAAAATATACTTTTCACTCAGCAATCTTCTTTCATGGTAAAAAGTCAAACACATATTGTACCAAAAATAATGCTACAGTAAATAATATTATAAATCTCTTAAAATTTTAATTTACTGATATCAGTTATTATCAACAGTGGGTTTGTAATCTTTTTTAAATATGCATATATGGATTGGTCAATGGCTGTAACACAGTGGAATTGAGATGACGGATGCATTGAATAAAATCGAAAAGACTTGAAAATGTATATCTACAATACAATGATTATTCATCCATGCAATAAGATGTTAAAAGTGAATAGAAACCATTTCCTACCTTGCAAGATAGTAGAAAAATAAAAACTGTCAAAATAAAAATATGAGTGTAAAGGTTTAAATATTAAAAAAATAATTAAATGACTTTATTATTCAGGAATTCGTAAGAAGTTAGAGCTCCGGAAAGCAAAAAATGAAATCGATCTGAGCTCCATACATTCTAGAATCTGACATTCTTACTGCATGAAATCATGCAGGGTATGTATTGATATCTCCATAAAAACAATTCTTCAATTAAGATTTAAAATTTATATGTGGAAAAGAGAGATTCTCTACTTTAATAAATGATTAGATATAATCATTAATATATTTAATTAAAATTGTTTGAGGCAAAATTATGAATGCAAAATAAATAAAGTATAATAATTTGTTATTAGTAAATATTTAAACAAATAAAGAAAGTATGTCATAAGAGACTGTGACTTGGGCCAACTGACGAGTGCTGATTCAGCATGAAATGCATCTTGGGAATCACTTATCTTTTTCATACGTTTTTATTTTTCAAGGGTGTTAGTGGGGTGGAAGTTTTAAGCATAGCTAAAATATACATATATATCAGCTAGAAAAAAAAAGACATGAAATCGAGTTATTACATGTGTTTATGTTTAATCTCACCTGAAGAGTTTAGGGTTGTTTAGGGTGGTCTCACTTTTGATGAAACCAAAAAAAACTTGAAATATATATTATACATAAAAGATAAAAACAGTCTTTAAATAACCAAATGCAGATCAAAGGCTTTGCCAAAAGCACTCCTAAGAAATATGGTAAGATTACACATTAAATTTGTCAAATACTAAGCTAAAAAGATTTAGACATCCATTTTCTCATCAATATTATGTGGCTAACTAGGCTATGAACTAATTCTCTGAGAAATAAATTCTAAGCTTATTTCCACAATGTTTTATTAGCCTAGTTTCAAACTTAGATTGCAGATATTGTAGACTGATGGACCAACACTTCGCTAAGAGATCCCTATGTGTATATATATATATATATATAAAGTAGAATTATTCTATATGATTTATTAGAAGCTTTTTTTAAAAAAAAAAAAAATTATTTAGAATTTTAATCAATAAAAACTATTAACTTTCTTTACATCCTTGCAGAAATAACAAAAGAGAGAAGAAAAAAAAATTAATATAACAATTGAAATATATAGTCTAAAAAATATTGCAAATGCACATCAAAGCTGATGGCTTTCAATTTATTTTAAAAGATAATTTTAAAAGTATTATAAAAGAGAAAGTGTTTTTTTTTTGAAAATGTTTACTTTCAATAATGTTATATTAAAGATTCTATCACTGGTTTCTTTTTTAATAGTGGAAAGAGCTCTGAGAAAGACTGTTGGTCAGTCAAAACTGTTAGCTATTTTTGGAAGTTTGGAATAATAAAATATTGTAGTTGCATTGTGTAAAGTGTCTAGAAGTTTACTGATATTTCTAAAAGATAAGTGAATATTACATAAAATCTAAAATATTTGGTTTCTTATAAAACAATATACAGCAAAATAATTGTCATTCCTAAATTTAAAGAATTATCTTTTATTATTATTTGAAATATCGTACATACCTTGAGAATCTCATCGCAAGCAGCAATCTGATTGTGAAGACTGGCTATATTTTGACTTTCTTTAATATCTTGATTATTTAAGAAAAATATTAAAATCCATTTCATTTATCGAAAAAGTAAAAGGAATATACTGCACTCATTGTACAAGAATGAATATTACTAATCTTCAGTTAATGAACAAGTTTAGATATGTAAAATAATATGGGCAAATATTGATAAAAAGTTTCCTATCTTCCTCAAATTAGATATGTTTGCAATTTCCTTATCGATTACAATTCATTAAGTAAAGGATATACTGAAATCAGAAAATATTCCGACTACACTAAAGAAAGTATCATATAAAATTTTCTGTTTACTTTTTCAATACTAAGATCAATATGTCATTCTATTTATTCTAAAACAAATTTACTTGCGTTAAAAATCTTAAAAGTTTAACTCCAGACATTAGCTCGAATAACATAAAAAAATAAATATTGGCTGATGGATTGTGCAAATCCAATTCTTTTCATTAAAAACGGATATAGCCTGGGGATTCGGATTTAGCACTATAATCTAATATACACAAAATCATTCTAGATTTACTTGTTTGAAATGGGATGTCTGTTCACATTAAGATCAATTCTGATTATATTTATAATTAAAGACCATAAATATTACTCTACACCATCACAACAGACATCTATTTCATCAATCAAACACCACACGACTCATGATATTAAAAAATTATCATTATTATTTATCATAATAATAATTAGCACACACATTTCTAAAATTAAGAAGTTCTTGTTATCATATTAAAAGGATACAATCTTGAATGGAAGCACTTTCGATGACTTGAAGCTCTTTTTCAATTTGTTTGGAATACTCTCGTAAATCAACGCCCTTTACAAAAAAAATTTAGTTATTTAAAAATTAAAAAATAGAATCCAAATTCTATCAATACACAAAATACTTACTGTTTTGAGAGCTTCTTTAACCAGCTCATCTTCTAAATTTTCTTGAATGTGAACTAAAAATCAGAATTATATATTAAGCTTAAATGTAAAAGAAAATTTTAAAATTAAATATTAACTAAGGCTCTGTACAAATGATGCTGACTTATAGAAATAATCAAGATGGCATCTCTAGTCATTGGAATATTTGTTATTGACATGGTGATTACATCGATTCTGTTTTGCCATTCTCAGTAAGTCTTTCCCAATGAATCAAATATTCTGATATTGTAACTAAAATAAAATAAACCCAACTTAAGTTATAACTTTGTGTTTTTGTTTGTTTTCCTTGCTACGAATAATATTTTGAGTATTACCATGTAGTGGTCCCACATCTGCCTGATACATTGTTTAATCTAATGTTTAAATCCAGACTACATAAAATCTGAAAATTTTTAAACAGCAAATCTATTTCTCTGCTCTTGTTCTGGTCAACAATGGTTCTTAATAAATACCTGTTATCTCCAATGTAGTTTCTAATTTATGGCTTTCATTAGTGAGTTGGAAGACAAAAAATAGGTTTGTTACTTAGAAAAGAATTGGATAAACTGAAATCATGTGATGTTTTGTTATAGTTCCAATCATGGTTTATTATATATAATCCAGTAACCATTTAATATTGATCAGCAAATGAATATATAGTTATTCTAACTAAAGAATAAATCAAGAATAAAAAATTGTTTAAACATTCGCCATCTGGCAATTTACAAGCCTAATATCCTCTCCTTTGCTGATTCTCTATGGTAAACTGTTGGAAAGGCCTTAGCCCTGCAATGGATTATTTAAAGGCTATTTTATATTTTTAACTCAACTAATTCTACAACTATCATGGGATAATTTGTTTTAGCATATACTAAAGTCTTTACTACAATTAGAACTCAAGGATAACAATATCTTTCCTAGCTCATTTCTAACTAGTCATTTATTTTGATAAAAAGTAGATAATAAAGTCTATTCAAAACTACTGTCTGCACTCACACCAATTAATTTGGTTTCTTTACTGATTGCAACAAAGAATGAGATACATATGATCAATCTTCTTCAAAATGCAAATATAACCTCTATGATATAGCCTACAACAAAATTTAAATTTACATTTAATTTTAGATAATAATAATGTCAGACAATATCTATTAATGGATGCCTCTGTATATGCATATATGTATTCAGTGATATAATGATGGAATAGGCAAGCATGTACATGACTAAGTGCTGAGTGGATGCAGAAGCTGCCATTTTTTGCTGATGCACTCATTAACCATGTTTGGGAACTAATCAGTGGCTGCAAGAAGACAGGCAGTCACTAAATGCCCGACTTGCCTAAAACATCAAAAAAATCTCACTACAATTATATTTATATCTATAAATATAATCAAGATGTTTTATAATCAAAACTTCAAGACATAGTCACAGAATTTCTTTTTATCTTATTTTAATACTTTTGCATTTGAAACATATTTGAAAGTATACTTGGTATTTGATAAAAAGTTCCTAAAATTTTACTATATATATATCATCATCATCATCAACCATTATCAATCCACTGCAGGATGAAGGTTTCTCCAAGTTCAATCCATCTTCTCTAATCTTTAGCTTCTCTTCTCCACATCATCCTTACACACTTTCCTATTTCATCCATCCATCTCACATGTGGTCTCTTTCTGGGTCTTTTAAAATCTCTTGGCGTCCAGTTTAAGATTTCAATTGCCCATCTATTATCACCTCTTCTAGCAATATGTCCAGTCCAACTCCAGTCTTTTAATTTTTCAATGAAGTCAGTAACACCTGTTTGTTCTCTTACCCATATATTGCATTTTCGATCTTTTCTTGTTACTCCTAACATGCATCCCTCCATATTTCTTGGTCTGAAGTCTCTGTATTGCTCTTCTATTAAGTGTCCAAGTCTCAGATCCATAAGTAAGAACTGGTAAAACACATTTATTAAAAACGTTCCTTTTCAAACACATAGGCATATATTCTTTTAGTATATATGTATTTTTCCAATACATATATACAATTATGACAGACAAAAATAAAGCATGGCCCTTATTCCCAGGAGGCTTTAAAGTCACCAACCAAGGCAGCGTTGGTGGCCGAAGGCGGAGGGTGCTAAGAATCCCCTGATTGCGGACCCAGGCTGCCATTTGATGACAACTTTTTATTTAGGTACTTACAACTGCAGATCACTTTCAAGTGAAGGAAGATTGCAAGAATTAGAAGAAGAACTCTCTTATATTAAATGGGATATTATTGGACTTTGTGAAGTTAGAAGAAAAGGTGAAGAGACAATTGATTTAAAAAGTGGACACACATTCTATTATAAAGGCACAAATATTGGAAATACAAGTGGAGTAGGATTCATTATAAATAAAAAGTGGAAGAACAATATTATGGAGATTGATGGTGTATCAGACAGAGTGGCAAGATTAGTTATACAACTTAATAGCAGATACCAAATGCAGATAATTCAGGTTTATGCCCCAACAAGTTCTCATAGTGATGAAGTAGTAGAAGATTTTTATATGGAAGTACAAAAGGCTTTTGATCAGAGTAAACAACATTTTAAAATTGTTATGGGAGACTTTAATGCTAGAATTGGTAAACAAATGAAAGATGAAAGTGCTGTAGGTAATTTTGGTTATGGTAATAGAAATGAGAGAGGACATAGACTTGTGGAGTTTGCAGAAAAAGAAAAACTTTATATTATGAATTCTTTTTTTGAGAAAAATGCTAAAAGAAAATGGACATGGAAGCATCCAAATGAAGGTACAGTGGAATTGGATTATATTTTGACTAACAGGAAATACATATTTCAAGATTGTAATGTTCTTAATAGATTTAACACAGGAAGTGATCATCGATTAGTAAGATGCAAGATACGTGTTAATGTAAAACTAGAAAGATAAAAATTGTTAAAAAAAACAATATTTACAGTTGATATTCCTAATCTTCAGAAACATTCTAATGAATTTAAATTAAAACTTACAAATCGGTTTCAAGTATTAGTAGATTTTGAACATGATTCAGATTTGAATGAAATTAATATGAAAATAACTGATACACTTTTAAAAACTGCAAGAAAGATAGCTGGTAGAAAAAAGCAGCAACTGACCAATAAAATTTCTACTGAGACTAGAGAATTTATGAAGAAAAGAAGAAATATGAAGATATACAAAAATGATGCATTAAAAAGAATTGAATATCTCGAATTTTGTAAAATGGTGCGGAAAAGAGTTGAAAATGATATAAGAAAGTATAACTGTGAACTAGCAAGAAAAGCTGTAGAAGAAAATAAAAGTCTTAAGAATGTAAAACAACATTTTGGTATTGGTAGGAAATTTATATCTGCAATAAAAAAAAAAGATGGAATTATTACTAAAAAAGAGAGATGAATCATGAAATTGGTAGAAAATTTTTATCAAGAATTATATAGTAATAAAGAACAAGTACCTCCTATATCTATTACATCTTCCGAAATGCCCAGAATTTTAAATGAAGAAGTGAGAAATGCAATTAAATGTATGAAGAAAGGAAAGGCTCCAGGCAATGATGGAATTATAATAGATATATTAAAAGAAGCAGGTGAAGAAACAGAAAAAAATTTAGCAAAGTTATATACTAAATGTCTAAATGATAAAGATATACCGGATGATTGGAAGAATGCAGTAATAATATTAATATTTAAAAAAGTTGATAAAGAAGATATTAGAAATTACAGACCTATCAGCCTTTTATCTGTTTTATATAAAATTTTTACCAAGATAATTACAACTCGTCTGCAGAGAACATTGGATTTCCACCAACCAAGAGAACAAGCTGGATTTAAAAGTGGTTTTAGTACAGTAGATGATATTCAGGTATTGAGGGAAGTTATAGAAAGGACGAATGAATATGAGTTGTCATTATGTTTTGGATTTGTAGATTATGAAAAGGCATTTGATTCTATAAACATTTCTTCAGTGATTAAAGCATTGGATCATCAAGATATAGATCCAGGATATTGTCATATTTTAAAGAATATTTATAAAAATGCAACAGCAACAATTAGATTACATAATGATACTGGAAAAGTCAACATTGAGAAAGGTGTAAGACAAGGTGACTCCATATCTCCAAAACTTTTTACAGCAGTGCTGCAAGAAGTATTTTGTGGATTAAAATGGGAAACTAAAGGAGTGAAAGTAAATGGAGATTATTTAAGTCATTTAGATTTCGCAGATGTAGTTGTTTTTGCAAATAATGCTTCAGAGCTGCAGGAAATGTTGCAGGAGTTATCAGATGAAAGTAGGAAAGTAGGACTAAAGATAAATGTTAAAAAGACTAAAGTAATGTTTAATCGATTTGCTCAAAATATGAAAATAAAGATTGATTATGATGAATTAGAAGAAGTTAACAGTTACAAATACCTTGGTCAGATTATTAATACAGATGGAAACATAATAGAGGAAATTAATCAAGAATTAAACTTGGTTGGAGTGCTTTTGGTAGAAATAACTTGATACTAAAAGGAAATATGCCTATGTGTTTGAAAAGGAAGGTTTTTAACAAATGTGTTTTACCAGTTCTTACTTATGGATCTGAGACTTGGACACTCAATAGAAGAGCAATACAGAGACTTTAGACCACTCAAAGAAGTATGGAGAGATGTATGTTGGGAGTAACAAGAAGAGATTGAAAACGCAATGTATGGGTAAGAGAACAAACAGGTGTTACTGACCTCCTTGAAAAAATTAAATGATTGAAGTGAAGTTGGGCTGGACATATTGCTAGAAGAGATGATAATAGATGGACAATTGAAATTTTAAACTGGATTCCAAGAGATTGTAAAAGACCCAGAAAGAGACCACATATGAGATGGATGGATGAAATAAGAAAGTGTGCAGGGGTGATGTGGAGAAGAGAAGCTAAAGATCGAAGAAGATGGATTAAACTTGGAGAGACCTTCATCCTGCAGTGGATTGATAATGGTTGATAATGATGATGATGATGATCAAGTTATTTGTACTAAAAGCACCCCAACCAAGTTTAATTCCATGATTAATTTCATCCACTATGTTTCCATCTGAATTAATAATCTGACCAAGGTATTTGTAGCTGTTAACTTCTTCTAACTCGTCATAATCAATCTTTATTTACCTGCTATTCATTGTACACCCTGGGCGAGCTTTCCATACCCTATAGGGGTAAGGGTATCCCAGGTTTGGAACCCCTATTTTAAAAAATATATATGATTGAAATATAATCATTAGAATATGCGAAGATGCTGGAAGCTTATAACTAAACAAGATAGAATTTTATCTACCATATTCAATGCATATGTTAATCTTGATTTAGAAGTAAACAACTACACTTAATTTGGTTAGATTTTTAATATGGATGGAAATTTGATGGATAAAATTAATCATAGAATTAAATTTGGATGGAGGGCATTTGATAGAAATAACTTAGTATTAAAAGCAATATAATAGCTTTGGTAAAGAGGTTTAATGGATATGTTTTACTAGTTCTTACTTATGGATTTGAGACTCAGGCATTTAATAAGAGAGCATTACAAGGACTTCAGATCATTCGATGAAGTATGGAGAGATGTACACTAGGAGTTACAAGAAGAGATTGAAGATAAATTACATGGATAAAAGAAGAAACATATATCACTGACACCTTTGAAAAAACATGTTAATAAAAACATTTTTTAATGTTAACAAATCATAACAAAGATATATTAAAAACGAGATGAAATGAATTTTTTTTTTTTTTATAATTTTTTTTTTAACTTCAGTTGCTTTAAAATGCTACTAACTTTTTTTTAAAAAAAACATTTGCTTCCTATTTTAATCAATCAATAATATAAAATATAGTTTGTTAGAATGGAATATAAAATAAAACTTACAATAGTTAATATGTTAGAATAAATCTAAACATTTTTTTTTATTCACAAAGCAAAAGTTTTATAGCCGGAGTTCAATTTTGGAAAATATTAATTGATTCCATTTGTAAGTTGCCATAATGTCCTTTAATAATCTCCTGATCTTTAAAACTTAGAGTTTAAGCATTGATTCTTCATTTTAATTAGATTCATTCAAAAAAATAATATGGTCAGATTCCAGAAACCATGGTAGATTTTAGCAGTCAGCAGTTTTTCCTTCTTATTAGTCATCATAATGGTTTGATGTAGCTTGAATATAGTGAGACTCCAGTTTGATTGCAGCTTTATTAAAACATGAATATCTATTCCAACGTTAAGAAAATTGACATTATAGATTTTATTTCTTGTTTTTGAACACCTTGATCTTGTTTTTAATACTTTTCATCTTGTTTTACAATTTTTGATAATCTAGTTTTTTAACACTTTAATATTTTATTTTTAACACCTTTTTGACCTAATTTTATTTTAATTACAAGAATTTTAAAAACTCTTTCATTACCTAATTGATTAAATTTGCAAAACACAATAATTATTAAAATGCCTGAATTTTTTTTTTTTGTTTTTGAATCTCTTATGAAAACAGGCTTAATCTTTTTTTTATTAATTTATTTTTAATTTAATTACTTAAAATCTATTTCTTAACTGAGTTGTTTTGCACTACATTCCTTACATTCTTTGATAAGTTTATTCAATTCACAAGTTTCTCTTAAATTTTAAATATTTTTAACAAACATATTACATTGTTTAATATTATTTTACAATGTGGCATTTAATTATGTTATCATTTGAATATATATATATTATTTTAAAGCAACTGTTCTACTTTATATAATATTTAAAAACTTTTGAACGTTATACTTAATTGCTATCCCTCACAACGCTGACAATCATCTTACAACCATATAGAAGACCATAAGGCTGACATTGAAATGAATGACATTATTAATTTCAATAGTGTTATTTAAAAGTCAACTTGGAAAAATATATTTTACACTGCAATATATTTCTTTAGTAAAGAATAAACTATTTTTGAAACAGATTTCATCTGGAATGAAGAAACTTTGGATAGAAAACTTCTCCATTCAAATAATTTTTAACAAAATAAAAATTTAAAAAAAAAAAAAAACAATAAATAAAAAAATAATATTTTTTTAATTAAATCATACAAACCATCAACTTCTTCAAGAAAAATATCTTCCGACAACAATTTCAGAGATTCTGAATTAAAAGATGTGTAATCATCCACCATCTAAAGTAAAAAATGTAATATAAACATTAACATTTACTGTTTTTCATGCCTTCAGTATACATATTAAGTTCAAAGAATTATAATAAATCAACAGGAAAATACACATTCATAAAATATTTTGATTGTTTGAAAGCCTATCATTCTCAATCTTAAACAAAAAAATGGAAAATAATTTAAATATTTATGTTTCTTATATAGAAAGCCACTATGAATAATGCTATCTATGATAGAATTTATTCTCAGTAAACACTATAACACTGAAAACAACTTTCAAATTAAACTAAAAACTATTAATGATCTCATCTCAGCTGATATTCTGTTTGGAAAGTGGTCTCCTAAGTTTTTCAAAATAATCACATCAGCATAAATTTCCTGTATTCAACTTTTGGAAAAATTCTGATAAATATATCAAAGTAATTGAAAAAATTCAACTGTGTGGTGGGCCATTCATGAAAATCGTGTACTTAGTTTGATTACTATTTAAAAATGCTCAAATAGTTCTGTTGGAAAACATTTTATCAAGTAAATTAAATTTTCCTGAATTTTTTTAGAGACTTTAAGAAAACACTTTTGATTACAGATTTAAATGCCTTTGAGAGTACTTATAAAAGGCTAAAAAATGTAAGTAACTCCTCAGTGATTACAGTGGTAGTTAACAAAGATGTTCTCTGAATAGACTGATTAACCAAAGTCAAGTGGTGCTAGAGAACCCAAACTTAGACTATATACCTGAAAGATAATTATCTATCATCATCATGCTTTTAATGATAATTAATCTGCCTTTGTTGCAAATTAAATTCATGCCAGCATATAAACAAACAAAATTAAAATTGAATGCTAAAAAAAATCAACAATGTTGGAATATAAATCATATCTCCATGGACTTTATAAAAAGAACATTTCCATGTTACTTAGATAAATCTGCTCCATATTTGCAAATTTCTTCTTTAAAAATATTTTTTATTTTAATATCAAAATCACAATGTCTCATATATTTTTTAATATACTTTTAGAGGAATTATCTTCACCCTATTTTAGAGCCATCTAATGTAAGTCTGAGTAATTAATACTCATTTCCAGATTGACCAGTTTCTGGTTTTTACTTTTGTCAGTGAAGGCGATAGTCTTTTTATTATCTCAGCACTGTTCCTAACCATTTTATATTTATATTTGTTAACCTCTAAGTCTCAAAAGTGAGCTAGACATTGTCTTATACTTTTCAGCCTCTAAGTATTGTAGCAGAGCAAGGCTTTAGTTAAATGTAATTGTTTATTTATATGGTTTGGTTGATATTATATTTGCAATTGAGATAGCTCTCTTGATATTCATGTTCAGGATAGACTCATTGTCACTGGGAGATTTCTTTCTTCATTTCAGCATTGCAGGCGGATGATCAAGTCCAATAAATAATTTTAATGGAGTTAATGAAAAAAAAATTTTTTTATATGCATATCAATATAATACCAACTTGTAAGTCCATTTTCAAATAAGTACAGCTAAGCATGACATTATTGTAAAATGAAAAAAAAAAATTTTGAATAGAAATAAAATTGAGCGATGTTTATGCTAAATCAACTCTATTTTATCCCTAAATGGAGGAGGGGCAAATGTAACCCTCATATCTGGGTTTACAGACGTAGCTTTTATGTGATTATTCTTCTTTATTATATATTACAGAATATTAAGTCATGTATAAAATGTTTTGAAAATGATAATAATAATTGTAAAAGTAAAATGTATTATAATTTTTATTTTAAAATAAAGAATTATTAGTTTTTAAAAAAGAAATATTGCTATGAGAACCAAAAAGTGGGAATTATTGTTGCTTCTTCATCGTGTCATTTACTGAAAAGAAGTCAGTAAAAATGGTAATGATTATAAAGAAAATATCATGCATTTTCTGGAGTAGAACTTCAGAATGTCTTCCCTGACCTTCCTACTGTATAGCTGACTATGAAGCTGTAAACAAAGGAATGCTTTCAAATTAACTTTGATCCTAACGATCTGTTCATTACTGCCTAATGCTGAAGATAAATATGTGACACTTGCTATAAGAAGAAAACTTACCATTTAAATTGATTAGCACATAGAAATATTCTTATATGAATTAGTTTGTAAATCTAGCGATGCTCATAAAAAAATTATAATGGAAACCTTCATAGGATAACTGGTTGGAATAAATCAAAATAAATTAAAATATTAATATTGCTAGCAGACATTTAAAATTAATGATTTTAATGACCATATATCCACATTCATGGAGACAGAAATATATATGAGTTCACAAAGATATCAAGATAATTAAATGAACTTTCTATTAACTTTTCTCAATGAATTATTATAAAGCCACAAAGATTTTTCCTCTCACAAGCACTCTTCATGTAATTTTAAATGTAAATAAGTGAATATTTTTATTATTATTATTCTATTTTTTAATTAAATAATATTTTTGTTGTTTGTTAATTTCTTAGTTGCAGTTCAAGTCAATTATTTATTTTGGCATTTCATAATAGTATTAAGGTCAAGAGGAATAACAATCAGGAAATATAATTGGATCTGCATTGAGACTTGTTTTTAAGACTGTTCAATTTGATTATTACCTGTGGCTATATAAATTAGAAAATTGATAATAAAATTGTTTGATCACTTCACCATATACGCAGTTGTCCATTAGTTATTTTAAATTCCCCTAGACTAAAAATTAATTTGTGAATATAGTTTCACTTTGTTATTAATTTTATTATTATCAATTGTGAAAAGAGTGATTACTGTTACAGTGCATATATATTAAATTTTGGGGTTCAAAGATAAGTTTAGGATTTAGATCACTCATTTAGAAACTGAAATGCAGGAAATTCAGTCATCCAACCAATTGCAAACAATTATTTAGTGAGCATCTCTTTAATCAAATTATTTAGGAATGATGAAAGATTAATGAGCAATGAAATTTTTCAATTGACTATTTTATTCAGTGGATTTTGCTCAGATAATATTGAATGTGGATTTCTTTGGCCTCTATAAATACATCTTATATAAATGCAGTATTGACAGTAAGAAACTTCAGCTGGAAAAACAATAGACGGACACTATATTATTTAAATGTATTTTAATGATATAAAAGCTTTACAAAATGTTATTCCTTAGCACTTTTCACAATGCTTTATTCATTTTAATTATGTTACAATTTCGACTGCCTAACAGTTTTTTTCAGAACTATAAAATACCATTGAATTACATTATTTTTTATGCAAACATACGATAACTTTAATTTGTATATATACTATTATTTATACATTTTTACACACACACTATAAAAAAATTGTAGATATTAATTTAAACAATGTAAAAAGAAAAATATCGAACATCTTGATATATAAATGCTTATTAAAAATTATGATGTAAATTGAAAATTAAGATGAATGATGTTGAGAGGGTGGTGAACTATCAGTGATGATCAAACATTGTCAGTTTATTTTATTTTTCAATGAGTAATTAACTTAAAAACACAAATTAAACTTATTACCCAATATGAATCATTTATTAAAGTTCAATATTATATCAGATGATGATGATGTATTCTGTTCAAGATACGAGTGCTTATGTTGTCAGAAGTAATATGCTGCTGCCTCCATAGCCTTTGACGTGTTTATTCTAGTATCTCATTATTTAGAGCTTCGTACACTTAAATGAATTTTTTGAGAAGCACGTCCTGGCATAAAATTCCTTTATTTAAGACAGTTTTTTTTTTTTTTACTGTTTGTTTATTATTGTTTTTTAAAGTCAGCTAAATATTTGCATTCATTACAAAGAAATCTATCAAGTCTCGACATTACAAATAATCATAATTGGGAAAAACTAGGCAATAACAATTTCATTTAATTAACAAAAGCTAGGACCTTTTTTGTTGACGGAATTACTTTCTGCAGTGAGATTCGATCTCTTTAAGGCCTTGAATTTTCCATTCTATCACTGAGCTAAAACACATAGGATATTCCCAGTCGACGATTAAATATTACCGCTTACTCATTGCAATTTATTGCCTAGTTAGCTCTACTTCCTTTCGGACGAATAAATAGAGATACATATAATAAATAAATAAAAATAGAGCAAGACATTGAATTTGACACCAGCAGTATAATTTAAAACTATTTTTTCGGCGAGAATATTTTGTTTTATATACAGCCGTGTTTTAGCAAATAATTATAGCGGTGATATAAGTAATCAACATATTGATTTGCTTTTTTTTTTTTTTAATTAAGTACATTAAAGCATCATTAATTTAAAAATCATGCAATTTTTACCTTACCCAGAATCCAGTATAAGAATTATTTATTATTTAATTCTAAAAACTAAATTACATTTGGAAAATGTATAACAAAATAAAACAAGTTTACATATAAAAAGTATGATTAATTTAAAGACAAAAAATTTTTTAGTTAAACATTAATGTCTATAATTTAGATAACATATTTTTCTCCTTATAGAAACAATATTTACATGCATTTCAATTATTTTATTAACAAATAACATTACCTTTCAGGATTTGTCAATATTAAAATCTATAAAATAATTTACATAACGCTCCTTCCAAGAAATTTAATTAAAATATCCTCTGGCAAATAATTAACTTAAAATATAAGAAGACATATAATAAACTAACTTTCAAACAACGATTATGCCATATCTGATCTTTATATTAATCCCGCATAATTAAATAAATTTTGCGTTTACTAATTTACACATTAAAATACTATCTCGTTAGACTATTCTCAGACAATTTTTTTTACAATTTGCAGTAGATGAAAATTGCAGAGACAGTTAATACTTTAACATTAGCGCATGCGCTTTGTGTCTCTTTCTTTACGTTTAGATTTAAGCAAGATGGTAAGTTAAAATGTTATTTAAGTTGATCAGATGCATCTTACATGTTAATGTGTGTCTTTCGAATTTATATTTTTATTTGAACTTCGTCATGTATTGAAAGAACAATAAAAAAAATTAATTTGATTTCAGTCTTTAGTAATTCCTGAGAAGTTTCAACACATTTTGCGTGTTATGAACACCAATATTGATGGAAGACGGAAAGTCATGTTTGCTCTTACGGCTATCAAGGTAATGTTGTTATTTGCACCATAAATATTATTCTATATCATGTTGTCGTTTTTATTTAATATTATTAGATTTATATGAAATTACGTTTGTAATTATCGACTTTGAAAAAAAAAAATTGTTTATATATATTGATGTTCTAGTAATTTGCTATTGTTTTATCTGCAGGGCGTTGGACGTCGATATAGTAATATTGTATGCCGAAAAGCAGATATAAACCTTAATAAACGGGCTGGAGAACTGACGGAAGAAGAAGTTGAAAAAATTATTACTATTATGTCTAACCCTCGTCAGTATAAAATACCCGATTGGTTTTTAAATAGACAGAAAGATATTAAAGATGGTAAATACAGTCAAGTTATGTCCAATTCTTTAGAAACCAAACTTAGAGAAGATTTGGAAAGATTAAAAAAAATCCGTGCCCATCGAGGACTACGACACTTCTGGGGGTAAGTACTATTTGTTATTGGAAATTGTCAATTAATTTAAGATAACTTCTAAGAACAATAGTAATTTACATTCCTGTCATAGAAATATTTAATCGTTCTAGCAAATCTTTTCTAATTTGTTGACTTAATATTTTATTTCATTGATTCCCTCATAATATTCTGTTTTTTTTAATTCATAATATGGTATCAATATTTAGTACAAATATCACATTATGATATAAAAGAGTTAAACATGTCAAGTGTTGGTGGTCGAGTGGTCAGGACCTTACAAGCAGTTGTCCCGGGTTTGCGGTTCGCTTCCCGGCCGATGCTTTGACACCTGAGAAAAAAAAGAGGTAAACATGAATTTGTCAGGTCACAAAACTAGAGGGTTTCTTGTCGAATTATTTAAAAATTTGTCGTGAAATAACAAATACACGGCGGCATAAAATATAAAAAAATTATTGTCTGATAAAAAATAATTTATTAAAATAACCTTTATCCTACCAATTATTGTCCATTGTAGGTTTTGGAGTGACGCCATCTTTGCTAATTTTATTACTTGTATAAGCGAAATATCGGTAATCTTCATTTGAAAGTTACCAACAGGATGAATATGATGATGATAATGTTTTATTTGTCATGATTGAAAATAGAATAGAATCAGCATTCATCCTACTGCCAAGAAAATCAAACTGATTTTTCAGTTAAGAATTGTCAAATACCTGAGAATGAAGTTGGATTTAAGTTTTAAAAATCAAAAGCAAACTCACTATATTGATTACTATATGTTAGAGAGCAATCTATCCATGATTCAAACACCAGGTAATAGCTGCAATAATGAGAATGTATGGAATAGATATTTCATTTAATAAATTCTTTAATTGGTGTAGTGTTGATTATTTTGTTAGCTATAATTATTTAAGTTATCTGCTTGATATTTTTTCAGTATGACAAATATGGAAAAGAAATGATTTTTTGAAGAAAGTTATGACATTTTATATCAAAAGCTGCTTTAAAAGATATCTTTCGACTGAGCAATGCCAACTTCATAATTAACTGCCTTTATTTTAGCTTGTCATTTCAACTGACATTTTATCTTTAAAAAATGAACATTTAGATTTAATTTTAATATTGATAAAACTTAATTTAACATAAAAAAAATTTATTTGTATATGATTTTTTTTTTTTTCCAGGCTTCGTGTAAGAGGTCAACATACAAAAACTACTGGCCGACGTGGTCGTACTGTGGGAGTGTCCAAAAAGAAGAACTAAATGTATTCTGCTTTAATTCCATAATTAAAAATATCCTACAGTATTTATTTTTGGTCCCTTTTCTTGTGTGTGTCTTATTTGTTTAAAAATCAGAAGAGCAAATGTTTATACTCTTATGAATTGGAACTAGAAGAGAGATTCATAGACATCAGATTGTTATAGTTTTCTGCCTTAGTACATACATAATAGTTGATTGGTAAATTTATGAATTTATTGATTAATACACCTGGGTCTCATTTTACGTGGATTTATTTAACGTGATTTTGAAGTTACACGATTCATGTTTCTTAATATTTGATGTTTCTTCTTAATATTTTTGTATGCGGTTTTCTTTTATGCGTTAACGCTGTATTAGATCGAAAGTCGAACTCCGATAATGCGCTATTACTTTAAATAATAAATTTCGCGCACTTACGTCATATTTAAAGTAATAGCACATTATTGGAATTCGACTTTCATCTTAATAATTTCAATATTTTCAGTGTTTTATAATAGTAAGATTTTATGCAATAATGAAATTAAAATCATGATTTCCACATTTTATGTACACACATTAAATTTTACAAGATTATAATGTAAATTTGTTCAAACATTGTGCGTGTTAATTTTGCATTTTAAATCACATTCTGTTTTTGCTTTTAAAAAAGAACCTAATCAATTATTAATCATTTAGTGTCCGCAAGTCTATTTTTAAAAGATGAGTAATCGCAGTGGGCACAATTAAATTTGACAATTAAAAATTACTTAAGGCGACCTGAAATTAATGTGATGTGAAACGAAATTTGATTTTTAAATGGAATTAAAGACAAAAATAAGAATTTAATTTTTAGTTGTTTTAATTAAATTTTTCCCAGCAGTTTAGAAAAAGATAATGAAACAGAAGTGGAACCTGTTTCTTTCACTGCAAAAATGATTTGAGAAGGTCTTCAACTTTCTAATCAGTTGGCAAATTATTTTCTTATTAATGACACTAATCACGAACGTGCTCTTAAATTCCAACAAGAGCTAAATGGTTGTATGTGTGGATATCGTGAGCTTCATAAACAATAAAATCATCTCAAAGATTAATTACGTTGTCAACAGAAAACCATTAACACAACATGAGAGTGAAGTTGGCGCTAGATGTATTTCCTCTTGTGAAGAATCTGATTTTTTACCAGTTTGCAAACGAACCTGTTTATCGGCAAATAGCGATAATAATTAAAACGTGTATAAAAAAAATGTAAATTACTGTACTGTAAATTATACATAAAAATATAGTTTTGAATAAAATTAAATACTATAGTTAAAAAAAGTTTGTCTTGTATCAATTTTTTTGAAATTTTTTATTAGTCATTTTATTTCCTTATTTTTTTTTGCGTGAATTTTAAAGTAATTTTACATTGGTGCTTTGCTTTTATGTGATTTTTGAAAAATCACAGTCCGTATCCCCCCCTTTTTCAAGGTAAGTTACGTTTATTTTTGTGCGATTTTTTTTGCGCGTGTTTTCTGAGGAACCTATCGCGTAAAATGAGATCCAGGTGTATATGAAATTGTTAGCCTACCAAGGTATTTATATACCTACATTGAATATGATTTAACTCGACGATCAATTATTTGTCTAAAGTAATAAAAATTATTGTTATTTCTCAACAAAAACACAAAATCTCTTCATAATGCACAAGGGATATAAAAATTTAGCCATTTTCATTATTATCATTCTTTGTTTACACTTATCTTGTTTCCTTTCTATTTGTATATGATATCAGTATTTTTTAAACTTAAAAGAAAAATTCAATATGACATTGGTACATTCTAAACTTAAAATATAGTATTTGCAGCTTAAATGGGAAATAAGATTTTATCAAAGAAGCATTGAAGATATCCCTAACATTTCACAGAATTCTATTCGTAAAACCATCATGACATGTTTCATAAAAAATTCATTTAAAAAGCCTTGGTGCAGATAAAACTTCACTGAAATCTTGTCTGTGTAAAATAAACATTTAATTGTTGAGGAATTGTATTCTACAAGAAAATTTAAGGGGTTTTTTGACATCAAATTTTTTCTCTATATATAAGTATTAAAAAATAGTATTTGATAATCACATTTGTGAAAATAAAAATTTTCCCCGTATCTATAAAAGTGAAAATAATGCCAAATTTTATTGTCTATTAGTCAGAAATTAATAAAGATAATTTTATTTTGCTAAGAAAATAATTTGTTTTAAATTTGATAGTAATACCAACACTCCATCAAGCTATACAAATTGGTCATTATATTTTCAAATATTACATTTTATTCACTTAAACTTAACCATATTGCATCAATTTAATTGTTAATAGGAAAAAAGCAACTTTTGTTGTTACATAACTTAAATATATATAAACATGCACTAAAATATTTAATACTTTTACATTATGAACATGTATTATAGTTTATATAAACATAGTTTTAATGTGCTACGATTCCTATTTAAAATGTTGACAATTGAGTGCTTGATCATGATTTTGACTTTACTGAATGAAATATCTAAAAATATAATTTAAATCAAATGCAATTCACTTTGTTTTTAAAACTATATGATGTAGTTTTTGTGTGAAATAGATATAATACATTAAAAATGATGAAAATAAACTTAATTGAATCTAAGGTTGTTTTCATTTTAAATATCTGTTAAAAAATTTATATATTTTCCTTGTTTTACCAAAAACTTTTTTATTTAAAAAATTTTAAACTAATTTTTCAGTCGAGCGTTGATGGCCTAGCAGTTAACATAGCTGCCTTCCAAGCAGCTGGCCCGGGTTCACTTCCCAGTCAACGCATTTGACATATGAAAAAAAAACTATGATTTTTTTAATCATTGCTATAGGGGGGGGGGGGGGTATGACATTCACAAACAATTATGGTACAGATTTCCACACATTTTTATAATGTAAATTATAATTTTTTAAAAACAAAGCAAAAATTTGTATATATAAAAAAAATATGCAATATTTGTTATTTATAAAGTCAAACATTTTGACTTTATATTTAAAAAAAGACACCCTGTAAAAAAAATTTTTTTTTTTTAAACAATTCTTTTTCAAAAATATTAATTGGAAGCAGGAAATAGTTTGTTTTCTAAAATCTCTTTGTTTCCTTTAAATGACCACTATATTAGATTTTTGGAGAATTGATTAAGGTACAGTTTTTAAAATAACTTCAATTAGCATTATGCAAAAATTGTGTAATTTATGGTAGCAAAAAAATAAAATGCCCAGGAATGTAATGAAGCTGAAAAAATATAGTCATTACATATTCAAAATTATTACTTAGATATTTCTTCAGAATTGAACCATTTTAATAAATTTTTGTTTTATTAACAGGTTTATTATATGACTCAAAATTTACTTGCAATATGATTTATCTATGACAATCCAACACAAAATAATCATTGATATCTTTCAGTTTTTCAATGAACCCAGGAAATTTTTCTTTCCAGAAATCTGCATATATTGAATGAAAAGGTGTTAGTCTATCTACTCTAGTTCAACTATAAATAATTTCTTCTTTTCTGAGCTAACATAATAAATGACTTAATGAAAACACAGAAAAGATAGTTTTTTAAAAAAAAATATTCAGCTTTATTACTGCCTAACATGCGTATATGATATTCATGGTTTGTAGTGATAAGACTCTAGAGTTCTTGGTATTAGTGTACAAATAGTGATTAATTTTGAATAGCTTATGCACTAATACCAAGAATTCTTGAGTCATATTATTATAAACCATGTATGACTTGCATGTTATATAGAAAGCATGCTATACAATAATAAATATGAATGTTTTTGAAAAGCTACCTTTTCTGTGTATGTTTTCATTAATAGTAGTTTACTTTAGTTGTAAATGACCGATTCAGTGCATGGCGTAATTAAACAGAAAATAAGAATTATAAATTTAGTGCATTGTAAAATAATAATGCTCTATTTATCTCTGCCATTGTGAAAGAGCTTTGATTTTGTTAGTACAATCTACCTAAAATGTAAAATTAAGTGATTACTACAAAATGATTGATGACAAATAAAATATTACTATAACTGCATCAAAATAAATGAAAATTCAGATGTAACTTGTCCAACAAAACTTAATGATTTGTCCTCATATAATCACAAAGTCAATGCATCTGAATAGAATGTTGGGTGAAGCTAGCATATTGGTCAACATTCTTGAAAAACAGGTGGAGTTTGAAGAAATGCATTGCCTATCTTGATTTTAACTGATAATAAAGTAGCCTCTCGGAGAATTTTTGTTGTGTGATCACACAAAAAACTTTCATACACTTTTTTAGATAATACTTTCTTTTTGAGGGTTTTGAAACTTGAATAAGCACTGCTAGCCAGAGTAAAAAAAGTTGTATTTTTATCTATGTACAACTCCATATGATGCACTTAGCCATTATGGCTATCTTCACTGACATCATTTGAATCTTCCCTTGACTAGTTCTGAGAGATCATACTGTCACATAATATGACCAATAGTGTGATTTTTCAATCGACTAATATTTCTTTGTGCAGCTTTAAATTTTATGTTGCACTAGTCTATATATCTGTCTTACTTTTGTTATCCAGTTTTTTTTCATTGTTATTGAAATGCAAGCACAATTATGAAAACTGTTGCAGGTTGGTATAATTGCAAAATAAAACTACCTCAGATTTATATCTGATTATGAGTCCCAAATATCCCCAGCTAAACTAAATGCTTTACAAATATATATTAGTATAGCAAACTAATAAGACAATTTTTAACTTGACACATTTTTTCAATTATGCATTTTAAAAAAAAAATTATTTCACTAATAGTAATCTCATATTAGTATTCTATTTAAATTTTACTCAAATCTGGATTGGTATAATTGTCATATTTGGCTGCTGCTAAAATAGGTATAATCTTAGGGTTTATTTGTTTCAAATGAATTCATCTCTGGACTGCTATAATCATGCACCATGTTTGACTGCTACTTAAATTACTATGTGCTAATCTAGTCTCAATCAGCAAAACTACTCGTTAGTTCATAAAATAGCATCTATAAATTATGCTAAGGAAGGAGTACTTAAAATAATCTAGTTTATAGTTATATGTGTAGTTTATACTATATTTAAGGAGGGATAAAGCATATCTTGGACATAATCGTTTACTTATAATATGCTCTATATAACATCACCCTTATATTTATTTGATTATTAAAATATGCATTAAGTGAATATTAGCTTAACTAACATACAAGATGTTTCTAGAACAGATTGGTGTGCCAAAGAGCAATATATGAATTATACAAGAATGTCTAATTGTCTACTAATATTATTGGCAATCCCCCTCTAGTGAAGGCATAGCATAATCAATAACAATAAGATAAAATAAAAGGCATATCCACAGATTTAAGAGATTAGTGGTAACTGGAAGTTATTATATTTTAATGTTTACCTTAGAAATTTGAATTTAGAAATTAAGAATTAGGCAAGATTTTACAATATTATTATTATAGAATTACATTAGAAATTTGATTAATAATTTAGTTTATTTGATAAGAATAATTTAAGTAACAACGTGTATGCACATTTATAATATAACTAGATTATAAGATATATTAGAATGGTTTATTAAAATTTAGTTTGAGCTCTGTGGAAGTATTAATTACCGATCATCTTCTTGCTATGATGGCATGGCATTAACATTCACTGTCAGGCTGCTTTATTTTTGGTGACATCTCACTAGGCTGCTCCCGAGTCTTTCCATTTCCATAGACTGGTCTTCCCACAAGGAAAACAGCAACTATAGGGCCTTCTAGCCACTGGTTCGCATAGTAAATTTGGGCATGCTCTGGCTACAATATGTTCTTAATATTTGAGAATGAACTCTTCATAATCAAAATGGGAGATCTGCACAAGCCATCACTTGTTTATAATTTTAACACTGCTTTATTAACTCTTAATAAAGACAAAAGCTCCAGCTGAGTAATTAACAAAATAGTGCTGGTCCAGTGATTTTGTTTTCATCTTCAATTTATTTTTAAATTATCTGCTATTGATTTTCAGGAAATAAACCTTTTTTAAAGATTTAAGTTCTGTAAACATTCTATGTATAACCCCATCCCCACTGGATTTGAAATTTTATATGCAAATACCAGCAAATTTATAACAAAATGTATAATAACTTAAAACTGGGATAATTTAAAAGAGCTGCAATGTTCTCAAAATCTATCACATTACAGGTTCATTCGCATATATATATATAGGTGTGTTTCTACACATACAATGATGCTTATACAACTTATTAATTTAAAATCAGAACTAAAATACATGCATATACTCATTAAAAGAGCTTATTACATAGTATTTTAAGATTATTTTAACTAATATACATGCACTGGGATTGGTTTAAATTTAGATAATATACTAACAATACTTACATAAGGCTATAACCTTAGTACATGCGCTTGGAGTGCTTAATTTATTACAAGTTGAGTCTTGCATTTAGATTTGTAGGTCTCTTCTAATAAATTATGCACTTGAGACGCATGTACTAATGTTATAGTCTTATATAAGTATTATGTGCTGATATTGTGCTTAATAAGAATATTTATTATTAACATAGTAGGTGAAACTGGATAATAGATAAATCAGTTTCAATATAAGCAACAGTAATAAATGTTTCATTATGCACACATAATTTTTATATCATTTTAAGACGAGCAATTAAATTAGGAATAATTAAGATAATATCGATCAAATAACACTTTAGAGTTAGATATTGAGAAAGGCTGAATAAAAAAGTCATGTTAGAAGAGGGAAGTAAACAAAATTAAAGTAATATAAAATTAAATTGCATTAACATGGTCTAATTGAAAGATGAAAAGGATCTGACAGTTATAGAGTGAAATATTCAAAACCATATTGTAACGATATATAAATATGTCGTTACATTAATTTAAAATAAAATCTTAAAGTTCGCAAATAAAATCTATTAAAAAAAAAAAACTAAACGCTAAAATTAAAATGTTTGTTAAACGTATATATTTGCACAGATTTAAAACTTTAAAATATTTTTTAAAAAACAAATAAGTATTTGAACGTACTTTTTTATAAAAAAAAGTACAAAACTTAAAGATAAAATATTTTTGTAGATGGAAATGATTGTTTATTAATTATCCAAAAGCTGTGTAATTAAAAAGTCAGATCAAAACTAGATAAGGAATAAAGAATTAGCTTGTCCAATATAGAAGCAGCAAATAAAGGCCTGGACCATAACAAAAAAATGGAACAGTGACGTCTTTGTTCATGGAATCCATAGGAGGACTATAAAAAGAAAAATATTGAGTTCCAGTCAGTTTTTCCAGCTTGTTTTTGAGGGTCGTGATAGGACGCACATATCACACACTCTCTATTTTAAAAATGAACTGACTGTGATACCGAAATGAACCAGCTAATGCTACCTCCAGAACATCTGACCGGGTTTTCAAATAAAGACTCCGTGGGAATTTACATCAAGAGCAGTGATTCTTCTACTGTAAGCTATTGACATGAACTCTAAAATTTAAAACTAATTAAGAACTTTCGTTCAAGCTTATGAACTTCTATCTGTCTTTTAAGTTTAAAATCAATTGATAATGTTTAAAATTTTATGTTTTGCTTTGAAAAAAAAATCATTTCCATTTTATTATTTTTTTATTTGTATTAATACTTATCGTATAAATTATTTAAATGCATGAAATTTAAAGTTGGGTATAGATGTTGCATAGATTCGTTAGCGGTTAATTATGTTGCTGTTTCATAGTCGATTGGAATATATAAGTCATCATGTCACTGCGGTGTCTTATGATGAACACCATTGGGTTTTTTTTTTATTCCCTATGCAATTGACATTATCGATGACTTTGTATTTTGATCGGTTGTGTTTATTTTGGAATGTTTTTAACCGTGGAATCTGTGTAGCCGATCTGTACTCAACATTTTAAAACAAATTTTATAATATTCATCTGTGCGAACATAATAAATGTTAAATTTAAGTCGGGCGTGAATGGCTGTATAGATTTGTAAAGTTATATATATTTAAGGGAGGGTAATCTTAGGCTATTCGTTTCGTAGTTGAATTGGCTCAATGGATTGGATATATTTGTGTAATTAATAGATGTAGTATGAGATCCGCTACGGGCAGGATTGCATATATACGCCACACACCTTCTGTTTGCCTATGGATGGGTTTGTAAGACGGCAAAGGACCGCAATCCATTCCTATGGAGTTTTATGTTTATTGTTCTACTCGCCAACAGATGCAGCATTCCTGTTGGTGGAGAGACAATGTCTTCTCTAACTCTACTTACTGTTCAGACATACATTCCTGACAGTATAGTCTTTTGTGATGTCGTATTTTCATGCTACATTGAATACATAAATGTATCAGATGGATTGATGCCAATTTGACTGTGAACTTTTTGGCCTAAGGTTAAATAAGGGTTAGAATATTTTCTTTTCAAATGCAGATCTATGTAGTCTATTCATACTCAACCATCTAAATAAAATATTAAACTCATTGAAATTTATTTAAATGTAAAATTAATATAAAAATCTAAAATGTTAAACTTATTCCTCAAATTTAGAATGATTTTATATGTGCGTAAATAAATATTTTTATGTGTTAATTTCTGGCAGTAGCTTTTATTTATTTATATTTAAGATATAAATTATTATCTCTACGTCTCCACTGAGCTAGTGACTTGGGCTAATGATCTAAATATTAAATAAAGTGGAATCTTATCAGCGCGTATCTGCCTACTTTATAAATTTTTCTAGGTTCAAATGCCTAGATGGCGCCCATGTAGTGCAGATTGTGGTTAGATTCGATCTTCACTTGCTTTCCGATCGTTACAATATATACATCTTATGTACTATCACATTAATACATTTTTTTAATATTTAATTCCACTTTGAATAGTTTATTTAAGGTAAAAGCAGTACAAATAAGATGATTATAAAATATTGTTAGCATAATAGAAAATAATGTGTCAAGAACATGGAAAAAGAATTTTTATGTCATTTTAGATACTTTTTTTTTTGTTTTGAATATTGAAATACCAAGCTTCTAGCAAATAATTAATGAAGTGTTTTCAAATAACTTAAAAATTTTGAATGGTGCCTAATATGAGATGTTTATATAGGGATGCCAGGATCTTCACAATGCAACTTAAAAACAGGTTTAAGCTCTAAAATGTTAGAATAATGAAATTTGAACTATTGTGAGAAGAGAATAGAGAAAAGCTATGTAATATCGCAGAAAATCTTATAATTAACAATCCAAAGATGAAATACCTGGGTATATTAAAGTGATGGTCCATTATATGCATCAATATTTAAGTAGTATTCATGCCCCATTCCATTGATGACTGAATTTTTGACACACTATACAATAGCTGCATAACTTGGATCTTGAATATATTTCAAAAACATGTAATCAATATTTCTTATATTATGAAGGATAGAAATATTAACTATATTGCTTTATGTGACAAGTGTATAGATTTGTATAAAATCGATGATTAGTAAATACTAAAATAATGATGATATACATGTAAAAAGATTTTATATTTAACGTAGAACAAAAAAAACCAACATTCTTGAAGATTAGGTGTAACAATTAACCCAGAGAATTGTTTTTTAGTGACAAAAATGTAAAAAAAAAGCAAGACCCAAGATTACATGTTTAATAATTGTTCTTATAGTTAGCATTACAAATGTGTCTTTAGGAAACACATCTTGTGTTACACCTTACTATGCATGTTATTGTAAAATGGGCTTCTGATTTAAGGTCACCCTATTCTAGTTTGGACAGCTCTTATGTATAACTGGAACACAAGAGTCCAAATGGTTTATTAGCTGCTCTGATCACCCGAACTAAAGTTCATTATAGTCCATGAGAATCGATTACCTGGTAATGAATCCCTTGAGTAATGGCACATTACTTCCGTTAGTTAATATAGTACCATAATATTGGAGATATGCTGCAAATCTCCAGTTCATCCTGCCATGATATTAGTAGTTTAGTGTTGATCTGAACACTGAATCTGGGTATATGTGATATCTGTATAGAGAACAAGCTATAACTCTGTATTAATACTGAATATATATATATATTAGATGATCACCCATATGTTAACTTTAGCAAAACAGATATGACAGCATAAGTCAAGCATGTTTTAACTAGATAAATAAATTCATAAAGTTAATAATAAACTAATTATTCTCTATGGTATAAGGTGCAAATAGAGATGAGAACCTGTACCCAACCTACTCATCATGATACACCTGTGAGTGTAACCTAATGTATTATTGCTATATTACTAATTTCTTTAAATAAACACATATGTAAATGTATTTATGTTTAGTGTATTATTCAAAGCTTATTTCCATTCACCCAATTTTTAAATTATGTTTAGTTAAGTTAGAATATATTCACACAGCCATAAGTGTGCGTGTTTCTATTTAGTTATTTGATTCCCGAATCTTGTGCTCATTCCTTTGCTACTGCTGGCAGGCGAACAAAAGAAGTCCGATTGTGGGCTCATATATGCCATTCATAAAGTATTAAATCACATTGCTGGTGAAGAAACTAAGGTATGATTTAATTCAAGGTCTCAACACCTCATCTAGGTCAGCCTTGGGATAACTTGTCAAAACTAGATTGTGTTGTGTGTGTCCAAATTGTGACTCACAATATATATTGAATATCATATGAGATACATATTTTAATGGTATGGGGTATTAGGGATTAGTATGGAGAGATGAGGAACACATTCTCACAGAATGGTCACAATAATCAATGATTGGCTTGAGAGACTAAATCAAATATAATGAATATCCAGTGAATAAGAGCAGAGAGTCAGTATGAACAAAACTATCTCCAGCATTACAGAAGAATAATTAAATCAAAACTCAATCATGAAATCAGCAGTCAAAAATGCATCAATCAATGAACAGTCAAAAATAAAGAGAGCCTTGTGACAATTGAAAAGGTGTCCATTATAGGTTAATTATGGGCAGAAATGCAACATTATTTGGGTGCACATACTTAAGTGGTAATCCATCAGAACATAAAAAAATCAAATAATGCTGATCATCAATGCTTTTATTCACTGGATATTTATTTATTCTATATTCATTATATTTGATGATTTAGTCTCATGCCAGTCATTGACGATTGTGACCATTCTGTGGAGATGATGTGTTCTTATCTCCCCATACTACCCTGTTATTAAAACATTCTGTATCATTTACACAGTGCCCCACATTGGGCATCATTTGTAGCATTACAGAGTCTGGGGAGATGAGAAACATCATCCCCATAAAATAACTAATCAAATTAAATATAAAAAGAATGCAGTGAATATAAAATGAGCAGAAAGCATGAACAAAATCATAAGATACATCTTTAGGATTATAGAAAAATAATCATTAATAAGGGTGCATCACCAGGATTACAGAACAATCATCAACAGAGTCAAAAATCAACAGTCAGCCTTATGACTGGATTTGAAAGTGGTCCACTGTAAACAGGCTAATTATTTAGCCACTGTCAACCTTAAGATAAAAATGCAGAAAAACTCTGGCTGTTAAGTGCATATCCATCTTATAATTACATGGTTGGATACAGAAACATGTTGATCATACCATAAACTAAATTTCTAATAAAAAAAATGTTCATGAACTTTAAAGGTGATACCTTTGCACCAGGGTTATTTGGATGTTCAAATACCAACAATCTACATTCATTCGACTAACCATTATGCTCTAATCTATTTCAGGAAGCAAGAAATCTATGAAATGTTACTCTGAACTTATTCTAATTTATTTTAAAATGACTACTGGGATAATTTGCAAACAATCCCTCAAACTCTAAGCTGTATTGAAATCAAGTCTCACATCCACACTGCCAATTTATGTAACAGATGGAGGAATAAAGATATATTTTTAAACAACTATTTAATTAACATTCATACTTTTAAAATATGACATGATAATATGATACTTCAGATTTATATATTCTTTTCAAAAGCTATAGTTTCATAAAAAAATTAACTAGTTGATTTTGATTCCTTAAATTAATTAACTTTTGCTTTTATTAAGTTATTTCTTTAACAAAAGGTGGAAAATAGCTTTACGATCAGAGAAAAGCACATTTTAAATTAGCTTAGCCTTTTTGTATATCATTTTTGAGGGAGGGTGACATAAAACAGAAAAAATATGTCAAATTTTGTAAAATTAAGTTACTTAAAACAACTTTTTATAATTCTGAAAAAAAAAATCCAAGTAATTAAAAAAAAACGTTCAACTAAAGAAAAACTTATGAAGTTATTAATATTGATTGTTACTTAATTTATTTCTGTGCACACCAAAAAAATACTTTATACCATGGATTTAATTTTCATTGTAATTTACAGTTTTTACAGATAGATGTTCTTGAAGGCTTTTTAATTTCAGGTTAATTGTACATAATTATTTTCTCTTTCTTCATTTTGCAATAGGATATTTCAGTCTAACACACACAGCAAGAATTTATCCATTTTTTTCTTTCCAACAATTTTTTCCCATCAGAATAACATACTCATGCTCTTGGTTGGAGATAAGATTTTGGCAGATTACTTCAGGGGCATTTTTTCCCTTACATTTACTTCAATGAAACAGATTACATGGAGGAAGATGCTGTCTAGCTTTTTAGCTAAACTTAGCACATGGTTATCTTTATTTTAGAAAACGTTCTTTTTTACAGTTAACTTAGTGTGTTTATGCAGCTAAATTCCATTTTCTTCAGAATCTTGATCAGGAACTGACTATTCTCTTCAACAGCTTAGCCAGGAACTTATGCTACTGTCTTCTTCAGTAGCTTGATTACATTTTTTTCCTACTGTCTTCAGCAATTTGATTAGAACTACCCTCTTCAACAACTGGGTTAGGAATGACTGCTTACATGACACATGGATCTTCTAATTAACCCACACCCCTAACTTTGGAACAATCTTGTTTTCAATCACAATCCTGATTCCTACATGACAAAATTAACACTGATCAATTAGATCAATTTTGACAAAAAACAATTGTTCAACTATTTCCCTCCAACAAGTCCAAAATCTAAATTAGAATCATAGTTTTTGACATTCCTGTACAATTAAAAAAAAATTATGCCAAAATAAAAACAAGATAATCAGTTAATTACATCACACTTGTATTGAAGAGAGATAAAGAAAAAAAATAAGTAATCAAAACAAAAATGTTAAAATCTTTTTTTTTTCTTTTAAAACTTTATTTATTTATCTCTCTTATAAGTTAAAATTTATGAATACTTAGGGAAGAGAAAACTTTTTTCACATATTTTTAACATTAAAATTCAAATAAAAAATGATAGGTAAATTAATGAAGAAAGAGACTATTTACTTTTCTGTCTCTTTTACAACACTTTGTAACTTATAACACATTTTAAATATTAAACATTTTTAACATCTGAAAATTCTCATATTATGTGATGAGGAAAAAATACTTAAATAATTGCTACTTATTCTTAAAAAAAATACATGAAAAGATTAAATACAATTTCCTCTTGCATTAATTAATTCTAAAAGGAAGAAGCATGATGTCAAATATTTCATTTAGTCATTAATTAATAATTTACTATTCATTCAATGCACCAACTAGAAACAGTAATGCTGATCAAAATAAATTAATAATTTTTACTAGTCATTTATTTGACTAGAGATTATCTACTTAATGAATAATATTTTTGTAGTGTAATTTTCATTACAGCACTCTCACAAGGTGGAGATTGGTCTCTATCTGCTTGTAACCTTTTGTGGAGGGGTGTAATCATAAACATATGACCAAAGATATATGATCCCCAAAAATCACATTTTGGGCTGAGAAAGCAGCCATCAGTTGGCCCAGAACAGTCAGTTACACATATCTTTATCATTGTTCAGTATATATAGATAGCCAGTTATTACAGCTTAATCGATAAATGTCAAATTTACTGCCCTCACAACTTTGACACTAATCAGTTGATGTAAGTATTTCAATTTTTATTAGTCATTTATTAGACTAGAAATTATCCACTTAATAATATTGCTGTAGTGTTATTTTCATTACATCACTCTCATGCAAGATAGGGAATGTTTTCTATCCATTGGTAATGTTTTGTGGAGAGTTATAATCATAAACATATGACCAAAGATGTGAAAAAGATATAGAGAAAATTACACAACAGAAATATTTTCAACTGGATAATCTTTAGTCAAATGATTAATAAAAATTATTAATATACCTCCATCAAGTGATTTGAATCATGTAGTGAGAGCAATACGTTTGATACTTATCAATTAATCTGTATTTAACCAATAAACATCACATGATCAGCATTCTTTATGCTTACACAGAGAATTAACTCTCTATACAGTAGTGCCATTCAGTGAAAGCCAGAGTAAGTTTGTGCATAAAATTGCTATCTTATGCACAAACCTTTTTGAATCCATTGATTACTCTGGTTTGCACTGAGTGGTGCTACTGTAGGGAGAGTTTAGCCTCTATGCAATTAAACTATAGTAAATAAATATCTATGTATACTGAATAGTGATTCAAAGATATGTGTAAAAGATTATGATATGAGCCAACTGGTGAGTATTGATTCAGTCCAAAATGTAGATCTTGGGGATTATACATTTTTTCATATGTTTATGATACACCCATCCACAAGTTGTTATAAGTAGATAGAAACCACTCCTTATTTTGTGTGAGAGTGGTATAGTGAAAATTACACTATAGAAATATTATTCATTAAGCAATGCTGATCCCTTATTCAATATGCTATTTCTTTTATTTCTCTTTTTAATATTTAAATGACTAATTCATCCCCAGATCTATAATTGATATCAGAATCGCTTAACCTCCAAATTCTTCTTTATAGATATATATTGCTTAAAATATAGACAATATATAATCATCAATATAATAATAGCATTATCTCATTTAAATTATGTAAATCTATGAACTTATTTTATAAATATCTTGATGTGATATAAGTTTATCATATAAATAATCTGAATATAATCTTTTGCAATAATAAACTGAAACAATTCTACTCCATACTGTATTGGAGTAACCTTAGATCAAAATCGAATTTTTTTCATTTAACTAAAGTTAAATCAAAATGAATTTCTAGGAATAACCTCCTTGAAAAGTTAGTTGGAACTACTTGAAATTGTGATGCAAATACTTTAAGAATAGTTTCTTTAGCATTGGTATATTCTGCTGATGAATATTGTGCTCTTATTTGGATAAAAAGTCCCCACACTAAGCTTCTGGATACTCAATTAAATATTACCATGGGAAATATTACTAGTACACTAAAATCTACCTTTTTGTAATGGCTTCATGTTTTTTCACATTTTTTTTTTTTATCAGATATCAAAAGAGAAGTTGCTTCATAGAAAAGATATAAAATCTGCTAAGCAGATCAGACTTTCAAATAATTTTAAATATAGTTTCACCACCTAGGATTCAATTCGAATCCAAAACCTCTTGGATGTTAAACCAAAAATATACAATAGAAAAAAATATTGCATAAATAAATAGAATTCTTATAATATTCCAAACAAATTTCTTTTTCCAGATCCAACAATAAAGTTAGCTAAAATTGATTTTCCTAAATGTAATTGGAATCTTATCAACAGATTTAAGATAATTCATGAACGTTTTCATCTGCTTTGTTAATGAAATATATCGGCCACTGATATATGTAAATATGGTCACATACAAACTATGGAAAATGTAGTTTAATGATTGCTGAATCAATGATTACAGTAATAGAATTGAAGAATTTAATAAAATTACCAATGATTTTAATTCCTGGTTGAAATCTCTATGGGTTCCTTTATCATGTTTTGTTCATTGTTAAGTTGTCAATAAAGTTTACACTTAATGACAAATACTTAAGTAAATAACTAATTTCTTTGATTGACTCAGCAGTTTACTATCATTCTTTTCCACTACAAATATCGTTTAATAATTTGTAAACTCTGGAATATTATTCTCTAATTGACTTCTACTCCAAAATGAATACACATTCAAATATGTGTTTTAACACTTTTATTTACATATATTTATAATTACTGGATAAATCTTGATTCTACTGTCCAGTATCAATCACAGACCAAAGCATAATAATTTGTACAAATTTTATTTCAAGAAATGACTTATCTAAAATTAGAAAAGACCACTCTAGGTATATATATCAACCCAGAATTATTATGTAGACATGTGTACATTAAAGTCTATATGAATGTAGATTAATTTAAACCTGATATATTCAAAATACTTCAACATATAATTTATTTTTATGCTGCTAGTTAAATAAGTAAAGGAGCAATTCTACTTAATGACTTGTTTCATTAATGACCATAAATAGATCTGACTCAAAATTAATTGTTTTCTTTTCTAACTCTTCTAATCATTCTAGAATAGAATCAAATAAATATTTTATCAAGTATTACTTAAATTTTATATTTGTTTTACTAGTAAAATATTTTTTTCCTCTTTTCGTGAATTATTAAATATGCTTTTTTTGTTGCTGCAGATATTCACATATTTGCATAAACATAAAATCATTACACACACAAACAATATTATACTTTATAAAGAACATTGATCCAAAATGTTCTTTTTTTTTTCAAGAGTTAAGTTTATAGTATAATTTTTTAAAAAAGGAATATAAATGACTTACATTCCTTTTTCAGCCCTGATTTTGTATATTTTATTCCGCAATGAAACATTTGCAGACCTGCCACAATATCAACACTTCAATTTAACACATAATTTCAAACTTAGGATTCATTTTAAAATCATATATATGGTAAGAACGTATTTTCTGGCTTTGTACTTTTTAAACATTTTCTATATATTTAACATTCCTTTTATAGGAATAAATCCTTCCTACATTAATCAGATTACTAGCATTTGAACTCACCTGGTGGGCCTTCTTGTACTTAGACAAAACCAATGATCTATCTACTCCGTGTACATTGGCCTACTACTAACTGTAGATTTTAGGTTGAATAGTACTTGAAAAATTCAGGTAGAAATTGTCAATGCTGGGATATAAATTGTTTACATTTTAAATCTTGGCGCAAAGGTCCACTGGTTTAACGTAAAATATTTTTATGCATGTAGACATTCATATATACAGATGTAAATTGAATTTACAAATTTTTCTAATGCTTGTCATTGGACTTTGAAGTGATAAATAAATTAACTTTAAAACCTATTTCAGTTATGAAATCTTAATTATTTTCTGAATATTTTTAATTCCATGTCCTTCACGCCCTTATCTTATGTGATCATTAATTAATTTCTTTTCCTTTCAATTTCTTTTTTAAAAAAACATTATTAATTAGATCACAACATTTCATGTTGCATTATTCTAGTCTTTATTTCATGGGTTCTTTGACTTACCAGCAGAAATGCATCATAATTGAAGCTGGAACCTTTACATTCATGAATACTGAATTTAAGGTGACACTCTAAATGTTTAGGCTATTTATTAAAAACAATAATCAGTAGATATTTTAAATACTTATCTATGAGAGCCCTTCTAATTTTTCTATTTTTAAAGGGCAAAATTAATGAGTAATTTCTAGATATTTTCTTAAGGTTATTTACCATAACAATATAACCAGCTTGAACTTGTCTGTTTTTGTCCAATATTCTTGTTTTTCTCCCCAATTGAACATGTTTATGGATATATAAATGATCTACTTCTTTATAAACATGTATTTCCCACTTTAATTATTACTTTTAATAATTTTAGTAGTCTATCTAGTCTCATTGTTCTTTCATATTAGCATGATAATTTATAGATGTTTTTATTTTCAACATTTTCAGTTTGAATTTTGTAGATGTTAGGATTCTGGCAAAGAACTGCAGTTCTGGGGAGATTATATTGATTGCAATTTTTCTTTAGTTTGTGTGCTATTTTTGCTATGTATGAATACAACATAGTATTTATAAATGTTTGTTTATTTAAGGATTTATTAATGATAGCTGATAAAATCATTCTTCATTCAATTTTCATGTTTCTGTAATGATTGGATGAATGCTAAATATTTTTGTTTTTCCCTGTAAACTATAGTTCTGATTTTTCTATGAAAAAGCCTTATTACAAGAAGATCTAAAAATGCCAATATTTGTTATTTTAATTCTATTGTGAATGTAATTGAAGGAAATGTGTTACTAATGCGTATACAGAATATTTATAATAGTACTTCACCATATGGTTATATAACAAATGTACTATTGATATAATGAAACCATAATTGAATCAGAGGTGGACTAGTATTTATAGCCATGGTTTGAAGTTCTTCCATATAAATGATATTGATCAGAGGTAACAATGGTCAAATTTTAGTCATCCTTTGATTTGTTGGAAGAGTTGTGTTGTATTGATAGTATGTTGTTGTTATGTGGAATGTTAAGAGAACCATTACATTACTAATGGGGAATGTTTTTTATGGCTTAAAAGTTATTAACATCATATGATCATTTTCTTACAATAAATAATGCTTCACCACAGGTTTATATCTGTAATATATTCAGGGCCAAGCAGTCATTTGTTAAACAATGACAAACATCAAATGTTTAAATAAACTTCAAGAGTTTATTTACTCTGAATAATAAAAATAACTGGAATTAGTAAGATTAGTAGTTCAACTTGCTAATTGAGTATAAGATCACTTAGATCTCCGTAAAGTTCATTATCTCCATATGTAGTTTAAACACTATAATTCTGTAAGAACAATTTGCTCATACACATTGATATTAGATAGTCCAATTAGATTCTTGACTAGAGCTCTTCTTTATGAATGTCAAGAACCACTTCACATTTCTATTTTAACTTTCCACTAGTTTACTTTTGTTCTTTTTCTTTCATTACTGACATTATTCTCACACTGCTTAACTCTTTATCAGTTTGGCTAATTTGCATTCTTAATATGCAAATTATCCTGTCGCTATTGTAATGTTAAACAAGATATATGTTATAAAACACATATATCAGTGTTACATATTTCATAGTTTAAAACAGATAATCAAATTTATTAAGAAAAGAATAAAGAAATCATTAATTAAAAAGTAGTTTTTAAAACATAATTTTGGAAAGGTAAAAGAATAAAGTTCGTATTGAAAGGCAGGTGAGGAAAAAAATTAGAAAAATATATATTTAAAGAAAACTCTCCTTTTTATAAATCTAAAATAAGTTAAAAGAATAATTGTGTAAAAAAATAAATGTTAGTGAAAAATCGAAAATAAAAAGCTTAATTAATTTGGAATGCCAGTAAAATTTCTGATTGATAATGATATTGAAATTATAATAATTAAAAACTATGTATGCTATTTCTTTGGGATAAAAGCGATGAGATAATAAACAATCTAGAAAAAGATTATATTAGAGAAAAATGTAAAAATCAATCAAAATAAAGAAAAATGTAAATTTAATTAAAAAAAGATTTAAAGCTATGATAAGGAAAAGAACAATGGGAGAAAAAATATATATAAGGTCGCAACCATCTATTGTTTATTATTCTGCTAGAGTCTATAAATCATTTTGTTCTTCATGCTGTCATTGATTGTTTACATTATTCATTGCTCCAGAGATTCAGAAATCTAAGGAAAGAATAAAGCCCGTCACTAATGCTGCAGTGTTGCTAGACCACCTTAGAAGTGTTTGCCTGGGCTTCAGGCCCCAAAGTCCTCTGCTAAAATCAATTGTCTACACCTGCAACCAATGTTCAGAACCAACATTTAAGTAATGTAATAGATGCTGCCACTAGTCTCTCCCCCCATTGTTGAGTCTCAGAACAGAAGTTAAGCCTTGAAACCATCGATAGAGACAAAAAAGCCAATGGTTGAAAACTAACACTGACATAAACCAAAACCAAATGAACTGTGTCATCTAATATCATGAAAGCCTAGGCAAATATATTTTGATCACTGTTTATAGACACTTGATATTTTTTTAAATGAAATAAATTCTAATGAAGGACTATATAAATTTAGCCTGAGCTAATCATTTATAATTTTATTAAGTTATTTTATATTATGCTAGATATGTCTGTGCATGAATAAATAATGTTTGCTTAAATATTATTTGGTCTATTCTATCTCTCTCGTCATTGCATCACCATTTATTTAAAGATATAAATATTTATATGTGTTAAGTTAATGAGCTGAACTCCCTGATTAAGAATAGAAGCTAACTTGGGATATTTCAAGTGCTGAATTATATGCCTGTTGCCAAAGCATGACAGTTATATAATATATGGTCAGCTGGCACCTTAGTTTGATTCTCAAAACAAATAAAATACTTTGGATGGCAGGTTTTTGTTCCAGCAGTCGAGGTGGGCCATGGTCAAGAAACGTGGTCATGTTATGCTTTGTATAGCATGATCTGACTGTGGGTATCATTGATGGCTATGCTATCAATGGTATTTTCCCCTCTGCTTGAAGTGCCATTCCGTTCCCATAAGATTTAGAGATATTAAATGTTAAAACTAACTTATTAAAGTTTAGATTCCAAAAGATATTAAAGGGTTTTGTTAAAAGATATTTAAACCTAGTAATATAATAAACTCAGCAAGAATAAGGTTTATTCAGAGGGCAGTACATTATTTTTACTAAAATTTTATGACCTTTCTGCATACTTAATTTGCATCTGGAGTATTTTAGCATATTAATATTAACAGCTTGCACACCCATCTATACATCTTTATTTCCATCATCATCAACCATTATCAATCCACTGCAGGATGGGCTCCAAGTTCAATCCATCTTCTCTGATCTTTAGCTTCTCTTCTCCACATCACCCCCCTTCATATCTTTTTTTTCATCCATCTTATCTCACATGTGACCTCTTTCTGGGTCTTTTACAATCTCTTGGAATCCAATTTAAGATTTTAATTGTCCATCTATTATCATCTCTTCTAGCAATACCTCCAGCTCAACTCCACTCCAGTCTTTTAATTTTTTCAATGAGGTCAATAACATCTGTTTGTTCTTTTACCCACATATTGCATGTTCAATCTCTTCTTGCTACTCCCAACATGGACCTCTCCATACTTCTTTGAATGATCTGAAAGTGTCCAAATCTCAGATCCGTAAGTAAGAACTGGTAAAACCCATTTATTAAAAACCTTTCTTTTCAAACACATAGGCAAATTTCCTTTTAGTATCAAGTTATTTCTACCAAAAGCACTCCAACCAAATTTAATTCTGATTAATTTCATCCATTAAGTTTCCATCTATTAATAATCTGAACAAGGTATTTGTAGTTGTAAACTTCTTCTAACTCATCATAATTAATCTTTATTTTCATATTTTGAATCTATTAAACATTAATTTAGTCCTTTTACCATTTATTTTTAATCCTACTTTCATTTGATAACTCCTGCAACATTTCCTGCAGCTCTAAAACATTATTTGCAAAAACAACTACATCATCTGCAAAATCTAAATGACTTAAATAATCTCCATTTACTTTCATTCCTTTAGCTTCCCATTTTAATACACATAATACTTCTTGCAATACTGCTGTAATAATTTTGGAGATATACAGTTATACTGTCTTATACTCTCCTCAATGTTGATTTTCCTAGTATCATTATGTAATCTAATTATATTCTTTAAAATATGGCAATATCCTGGATAATCCAATGCCTTAATCACTGAAGAAATGTTTATAGAATCAAATGCATATTCATAATCTACAAATCCAAAGCATAATGGCAACTCATATTCATTTGTCCTTTCTATAACTGTCTCTCAATACCTAGATATGATCTACTGTACTAAAACCACTTTTAAATCCACTTTGTTCTCTTTGTTGGTGGAAATCCAATGTTCTCTGTAGACAAATTGTAATTATCTTGGTAAAATTTTTATATAAAACTGATAAAAGGCTGATATAACTGTAATTTCTAATATCTTCTTTATCACTTTTTTTAACTATTAATATTAATACTGTATTCTTCCAATCATCTGGTATATCTTTATCATTTAGATATTTGGTACATAACTTTGCTAAAAAAATTTATATTTCTTCACCTGCTTCTTTTAATATATCAATTATAATTCCATCATTCCTGGAGCCTTTCCTCTCTTCATCAATTTAATTGCATGTCTCAATTCTTCATTTAAAATTCCAGGCAATTCAGAAGATATAATAGATATAGGAGGTATTTGTTCTTTATTACTATATATTTCTTGATAAAAGTCTTCTACCCATTTCATGATGTCATCTCTCTTTTTAGTAATAATTCCATCTATTTTCTTATTGCAGATATAAATTTCCTACCAATACCAAAATGTTGTTTTACACTCTTGAAACTTTTATTCTCTTCTACAGCTTTCCTTGCTAGTTCACAGTTATACTTTCTTATATCATTTTCAACTCTTTTCCGCATCATTTTACAATGTTCAAGATATTCAAGTTTTTAATGCATCATGTTTGCATATCTTCATATTCCTTTTCTTCATAAATTCTCTAGTCTTAGTAAAAATTTTATTGGTCAGTTGCAGCTTTTTTCTACCAGCTATCTTTGTTGTAGTTTTTAAAAGGATATGAGTTATTTTCATAATAATTTCATTCAAATCTGAATCATGTTCTGAATCTACTAATACTTGAAACCGATTTGTAAGTTCTAATTTAAATTCATTAGAATGTTTCTGAAGATTAGGAATATCAACTGTAAATATTGTTTTTCTTAATACTTTTGGTCTTTCTAGTTTTGCATTAACATCTTAATAATCGATGATCACTTCCTATGTTAAATTTATTAAGAACATTACAATCGTGAAATATGTATTTTCTGTTAGTCAAAATATAATCCAATTCTTTATTTATTCCTTTATTTATATATATATATATGTGTGTGTGTGTGTACACACAGCAATCTGTGAATAAGTTTTCACATCAAAGTTTACCAGAATAACAGTTCATTCAATTTTCATAATTTTTGCTTAATTCCATTAAGTTCTTAGAATTTTTTTACAAAAGACCATTGTCCAAAGAACAAATGCATTCACTAAATATGTATTTTTAAAAAGTTCTAATGATAATTAAAAAACAAATCAAAACTAATTGGAAATGAAACACCAATATCCAAATAAAGAACTGGAGAGAAATTGTAATACAGGAAGCAGCGATTATTTATATGAAGAAACTATCAAACAAAAAGACAATGAATATACAATAAAAATGGAAAATGTTGTTAGGGAAAATGAATTTAAACAATAGTGGAAAATTTAAAATGAAGACTATGAAACTATTAGGAATTTTTCTATAAATTTTGAGGATCCTACATTGTGGGCTGAAATTACAATTTTACCTACTTTTTTTTATCAAAAACAATCCAGTATAAGTTAAAGAAACATTTCCAATTAATGAATTGAAAAGATATTTTCCAACTCAGTATTATAAGTAGCAACTTAAAATTTAGAGGAAGTTAGTTGGAAGTAGCTAATCTTGAGAAGTCAGTCAGAAATCCTGTTTATAATGGTCATCTAAAGTTTTGTAGAATAAAAATTATTTCTCGAATAATTTCAAGATATAAATGTTCAAAGAAATATGTATAGAATTATAGAAAATGGAAGGAATTAGATAAAAGATTACATTCACTTACATTTGTAGTTTCTGCTTATCTAAGAATTATAAGGGATGAAGAGTTTCATTGGATTAATGTTCTCGATAGATTATCTGCAATTATACATTATCTTTTCAATCAAAATTTAGCTATTCATGGGTATGCTATTAATTTTTTAAATAATGGAAACTTCTTTCCCTTATTTGAAATGATGGCAAAATTTGACCTTTGTATGATAAAACATGACGTAAATAATTAATGATAAAAATAAATGAAATTCACAGTACAATGAAGTCCAAAACATTACCATGATAATTCCTAAGTCAGATCCCCAAAAAGACATTTAAATAAATTTACAAATAACACCCACAAATAGATTGACATTGATATAAAAAAGTGGGTGTTCAATGTAAGCTTATTTACTTAATTTTTTAGCAATCTGACCCATGAATTATCATTGTAATATTTTCGGACTTTTTTGTTTTTTGAATAGATTTATGTTTCAATATTCCATATTTGATAAGCAATAATTTATTTATGTGCTTGTTAAAATTGTTATAATGAATTACAAATAAGAGTTCATTTCTATTATGGCTCAACAAATTCGACTAAAAGTAATTGATGGTATAAAAAAAGCACATTAGTATTCAATTAGTGCATAAAAGAGATGCCCTTAATTATAAGAGTCTAAGCAAAAAAATCTGAATCAGAAAATTCACACAAATCAATTGTATATTACTTAGAATTTTTACAGACATTGAATTTCAGTTATATTAAAAGAAGCTATCTATAAATAATATAAGAATATGATAATGGGCTAATATGAAGATAACTATTTCTGGAAGTCAATCAAGAATTCTGCCTTTTTTGTCTCATGTGACTATGATTCTCTTAATTTAATCAACAATGATGCTGCTTCAGCTTCTAATGAAATCATTTTTTTGCAATGGTCCAAGATTTGTCTTTTTTAATGACTGCCAGTGGATGGGATATTTTAAAAAAATCACTTTTCTTCTTTAAATACTTAAAAATGTTGGTGCAACTTGTGGACCAATTAGGATTGACACCATTACATCGTTACACTATCACATATCATTAATGTATTAGATGAAGTATTAATAATTACTATATACGGTGATGTGGTCTCAAGTTTATAATAAAAATAATAAAAAATGAGTGAAACTATTTTAGCTTCTTTAAGTAATTCTAACCATTGACAGGATGATAAACTGTTCATACTCACAGACATTATATATAAGTCCAATTATGTGTGTGTCCATTTATTTTGATTTTATCACTCAGATATTCTAATCTTATTTCTAATAGGTTTGTAATCATTTCACTAACTTCTGCAATAATTAGAGCACACATTGCATTTTTTTGCTTACAAGGTTGCACAATTACTGCTCACACGATTATATAAAATGCTGCTCTGCACCGCTAGAACATACCTGGTTATATTTATATAGTTCAGAATTCATAGTAAGGCTCATTTAAATATATTAATCTTGCTCAATATCAAAGCCAGATTTTCATCTTTATGCAAATTTTTCTAGAGTACATTTATATGAATAATAATTTTAATGTACTATCTGTACGTATAATACAAGGTTTTATTAAATTTTATTTATTCAAAATATACATATATATGTACAGAACAGTCCAATAATAAATGAAGATTAAAAATTATGAAATATGAGGCTGAATGTTTACCTGAAAAAAAAAAAAAAATGTAACATATAAATTTGTTGCAAATGTTGTCATTTGGTTTGATATTCCTAGACAAAAAAAAAATGTACTTAAATTATTTCATAATGTTAAATTGAATGTTTATAATTGGAAAGTTAATAGAATATTTTAAAGATTACAACCATTCAGGATTTTAAAATATTTTAAAACAGTAATATATATAATTAAATAAACATAGAATCCCTATTCCTTCCAATAAAATTAAAAAAAAAAATCCCAATATGAATGTAATGATAACATAATAGTTGAAACAAACAACAGACTTTATCATTTTTTACTGCAAAAATAACAGAGACAAAACTCTGCATACAGTAGCATAAAGAATGGTGATCACATGGTTTTAGTGATCATTTTTTACTAGATGTAAGAATCACTTTTTTATATAAGTGCTTCAAAATCCATAAGAACATCTGCAATATATTTAATTTTCTTTATATCATAACAATATTGAGTCATATCTTTGAAAAATACTGTACTGACACACATAATATTAAAGGATGAAGATGCAGAAATATTCCCAGGTGATTTTAAAAATGACCTTTTTTTTTTACAAACCTATCTTATTTTGTAAAAGAAATGGGGAAAACAGCAAGAAATATTAAATTTTCTATGTGAAAATGCTTTCTATTGCAAATTTCCAAACATTGTGGTCCAAAAATTTTTTATTAACATTATCTGCAGCTGAACTGCTTTTCAAAAGTGAAACTTTTAAAGAATTATTTGCGAAAAAGATCTAGCAATAACGTCTTTTGAAAAGGATATAACTAAAACTAGATTATAAAAAAAGCTATCAAGATATTTGCTGCGAAAAAACCCCCCCCAAGAATAATTTGATGTTTTTACCCTTGTTTCATTTCACTTTTCTACATTTTTTTTTATTATATATACTCATTTTCCATAAGTACGGTACTAACAGTCTTTTTAATAATTTAAAAAGGCACAATTTTTTTTTAAAAGTGTCATAGCATCGGCCGGGACGCGAACCCGCAACCTGGGCAACTGCCCGTAAGTGCAAGGCAGTCGCGCTGACCTCTCGACCACCAATGCAAGACAGAGGCACAATTTTTAAGACTGGTCTCACAAGTTAAAGGGTAAACAATAACTTAAATGAAAATATTTGAATTATTTCCATGAATAAAGAGAATTAAAAAAAAACACAACGTAATTATTATAAAATATATATTTTTAGGAAATAAATTACGAAAAAGCTCTTTCAAATAAAGCATTTACTGAAAAATAAGCTAATTCGGTAATTAAGGTTTTAATTATTATAAAATATATATTTTGAGGAAATAAATTACGAAAAAGCCCTTTCAAATAAAACATTTACTGAAAAATAAGTTAGTTCTTTAATTAACGTTTTAATTAATGGAAGTGTTACGTTCTCTATAACTGCTGAAAACGTCAGAAATTTATCACTTAGTTTCGTCAATGCATCCATCTTGCGCAACTTCCTCCACGTTTAGAATACTTTCCTGTTTGAAACAGATTGCACAATTTGTTTTATGAACTTTTTTTTGTAACATAAAAATTAGACAATAATTTCAAGATGCCGAAGAAAAATAAAACAAAACCCGGCCCAAAAAATACTATTGAACCTAAAGTGACTGAAAAAATGAGTAAACTATCAATAAATGAAGAAAATGGCGAGTTTGAAAATGAATGTGATCCCGAATTTAAAGACCTGAACGACTATGAAAACGATGAGGAAGATAATAAAATTGAAAAGCAAGGTAAGTTTTCTATTGCTAAACGTTAGTTTATTTGAGCGATCGGTAAAAGTACACATTGGTATATGTAAATTAAATATTAAGTGGTACATGTTAATTTATATTTTATTTTCCTTTCCCTTACAGCAGAATCACTTATGATACTTAAAACTTTAAAAACAAACTATTAATTGTCCGTAAGCTTATATACGGTCGAAAATATATTGAAAAGAAATATCAAACTGATTTAATGTTATAAAACAAATTATGTATACCGAGTCCATTGCTTAGGTTAATTATCATATAACAATTCGTATGTTTTTTTTTTTTTAATGTCATAGCATCGGCCGGGACGCGAATCTGCAACCCGGGCAACTGCCTGCAAGTGCAAGGCAGTCGCGCTGACCTCTCGACCACCAATGCAAGACATTCTATGTTATTAAACTGATATTTCGACGACAAGGGTCTTCTCATTGGGTAAGAAAAATTTAAGTAATACGTTCGATGTTGGGCATCGAGATATGAGTTAAAATAGTCATTTGAGTCAATCATAAAGTATATGTTGTATTTATACTATAATAGAACCGGCGTAATATTCCTGGCTTTTACAAATAATAATTCAAGAAACAAAAATAAAGGTATTTATTATACATGCTAATATTAACACGAATGTATATAAATACAGAGTTTTATATGCAAAGTGTATACGAGCGGTTATATAAGCTATGATTGGCGAATTATACAAGCTTAGCTATAGGTATAACTAATATTTAGAAAGAATGCAGTGATTCTCTTTAGGACTGGCACTTCTAGGCTATAGGTAGCTTGCCTCATGTAACAAGTACACTTAGGATTGTAGCTAGTAGTTGTTGTCTTGACTGTTGAGCTTGTCTCACTGCTTATACAATACTGACAACATGCGTATTGCCATTCAAAGTCTGACAGTTGTCTTGCATTGTCAGATTTCTCTCTCAAGAATACCTCTATGTATAATAAGATCTCTGACCTTACTGTAAATTATTGTATTCACTGATCTAGCTTTCCAATTAGTCTAGTTATGATATTGGCTGTTTATTTCCTTTTATTGTGTTTTATCAGTCTGTCTTATTGTAACTTGGATCTGAATCTAGATAAGGTTGTAGTAAGGATAAGTCCATTATTTGAAGATAAGTTCCTGCTGAATTAGGGTGAGCTTACTACATCACCATCCTGGCAAAAGATAGCTTTGAAACACATAATTCTTAAGATAACTTGGTGAGCATCTGGATTATCTTCATGCTTCATTTTTTGGTCTGGTTTTCATCGTTCTTGATCTGGTTCTATTATTAGATCTGTTTTTTTTTTTTATCAGGATTGGATTCATGTGGTCTTGATTATTCATTGAATCTGGTTTTTATCAGATCTGATGAATTCTTCACTATTGGATGATGTTCATAATCTATCATTAGTTGTTCTTGATTTCTGATCATGTTGTCCATTAATAATCTTGACGATCATTGTAGGCAAGCCTTTTATGTTAATGATTGTTGCTGAGACCCATTTGGTGTCCCATTGAGAACATAGCATAAAATTTAAACACCTATTGACATTTTAGTTTCATGACCATGTTGATTAGGCCTAAAGACTGATAGGTTTGTCTTGGGGATTAAACCCAGTTTATTATCAATCAAATCTAGGTAGACCTTTTTGACTTTATTTTTGTGCGTTGATTCTCTCCAATCGCTGTAAAGTCCAAATGATAAAATTAATCATGGTCAATAAATTGCTGTTCTTGCCAGCCGACACAAGTAGCAAATAAATTATTCCACTAGGCATAGTAGTAACTTTAACTTTTGTTTCACCCATTACTGCTAGATTGCAGCTGATTTTTTTTTAATGGTGGCTTATGTGTTTTTTGAAATAATGGTCACTGCATATCTGGTATCCAGTTCCATTGTTATTTGCCTGTTTCATTAATTATAATTCTGTTTTGAAGGCCAAATCAATGCCTCTAATATTATTTATACAGGCATTGATTTTACTTTGCCTTTGTAGTTCTTTAGAATTGATTCTTCTATTCTTTTAAGCATGGTTTGCTTTTTCTTTTTTAAACATGTTTTACATGCTTACAGTATCTACACTCTGTATCTCAGTTTGGACATTCAGTGTGTGTATGTCTTGGTTTGTCATATTTATAGTGAAGTTTTGCATTGGTTTTTGTTGATTCATTATGGCAGTTCTTAATATTGTCAGCTGGATATTTGTTTGACCCTATTCTCTGACTGACATACTTACTACTGGGTTAATTTTCTTTATTTAAATTCTTTAGATATTGAATTCAGCCTTTTTTTATATTATACCATTCATACATCGTTATAGTGAATAACTTTAGATGTCTAACTTCTCTAATTATACAATTAAGATATATCTTGATGTAAGAGATGTCATTATGTTATAGTGTTCTTCATTTGCAATGTTAATATAAATTGATGAATGTCAATCATTAAAATATTGATGACAATGCTAAAATTTAGCACTTGGTCATAATGTCTATCTGTTCCAGCCTAACTTTGACAGAAAATTTTAAATACTTACTTATGGGTTATCCGATATATTTTTCGATTTTCACATTGCATAGAACAGTTGTTTTACACTTTCTCTTTACCAGAATCCCGTATAATTTATTATAAAAGATGACTTTGAAACTTTTTTATTCTGAAAATGTTAATATAACTTTTAGTGTTAACCGCAAATAATGGACTTATCCTTACTGCAACTTTATCTAGATTGGATCTAAGTTACAATAAAACTGACAAACAAAACATCAATAAAAGGAAAGAAACAGCTGATGGCATAACTAAGCCAAATGGAAAGCTAGATCAGTGAATCCCATAATTAAAAGGTCCATTTGAGAGAGAAATGAGACAACCCAAGATACCTATTAGAACTGAACAACAATATGCAAGTTTGTACATGCAATGAGGCAAACACATGAGGTAAGCCAATTATAGAATGGAAGTAGTAGAATTCTAAATGAATCATTGCATTTCTCCCACATATTATCTATACCCTGTAGCTAAACTAGTATAATTCAACAACCATAGCCAAAGCAAAGTATTTATATATAATTGCTCCTATATTACTATGCACATTTAAACTGTGCATTTTGTATATATTTGTTCTATTAGCCAATGTACATCACTTGATGGTGCTGTTTCTGTAATTATCCCGTATGGTCTACGTAATATGCATTGTTCTCTATGAATAAGCACAGAAATAGTACGCCCAGCTTTGTGTGGTGACACTTCATGCATTTGATCAGTTATGACAGTTCGGTACCGTTTCATATGAGGGTGGCTGGACTTCAATTTTCCAGAACTCTTCAAATCTGCTTTCAAACTCATTGTCTTACTACCCAACTGACTAGTGTTACATATTGATAATTTTCAGTCTGTCAGTGCATCCTTAGGCAGTTTGGAAACTGCGAGAAATTGGGGAGGGGTCAGGTAGAGCACGATTCGAGGTGTTCGCAAAAAGTCATGTTTTCGCGGTAACACGTACGAGATAAATAAAATGGCTGAAGGCAACCGCGAACATTTCAAACTGTGGGACTTACCCAATGTGGAAGCTAATACTGTTGCCTTTCTGCAGGCCCAAATCATCTTGCCACACGCCTTCACAAAGGTAAGGACTTCTTCAGTGCCATACTATCCAAGATGATGGACAGCCATAACCATAACTGCTCTAAAGCAAGGATAATATTTTCTTTGTTTGTGTTGTTTGGCCCATTATCTGCAAAATTATTCATTGAAGTGAATGTTTGCAGCAGCTATAGTACTTTTTTGCAAACAAATTGGACTAATTTCATAGTTTTCAATAGTTATTTTTGAAATCAATGCATGTGTGTTGTGATTGATTTGTAACGCAATCAATTGAAATAAGTTTTTTTGGATTTAATTTTCCCCACTTTTGTTTAAAAATGTTATAAGAATCAGGTCAAGTTAGTTTTGAAATTGATTGGTTTTTTTTTTTTTTTGGTTATTGAAATGTTTAATGTACTATTAGAAGAATAGTGTCAATTTGCTGTCCAATAATGTAAATGTGAAGAAAGGAACCAAAAAAAGTATTTTTTAAATGAATTTTTTTATTGGTTTAATTAATGTAGAATAGCATAAATTTGAAAGAAGAAAATCCCCCGGCATAATTTCCAAAAAAGTTGTTTTTAAATGAATTTCCAAAAAAGTAATTTTTAAATAGGGTATATTTGAAAAAAGAAAATCCCCCGCATAATTTCTCATTTTTTTTTATAATTATGATAGGGTTTATTAATTAGAATTAATTGTTCCAAACATTGTTTGCTATATCTTCTGTTCCTTATAGCTTACAGTGAAATACAAGTACAGTATTTAGAGATAATCCATTCTGGGCCCACCATTTAGAACAATACTACCAGCCATTTAAATAGAAAACATAGTACAAAATCAAAAATATAAATGTAGAAATACTTTAGAACAACAAATTGACTCCCAATCTATTACTTAATAATAATCAACTCTTAAACTATTAACAATTTCAACCTCTAGTCAAGGCAACCTCCTTTAACAATAAAGGTGGTAGCACCTTTATCTATGATCTGATATCTATTACTTAGTCATTTCACAAATGATCATTTCAGTGATGTTATCAGCTGTCATTTGCTTTTTTTTTTTTTTTGATTAATTCATGTTAGTAATGGCTTGTGCATATATTTGTTATATCAACCAGTAATGCCTTATAATACTTATTATTTCAACCAATAGTGTTCATCAATTCATGTTTAGCCCTTAAATTTTTACCATTTTTTAAAATCATATCTTTACCTCAAAATTGTATATTTTTTGATATCAGTATTAATCCACTTTTGGATTCTTTTATGACTCATAGTTAAAATTATTACAGTATACACATCTAAAAGAATATTTTGTAAAAATATATTCTTTTTACTGCCAGAGATAGAAACAAGTAAATGAACTAAATTGATAACTAAGTCTATGTTTCAAAAATGTCTTCTCTCTAAGTAAGAAAAAGTTAGATTTTTTTATTATGTGTTTATTGTAGTAGTTTTGCTCACATTTCTTTCATTTTCATTTGCAGTTCATCTGGATTACCATCACTCAAAACAATTAAACAGTATAATAATTTTATATAAAATTAATACTTATAATGTTTAAAAATTAGATTTTTTTTTTTATAAAAATTGTAGAATTTATTAATAAATCACTTAATAAAATGCCACTATTGTATTTCATTGTATTTTTGTTTAACTAGTTTTATACAGAAATATTATCAAATTCACCACTTCCTTTATTTTGCTATAATATCATATAAATGCAATTTAGTCTGTACTTTAAACACTTTTTAGCAAAATCCTTTTATTATACATATATACGTTTTGACTGTCCTGCAGTTTTCTTCAGAGCCACTTTTACTTACAAGTTTTTAAAAACTTTTTTTACTTTTACAAAATTGAAGTAAAAATGGCTCTGAAGAAGACTGTAGGACAGTCGAAATGTAAGTATGCATATATTTACAATAAAAGGTTTTTACTAAAAAGTGTTTAAAGCACAGTAAATAAACTGCATTTATATTAGTTTTATACATTATTAAATTAACTGTATACATGTTTTGCTCATTGTACTGCTTTTTCTACTTCAGCTTGAATTTGGCTCTGAAAATTTATTATTAATCATTTATTTTTATATTTCATTTTAATGCAATCATTCCCAATCTTGTTTCATCTAAGAATCATATTCCAAATACATATATGTTTTAAAACAGCAGTTTATATGCATTATTGTAATACTAGACAATTATTATTATTCAAAAGATGAATAGTATCCACACTGATAAGAATATCGGCATTGTTTGGGGATGGGAGGATAAATTGTCTGCATGTAAGTAAAAACAGCAATCTAAAGAAATATACAAAAGATATGCACAATTGGCTTGAAAGGCCGATATGAATGTAATTACAATTATATACAGACGCTATAAAAATAAAATGCTTATTTATAAAAGATATGCTTATTTCTTTTAACAAAGAATCGAATATTATATATGATCACTAAGAGATCGCTTAGTACTAAATTAGCAATGCAGCTATTATCTCTTTGTAAATACTTAGCAAATCACCCTTGAAACTGCTGATGCAATTTATGCTTGATTCTTTGAATTAGATAATTGACATTATATTATAAAACATTTAATTTTTTTTTTTTAAAAAGGAGTCATATTACATATAAAATTATGATCTTTGTTTTTGTAAGGACTTTTTATTTTATTTTTTAAATAGAAGAAAAACCGAAGGTGAAATTAAGCCATAAAGAAAAAAAAGCATTAAAAAAACAAGTAAGTTTTTTATTATTAATTTTTTTTTTTTTAAAATTATATATTAAATTTTTGTGGGCAGCAAAAATGACAAATCTCTATAGTAGGATTTTTTAATTTTTTTATATTTATATATATATATTTTAAATGCAGAAATTGTATGTATGCAAACAAATAAATGATATAAAATCTCATTTTTTTCTCTAAATAAAATCAGATTAAATTTCACAATACTATCAAATAAAATATTTGTGTAATTGTTTCTCAAACAAGTATGTCGTTTCACACAATATGAGTGAAATTATTCGAGCAGTGACTGACCTTTGCAAAATGAGGGTAATGTAGATATATATTTGAAAAAGAAAAATATAACAGTGCTTTTTCCCCTCCCAGGTGCTTGCTTTTTAAGAAAAATATTTTTGTGAAATGGACCATTTGCCAATTTTGATAAAATAATTATATTTGAAAATACACCTTTACCCTGCTTAGCAATTGACTATTTAGCGATATTTCACACTAGCAATCGTCATTAATTTGTACCCACTACTTCGATTTACAATCGATTTTTCACTTAAACGATCGGGAAAAAATTTTTAAAAAAATTTTTTTGGCAGCCATCTTGAATTTTGCATCACTGATGACATCAGAGATAGCTATATTAAATTCATTTTACCCAAAAGCAAAAGTATATTATTGTAATATGTATACAGGTAATGACTTTGCTGTAATTGTATACACATACAATATTTTATTCATAAAACACTTAAAATATCTATAATTACTGAATCTATAATACTGTATACATCATATATAATAACACAGCAAATGTTCATCCACTTTTTCTTTTAAAATACGTATATATGTTCTACAATAATATCAACAAATTAAAAATCCTTCTCCTTTTTCTTTTCAAAAACTTTATTTTCTTATCTCAATACTGAACATATACAGTATATATATTTATATAATACAAAACTCCAACGTTTCAACGTTGATTTGTAATTAAATAATGTAAAAGAAAGAGTAATAAAATATAGCAGTGGGAGAGAGATATCCTTGAAAATGACTGTATGAAGATAAACAGTTGAAACGTTGGAGTTTTGTATTATATAAATACTGTATATACAGTTTATATATATATGTTCAGTATTGAGATAAGAAAATAAAGTTTTTGAAAAGAAAATACTGTATACATATAAGTGTTGAATGTCTTTAGAAAAATTAAACTTTATTTAAATAAAGTTTAATTTTTCTAAAGACATTCAACACTTATATTAGATGATGAAATACTCCAATATATAAATACAGTACAGGACAACTAAAATACCATCATCACAAACTTTCAGGAAAACACTAAATATGAATATTAAACTGCGTGGGTGTGTTTCTTAAGTACGATATATTATTTTTAGAACACCTGGATAATTATGTAAAAATAGTTATTGATTTTGTAACTTCATTAATAAACATGTTGTTTACACTCAAGATGTTTCAAATCAAAAGAAAAACAACATTTTAAAACGCAAATGTCGAATTAGAAAAGTTTAAAAAGAAAAACAGATTGCATTTAATTAATAATCTTTCTACTCGAATGGGGGGGGGGGGCACTATTACATTACTAAAAATATACAGTAAGAAAAATAAACCTAGCAGTATGTTTTAGAAAATTAGAAGTTAGATTTTTTACTTTTAAAATAAGTTGATTTTTTTTTTTCTAAAGTTGACTGCTTTACGATAAGCATTAAGCATTTTGTTACTGTGGAGTACAGTAATAAGTCTTTATGTTCAATTAAATAATTAATAATTAAACATTGTTTTTTAATTTGAATAATTTCACATAAGTAATAAACATAAATGTATAGTAGTAATATATACTGTAATACAAATTTAAAAAAAAAGCACTTCAGTATGGATTTTTTTTTTCATTACGATGAAAAACTTCTGCGGAAGAATATAAAAACTTTTAAATTCAAATTTAGTTTCACTTTCTCTTTCTTTTTGCTGTTCTGTACTTTTTAAAGTGAAAATATGCATTTTTTTTTCCTAGTGATATAAAACTTTTCTTTTTAGATACCGTATTTAGTCATCATTGTCATGAAAAAATCAAGAAAATCTTTGAGCTTGGAAACCAATGTGGATATTTTATGTCGACTGGAACCAACCAATTTTTTTCCCATAGACCCCCATTATAATTACGTATTTTGTATACGATATTCTTGCTTAACGATTAGTTTTGGATGACCAATTGCCATCGCTAAGCGGGGTAAAGGTGTACTAATGATAAAATAGAATTAGAATCTATAATATTTCTATTTCATTACAGAGTGTTTTTTGGAGGGGAGGGTTGTCAATTCACTTTGGATGTGTTGCAAAGGAACATTTTTGTTTGAAAAAAAAAAAACGAAACACTTTATTTATAAGAAGTAGAAGTGCCAGCCTGGAATCAATTCAAGGATCGTAATCTCCAAAATCTGGCACTCTACTACGGCACTAATCTTTGCAAGGCACTTGTGCTTGAAAAGTGGTTCCATAGTTATATTTATTTTATTTGGTAAAACAGTGAATTTATTCTGTTGTTACATATATATAATCAAATATCAAAATCATATTATTTATGAGTAAGAGTATTGAATCACTTTTTAATTAAGCTCATGATGAAATATTTTGTGTTATATAGTTAAGCAATTTACGAATTATTAATTTCAACACTATATGACTAACAGGGTTGTTTTGAGGAACCCACCATCATCAACTTTGCCAAGTTTTTACAAATCACTAACACAAGCCAGAATTAGCTAAAATCTTATTTTTATATTTAGAAGATATCTCTTGATTTGGTTAAAAGCACAAATGATTTAGATTAAATTTTATCAAGCATTATGCTTTTTATTGTCAATAAGCATATAGATAATATATTCTGGCCAGATAGAAATTATAATCATTGTCATTTTTTAAATAAATTTTCCCATGTGACTTTATTTGAATGTGTGATAAAGGCATTATCATTGGTATATTGCTTTTAAATCATTAAGATACACATAGGCAAATATTTATTAGTTAGATAAAAGTTTAATCAATTTTGTTTTTTATATAAATCTCTCAATTGAACCTTATATAAATATAACGTTATTTCTATCGTTTATTAAATAAGAATCTCTCTAAGTTGAGCTAGCCTAATGATTAGCTAAGTGATAAAGATAAGTCAGGTTAGTCATCATTAACATTATCCAGGCACAAAAATAAATTATCCTGGTTATATGAAAGCCTGGTGGCATTCTCCAGTTTTGGACATATGGACGGCTGTGCGGTATAATATATCCAATGCTTCAAAAAAATTTGAAGTGACTATGATCAGCAAATGACTTTTTTTTACAATTTGAATTCAATCATTTATTAAACTTCTATCTTTAAATCAATATTGCTTATGATACTCCTTGTTCATTTAAACAAGTAAAGGATGTCACATGTTCTTTATAATTAAGACGCTAATAATACAACCATTACCAGAGAATTAGTCAGGATTTTTTTTTTTTACCAATCAAAGGAGAACATGACTTATTTAAAAGTCCATATTGGTAATTTTAGCGATTAAACAGCTGTTGAAGCTATGTATGAATAACAATTGCTTTTAAGAAATGAACATTAAAATTCTAGCACTATATTTTGTATAAGACTTATTTTTTAATGCAATTGCTGTCAATTTAACTTTTGAACTTATTAATCAATGATTAGTCAATAGTCTATATCTTTATGTGTTCATGTAATACTGACATTTTAATAGTCTAACAGAATTTGTATATTATTATTATTTTGAGTGTAGTTGTATAATAAATTTTTTGATAGTGATTTTTCTATGTAAATTATTAATTTATTTCAATCCATATATATACACACACATGCATATAGTTTAAAGTTTTTCTTTTGAATAGATGTTTTCTGTTGTTATAATTAACCTGTTAATTTTTCTAGCAATTGATAGAATGATTTTTTTCAAAGGGGAGTTAGATGAATTAAAAGATTTATATTTATTATATGGAATAGGAAATATAAATAATTTAATGATACACTATTTTGATATATAAATAATTAAATTCAAATTTTGTCAATTTATATATCTGATGAGATTTGTGGATAGCAGAAAACTATAGTTCAAGTGATTTGATAACAAACATTAAATTAGCTGAATGATATGTACTTATTGTAAAGAAACATAATGGTAAATTTTTATTTGAAAACTCTGCCATATTTGTTAAGATTTGAATGTAAAAGATTTAAGGGGAATAAAAAAGATGAGTGAAAAAAATAACAATTTGATAAAAGACAAAGGAGGAAATAAAATAAGAAGCATCTGCCTGAAAGTTAACTCCAAAAATATACTTGGTATCTCATCATAGTTCTCTCTATTTGAAAAAAGACTGACTTATACCAATCATCCATGCACTTTACTACTGTTACACAATGCTTTATTTACCACCCTCTTTTACAGTTTCGATATGTACTTATTGTAAAGAAACATAATGGTAAATTTTTATTTGAAAACTCTGCCATATTTGTTAAGATTTGAATGTAAAAGATTTAAGGGGAATAAAAAAGATGAGTGAAAAAAATAACAATTTGATAAAAGACAAAGGAGGAAATAAAATAAGAAGCATCTGCCTGAAAGTTAACTCCAAAAATATACTTGGTATCTCATCATAGTTCTCTCTATTTGAAAAAAGACTGACTTATACCAATCATCCATGCACTTTACTACTGTTACACAATGCTTTATTTACCACCCTCTTTTACAGTTTCGATTGCCCCAGCAATCTTCTTCAGAACTCATATCTCCTAACTTCAACTTTTATTTGAATTTAGAAGTTGAAGTTAGGAGATATAAGAGTTCTGAAGAAAGTTGCTGGGGCAATCGAAACTGTAAACTGTAAAAGAGGGTGGTAAATAAAGCATTGTGTAACAGTAGTAAAGTGCATGGATGATTTAGTATTATATTGGATACATTTGGCAATGCAATAAGAAACAATAATTATAATTCTTGAAGACTGTCTTATAAGAATAGAATATTAAAAAATGTAAAACTAAGTGCATTATGGCATATTTGGAATACGATTATATAATAAATTTTTTAAAAAAACTCTTAAATAATATTGAAAAGCACAAAAGAAAAAGTCGTTGTAAGCTATTATTGATGAAATTGCTAAAAGAAAGCCTAAATAGATTAAGCAAAAGCTATAAGATATGTGTGCACATTGTTTTACAAATTTCTGGATGGTGTCTAATTTTAGGATATAAGTAAATTTGAAGTTAGGTGATATAATCTCTGAAAGTAATATAGTATCATTTTTGTTTTTCAGTTAGTAGTTTACATACTCTTTTTTAATTCCATTGTTCTGTAAATTGTTTTTTTATGTGTCAATTTTAAAAATTTGGTGTATATATATTTTTTTATTTCATCGCTATTTTTAATATTTTATTGATAGCTTCTAAATGTACATGAATCATTGTCTTCTTACATATTGTATTAAGCTTTTTTTTTCAAAGGTTGTTAAATGCTATCACCATAATTTAAGCTATTGTAATTTTAATGTAATGATTATTACTTAAGAGTTATAGTTCTTTGATCAATTATGAATTGAGACAAGTAAAAAAAAAAAAGCTTTATTAATACAATGAAATTGTTGAGCTGATTATACATTTATTATTTATATACTATAGCATAATAAATGATTTCATAATATTCTTAAGTAGTATAAAATGTTTTAATTAAAATAATGGTAAATGTTGAAATAGTATCACTATAATGAACATTATCTGATTTTTCGGTGCACATGTAAAATAATGGAAGCTGATGTGATGTAAAGAGAGTGTTAAAATATGTGATTCTATATAAATTTTTATATATGTCAATATTTCAAATTTTACATATTTTTTCTCCTTTTATTATTTCAATTCACAGAAGTGTTATTTCACTAATTTATAATGATATATAGAAGGGGGCGGGAGAATGTCAGATAAAGAGAAAAGAGTGATAGTTATTTTTGGGAGAGAATTAAAATTAGTTATGGATACTGGTATATATGCCTGTGTAGTTACAAGAGTGATAAATATTATTATTTTAGAATTATTTATTATTGTTAATTGCTGTTTACCGATAACTTTATTGCATTTCTAGGAATTTCAGAAGCAGCTTGATGAAGTGAATGATCTTGGGAGTCAATTTTCTGTCGCTCAAGCAGAGAAGAAAAGTTCCTCTAAAAGTCAAACATATGAAAGTGCCGTAGATATTAAGGTATGTTAGTTATATGTTATATAGCATAAAATTTCCCTTCCTTTAAATAAAATATGCGTATACTTAGATCACTGCTGTTTTACATGGGTATGAGGAAGATGCTGGTGATTAACAGAAAAGAGATGAAAAACAAATGGAAAACACTGAATGATAGGCTGAGAATGAGAGTGCAGCATGTAGAGTGCAAATAAATTTACGTGAAGAGTATTTGATACTCCTATATATATTTGCTAATAAATTGTAATATGTTTTGTATTATCTTTGGTGTGCTGGTGATCAGGAAATAATCATATGCTTTAACAGAGTAATGTGGAATGATGCACAGAACTATTTAGTATGTCTGTTGACAATTTAAATGCACTATATAATTATTAAGCTTGAGTAAAGAGATTTAATGATTAATTAAATAATTATGCTTGGGGTTCAAAACAGACCCTGTTTTTAAAAAGTTTTCAGCGATAAGAAAACAAGTTAATAATTACTTGTTTACATTTAATCTTATAATTATTATGATTACCAGATAATATATTTTGCTTTTAAAATAAAATAAAAATATAACTGTACATTTATAAATTTAAAAGGAAAATATAGTTCATGTATATGCCATTCCTGTACACTGAAATCATTTAATATAATCATCAAATGAATATAATTATCTTCATTAATGAAATCATATTGTACCATTATTTTATGTGTATACATTTATACACCTGGGTCTCTTTTTACGCGGACTTATTTAACACGATTTTGAAGTTACGCGATTCGTGTTTCACCAGAAGTTGAACTCCAATAATGCGCTATTACTTTAAATAATAAATTTCGTGCACTTACATTATATTGAAAGTAATAGCACATTATTGGAATTCGACTTTCATCTTAGTAATTTCAATATTTTCAGTGCTTTATAATAGTAAGATTTTATGCAATAATGAAATTAAAATCATAATTTCCACATTTTATGTATACACACATTAAATTTTACAAGATTATAATGTAAATTTGTTCAAACATTGTGCATGTTAATTTTGCATTTTAAATCACATTCTGTTTTTGCTTTTTAAAAAAGAACGTAATCAATTATTAATCATTTAGTGTCCACAAGTTTATTTTTAAAAGGTCAGAAATAGCAGTGGGCACAATATTATTGACAATTAAAATCTGATTTTTAATTGTAATTAACAATTTAAAAATTACTTACGGCGAAATTTGATTTTTAAACAGAATTGAAAATTAAAGACAAAAATAAGAATTTAATTTTTAGTTGTTAGTTTCATAAACAATAAAATCATCGTCTCAAAGATTAATTACTAATTATGTTGTCACCAGAAAACCACGGACACAACATGAGTGTGAAGTTGGTGCTAGTTATTTGCAAACGAATGTGTTTTTCGGCAAATAGCTATAATAATTAAAACGTGTATAAAAAAATGTAAATTACTGTACTGTAAATTATGCATAAAAATATATTATTTTGAATAAAATTAAATGTTATAGTTAAAAAAAGTTTGTCTTGTATCAATTTTTTTCAAATTTGAAATTTTTTATTAGTCATATTTTATTTCCTTATTTTTTTTTTGCGCGAATTTTAAAGTAATTTTACGTTGGTGCTTTGCTTTTACGCGAATTTTGAAAAATCACAGACTGCATCCCCCCTTTTTCAATGTAAGTTATGTCTATTTTTGCGCGATTTCGTTTGCGCGTGTTTTCTGAGGAACCTATCTATCGCGTAAAACGAGACCCAGGTGTATATATTGTACCCTCACTTCCAGGAAATATATAATTATAATCACTTGATCTAGCTCAGATAAATAACTATGTTTATCTAAAATGTATCTTCATTAACAATAACTATATTTTTAAGAATATCAATGATTAAATTAACTTAATTAATTTATAATAATATAGTTCTGGTTTATAAAATGAAAGAAATCTATATCTAATCAAATCATGAGACTATGAAGTAAGTTTACAAGTGGCAGAGCGAATACATTAAGCTAATCTCCCACTGGATATCACCTTAATGGCATAAGAATACTATCCTTATTTCTATTACTTAAATACTACATTTATAGTACTCTGACGTCTTTAATCAAAATAATTAAGTAAATTACCTTTAACAAATTAATTTAAATATCTTTCTCAAAACTAATTTAACTCAAATTATCTCAGGTTCTCTTAAAATAATGATAAATTAATTATAACTTTTGTAATCAAGTATGATAAGGGATTTAATATCATTCCTAACTACAATTTAATAATATTAATAATAACAAATAGTAATACTAATCTTTAATCTATAATTCACTCTCCTATCTTTCTATGTATAATGTTATTCTTGTATATCTTATAATAAAAATGTAATATAATTCTCTATTATCCATATGGCATCTTAAATAAATATATTTAGTATGATATTATAATCTGAGAATATGTGGCAATCATTACTAAGATAATTTAATGTAAATCTTTGGTAATTATTCCATGACCATCATAATAATACCATAAGTAAAACTTCTTAAATAAAATATATCAATAAAATATAACTCCTAAATAAAATTTTATTTATGATGTGCAAATATTATGTCTTCATTATAATTATTTGTGATTATGTAATTGTGATATGAAGAAATTGAGTCAACACCAAGACTTATAAAACAATTTAACAATTTTATTAAAAAACTTAACAATAAAATTATTTACATTATTTACATTTTGATAGAATTCTATTTATATTCAGGTACCTTTTCAAGACAAATCAAATGACTTAAAACATAAGATACAGAACATTTCTTAAATAAAATATTTCTTATTTTTTAAAATATTATATAACTTTTTTATTACAGTTATTCCATATTATTATTTTGTAGGTTTTAAAAAATATAGGTAATACTTTTACTATGAACTTATCCTTGTTATTTAGTTTTTAAAATTATTTATTATTCTGTATAGTCATTTTTCAATATATATGTGAACAACTTTAATTCATAGCATACCATCAAACTAAGCTACTTACTAATTATTACTTTAAACTTTAAATATCATGTATGTATTAGTGTGTTGTTATAAAATTATTTTTTGTAAAACTTATGACTACTTTCATTCATTCAACACGATTCAGTCTATTACCTTTAATCGTAAATAAAAATATGCATTATAAGTATGTCTTTTTTTTTAAAAAAAAATTCTTAATAATTAAGTAATATCATTATAAATTCTTTTAAATTATCAACTATTTATTTTATAAAAAAAAATAAATATTATTTTTAACTATAAAGTTTTATGATTCTTTCACTGATGAAATTATGTGCTTATGATTTTTTACACTTATTTTATCTAATCAACATAACTTATATTATCCAATTTAACAATTCTCTATTTCCAAACCTATTTATTATTTCCAATTTTAAAACAACCATCTTTTACAATGTAATCCAATAAATTTCAATAACACAAAACTAGTAGGCGTATGGGATAAACTATAACTTCAACTTAACACCTTTATCAACTAACCATCATGGGCACAGTGTACACGAAATGAGGTATAACTTATTTGTTTAATAACCTCTATTACCAAATATAATGTCCAGGCTATTTATTCAGCACTATGGCACATTAAACTTTGACACATAGAAAAATAAACACTGCCATGAATATACACAAGATGTAGGGCTATGTTATCTATACTTTTATAAACATCAATATAGTATATTCTTCTTCACATATAAGTAAACCCTACATACAATATTATCCTGGTCTTATATAACCTAATACTAAGATATTAACATTTAAAATTCATCACTTTACATCGCTAAATTCATCTTCTCATTTCTATAATAACAAATAAATTCATTTTTTTAGAATAACAGTCTAACTAACTAATAAGACAAGATTATTTCATTCTTTAATAGTTCTCAAACTTAAGCATAAATAATCAGAATCAATGTCATATTATTCAACTAAAACATCCAATTCAGTTATAATAGAATCATATACTTATATTTCTTTTATGTTTAAATATCTTTACGATATCACTAAAATTATGCATATTCTTAAATAACTAAACAAATGATAAATTATGTGTAGATATCGTGTTTTATATATGCATCCATCCGCACAAAATAACAAAACACACTTTAAAACTATTAATAATTTACATTATTACCATAAGTAATTTCTGTTGACAATTACTTAGTGATGTCTTCTGGATTGCGATCTAAATAAACATTTTATTATCGTTTATTCCACATTATCACACTTTAAAATATACTAAGTTAAAGATTTTTTTTTTTTTTTTACAATAAAATTTAATTACTAAGTTAGTAAATAATTTAATGTTTTCTGTTTCTACGCTATATTTATACTATGAATAAATATTACTATAATTGTGTTAGTAAAAAATTAATTTTAAAACCATATTTACAATAATTTTATTAGAATTTCTTACAATGAAATGTTCTTTTCTTGATAATAAGTTCATTACAAGAAGTATCTTTTCTCCTGGTAAAAAACATTAATACACACTTTTGACGTCAATAATCACGCATGCTCCGGTTCTTAACGTTGTAATATATAATCCAAAATGACAGTTCAAGTTAAATACAGTACGTTTATTTTTATTCTATAAGACTTACACTAATATAATTAATATTTTTCTTATCTCCAAAACTTTAAATCTTTAAACAGGTATTGTTAGGTAAATATCTAATTTTAAATACTCTTCGTCAAGATAATTTTCCAAATTCTTGTAACTTTTCCATATTTACTGAGGTTTAATATCTTCTGATACAACCAATACTTCTCCCAATATTTTCAAATAACTTAAATTATTTTCCCAAATAATTTAAATAAACTTTTGTATGACCCGCATACCTTAATGACTAACTTGTAATATTTTTTAAAATAGGATATAAGTTACATACTTGCAAATGATCTTATATTTTCTAGGAAAAATTCCAATTTTAAAATATTTCCAATATTTCTTCAGAAAGAAATATCTTCACGTTCTAAAATAATTGTTCAGTCAAATTTAAAAGTTTTTTTTTTCTTTTAAAAGTATTTTTCCATTGTATTTTAAATAAATTTTCTTCATGAAATATATTATCTCATTTCACTTTATATCTTTTAATGAAAATTTTTTATATTTTTTATATATATATATTTCCCGTGACGTTCTTTTTATGAAACTTAGTCGTAAATCAATATGACCTATCAACACAGGCAAAATTATATGTTTTATACAATTATAACATTTGAATACTTCTATTAAATTTTTTATATTTAATGATAATTTCTTCATGTTTAAGTTGATGACAAATTGAACGAAAACAAATCAGTTAAGTAAGGAATTATTTAATTTTTTAGCCCTCTTCCTTCATATCACGATCTTGTAATAATAAACTGCTGTATTTTTACAAAAATTGAAGCTAAATAAAATGGATTATTACACTACTAAATACTTTACCGAAATTGTCGAAATACTAACAATGTTATAATAGCACATCGGTAGAATGAGATAACAGCTCAATAATCGTCTGCCAAAATTTAAACCGCTCTTAAATACTCCAGCTGATTCCAATTTTGATTGGTCCATTAAACAATCCTGGCCTCAAATTATCCGGGACCACGAACATTGGTTTAAAGTTAAAGTTAATAATAATTTACTAAATATTTATTTTTATTATATTATTCAATTCTTACTTAATTTTCACATTTTATTTTCACTTACTAAAGACTCTAAAATAATTTTTAAAAATCACATTTCAATATTTATTACCATTTCTACCTTTATTTTGAACTTAATGTATTTATTTTCAACAAAAAACATAAATCTGATTTTATTTATTATATTCACTTTTAAACTCCAATTTAACATTTAAAACAGATAATATTATTCTATTTTCGAACACAGGTGTGCGTCACGTGATTTACAAAACTAAATAAGGCGCTAATAATTTAAATCGAACTAACATAATAATTTAATTTATAAAATGTTACATAACCACTATTATAGAAAAATTTTAAAATAATTATTTTAATATTATAAAACCAAAAAATTACACTTTTTTTCCACATTATTATTTTTTTAATCAAATGATTTTAAAAATATAGCCATTAAATACAATTATTATTACTAAATCTATTCGTTTAACTTTAAAGCATTACTTTTAAAATTTACCCTAATTATTATTTATAAGACATTAAATCAGTATTTATTATGGCCAGTTCTCCCAACCATACAATCTTATAATGATTTTTAGTTAACTGTTTTCTTACAAATACCAACCCAACACTATACATCAATTATTTTACTTGCCTTAACTAAATTATTCAAAGATTATTAACACACAACATACATCATCCCTTATCCAACTTCAAAATTTAAAATTTTTTAATAAATTATTAGAAATAATCCATTCTAACCTAAACAAAAGTGTACACTATAAAGATAAAATAATCAGTTGGAGGACAAAAGTCTTCATAATCAGTTGGAGGACAACAGTCTTCATTCAGCAGCTCTTCATAGGGAATAGTAACGAAGGCAATACTCACTAGGCTTGATAATTTTTGGATGAAGGTTTTTTTCATTCTTGTTTTACCCGCTAGTGAGAATATTTAGATACCCATTTGCCAATCAATATTGAATGATTAGTTGAATTGGTTACAAATTGGCTATCTGAAACATAAATCCCAAACTTGTTGAAAAAATTTTCACATTGATTCTGATTTGAATAGAGGCCACAGGTCTTGTTGCACTATGAAGTTTTTATTTATATATATACTCACATGCTCTTACATATATAAGTGCAGTCATGCTTACATATATATATGAAACATAATTTTCTTAAGTTTTTGTGAATTAAACTCTGCAAAACAGAAATATAAAGAAAATATAAGATCTCTAGGTCACATGATCATGCCACTTAAGCTTATGGAAAATTTTATGTTTTATTAACAAATGTAATTCAAACATTATATTGTTTGATAAATTAGAAATTTACCAGACAATATACTAAAAAATAATATTACTATTTAATAAGGAGGCAAACAATCATTTGACTACTTCTATTTTCATTTTTAGTCACAAATTTAAATTAAATTACCAGAAATGTGGTCAAGTCTTTAGGGTGATTGTGTTTATGTATACTGAACAAGCAAGCACAGTTATATGTGTACATATAAATATATATTTACATTAAATATGTGGAGGGACCTCAAAATAACCAGAATTGTTCTCTGGTTTGTGCGCCTGTTTTTGTTCTTGCAAGGACCCTTTGCATCAATCTGCTAAATGATATTGCTGTGTGAAATTGTGAGACCACATAGCAAATTTTTTTGTAAAGTGCGTTTTCCATATTTGTCAGTTTTTTTATAATGGTTGAAATGTTCACACAATTAATGCTTTTTTTTTTATGAAAACGATATTTTTTTCTAAAATTTAGTTCGTAATTGTCAGGCATTTTATCTGCAAGTTGTGAAACATTTATATGATGCAGTAAAACATAAACATCCCATTTTGTGCAAAGAAAAGGTTGCAAACTCTATCTCAACAGTGTCATCTCTCAAAGCCTTAAGTGTGAAACACTTTTTAATTACATTCAGCATAACCCAGTTTATTTATCAGCTGTATTTGCTCAATTTCACTTTGTGTGATTTTTTTTTTAATTTCTCAAATAGAAAAATGTTTTTTTTGCAGACTTGTAACTGAAGGGAAAATGACAGAAGCATTAAAATGCATCATTTCACAAGTGTGTTCGGACTACATCGAAAAGTGATAAACTGGTTTAGACCAATGCAGTGCATTAAACTATACTTTTTAAAGTGACTCTATTTGCAATATATAAAAATAAATATGCAATTTTTTATTACAAAATTCCGGTTATTTTTGGGTCCCCCTGTGTATATTTATTTTGTGAATGCATACTTTTTTTAGTAATACCTATCATTAGGCCAACTAGACAGATATCTAGGGTGTATTTATCAGCATAGTACTGATTTTTAAAGTTTACAGTTTCGTACAGATTAGTTATCGTGCAAATGATAATCAAAAATTATTATTTATTTTCACAATTTCAAATAAATTTAACCTTTTCCAGAATTTATGCCTTTTTTTTTTTTTTTTGCATTTGTTATCAAAAATCAAAGTTGCATTTTTTTTGTGAGGGAAAATGCTGTTCACCAACCATCACTTTTTAATAAATTCTTAAATACATAATTAATCTTTATGGTGATAAAAATATCTACAATAGTCTTTATATAGATGCATGCTAATCTTTGTTGTTTAATTATTTATCTTTTTCTTTTCATTATCACAAAATTAAATTTTTTAGAAATTCTAATTAATATTCTCTCTTACATTTCTCACACATGTATGTCTGAAGATATTTCTCCATCTGAATATATGCATTTGTACGTCTGAAATGTAACGGTGACTATATATAATATACTATTATAATGTAGTGATTATTATAATTAATGTGTTGTGAGTATGGAATTCTCAATTATCAAATCACTCCATCTTGTCAATGACCAGGCAACATAGTTATATTATATATGCAAAATGACTTGAAATTATTTCTTTTAGTATCGAGATTTACAAAACATTGCTTTTTTGTATGAGGATTATAGTAAGGAATATTTAAAAACTTAGTTTTAATTTATGGCATTATAATTTTACGAACAGTAATATGTCTTTTTAATTAAATTTTTAAATCCCAGTTAGTATGGCTTTTTATTAAGTTGTAAATATTTTTATTTGCCCAATAACTTATCAAAGCAATAGTGTCTAAAATAATTATTCAAACTACTGATACTTTCGGATCAGATATTTCATTAAATTGGGCTGGTCCACATTTTTTGATCATAGTTAATGCTTATGTAGCTAGGCTAAAGCATAAATGTTTATATAAGATTAGGATAAATAACTTTATTGGTATTTAAAAGCATTCTTGAAATGATTTCGACAGCTTATAAAGTTACTAATACAGTATACAGGAAGTTAAATTTTTAATAAAAGCAAAGACTGGCATTGATAAAAGAATCATAAGTGTTATTTACAAGTTCCTTTAAAAGATTCTTGGAAATTTGGCTTGTGAATTATCATAGTAACATTTTGGGACTTATTAAATAATCACAATCTTATTACACCTTTAAGTAAATAATTGTTATTAATATATTAACAGTTTCGACTGTTCCTCGCAGTCGAAACTGTTATTATATTAATAAAAATTATTTGCTTAAAGGTGTAAGAAGACTGTGATTATTTAATAAGATACATTTTTGGACTTAGTTGTACTGTCAATAGATTTATATTGTTCATATTGTGAATGAATTTAGCATATGTATTTTCATATGACCAATAAGATATCACATTGCTGTAACGTAAATGTGGCAAGAATAGAAGAATTTGCATATTTTATTTGGTTTATAAGCTTTTATCTAATTTTTTTTTATACTTCTGCCTATTTAATTTTGTTAATAGTAATTATCAAATGGTGTATTGCTCGAGAATTGCTAAGAAAATTGAGCACTGGAAATGTTCAAACTGATCTGCTATGAACTTTGAACTCCAGAATCCAACATTTCTCCATATCATGCAAGGCTATATTGTTTATTTGTTCAGTGTGTATCAATACTAAGCTTGACTGTAAGATTGTTGCATTCATTGAGAATATACTTTGAATAATGTAATAAAAATATTAATATTTATGTTCAATTAATATATTCACAATTTTAATTTTATATCTAAATTATATGATTTTTTTTTTTTTTTGCCGTAGGTTGACAATTTCTCAATATCTGCCAGAGGCAAAGATTTATTTGTTAATGCATCACTATCTATATCGGCAGGAAGGCGTTATGGATTAGTTGGTCCTAATGGGTGATCCTTAATTTTTTTTTTTTTGTTTTCTAATTTATCAAACTTGTGATAATGGTATCTTAGTTGTAATTATATTTTGGCTTATTTCCACCATCTAATATAAATTGATAAATGATTTAGAGAAACTTTTCAAATATATTCAACTGTTGTAATAATACTCAGATTTGATGATGGAAATATTCCAAATATAATTACAATAATGTCAATACTTTTTTTAAAAAAGAAAAATAAATAAAAAAAAGATTATAATTGACTTTACTGATAATAATTCAGAATTTTAATTTTTTTGTATTTTTATTCTAGTGTATTTTATTATTATTGCTAATGATAAGTATTAATCATTTTTTAAAAATGTTTTTAGCGTTGGAAATTGTTAAGCAGTTTTAGTTTTTGTTTAGTAACTAATTAAGTTATTTATGTGTGCAAATTTCAATTCAGTAAAATTTCTCATTTCAATATAAATTCTTTTTTAATGCAAATTACTAAATTACTTTATTAATATGTTATGAAATTAAATGAGGAATGCATGCAAATTTTTATTATTTATTTAAAAGTAAAATTACTAAAGTATTTCTGTAGTAAAGAAATGCTTGCTGAGAAATAATGCATTTATAAATTTGTGTATTATTTATTAAAAAGCAACATAATAATTATGAGTTCAATAATCTTCATATATATATATATAATAATATGTCAGATTACAATTTTCATGGACTTATTATGATGTAAACAAATTAAACTTTGGAGTCATTTATCAGTGAAAATTGATACTTTCTATAGCATCATCACTTCTAAAATACATTTGTATCTTGTTTATATAAATGACTCCAAACTTTAATTAGTTGATATCATAATAAGTCCATGAAAAGTTGTAAAACATAAATAAATCTCTGGGAGAAATGAAATATTATTCACAGGGATATTAAAGGAAATTGTGATCTATTGAATTCTCATGTTTGAAAAAATAGTCAGCTAGGTTTTAGGTTTAAATCCATATAACAACTTGAGGTTAAAAAAAAAGTGGTTTAGCCTTAGGAACTATCATTGGGCAATTGATCATTTCCCCAGCAACATCATAGCTAAAACCCTAATGGATGAGTAATAAAAATTATTAATATATTTCCATCAAGTGGTTTATATCAAATTTGTGAGTTACTCTCACAACTTTAACACAAATCACTTGACGGAAATATATTAATAATTTTTATTAGTCATTTATTAGACTAGAGATTATCCATTTAATGAATAACATTTCTGTAATGTAATCGCAAGACGGGGACTGGTTTCTATTCTCTTTCAACATCTTGTGGAGGGCTGCAATCATAAATATATGATCAAAGCCATGTGAAAAAGATATATGCCTATGGCTAGCTATTATAATGGGACCTACCCTGCCAACCACTACTGAGTTCAATCCCTGTAATTCAATTAGAAGATAAGGCTGAGCGAAATAACTAATTTCACTAATTATATTGGTTAAAAAGGGAATTAAATTGACAGTCATCAATTATATTTCTTAATCACCCTATTTGGATAATCATCACCAGGGTTGCTGAGCTTACCCAAAGTAAAGCATGTTAGTCTAAAGTTCCAAGAGCTTTAAAAAAGATGCCCTACAAGACCCTTATTGAGAGATAAAGCCAACATTACCTTACAGATTAGTCCTTACGCTAGCACTATTACTCTTAATTCTCAAGATGAGTATCCTATTTTTCAATAAATACATATATTATTCATATTAACTATGGAATGAGGTGAGTAAAACATTGAACACTAGTTACCGACTAAATACAATAAAAAACTATTATAATTATTTTTTGTGAAAAAAAAAAAATCTAATCTATAATACACTACTTAGCAATAAGAGAGTATTCCCTCCCTCCTATTCATTTCTTACTGTATAAACTAATACAGCAGATTGTGAGCATATAAATATATACATATATAAACTAACAAAAAATAAATAGATATTACTCACATTGATCAGTGATATTACAAAACTAAAAAAAAAAAATCAGCAAAATACATTATATTTTGACTCCTGCTTATTTTTACGCACACTGTACATTCCTATACATATATCTTAATTTAGATAAGATATTAATTTCTTAATCTGATATATTTTTAAAAAGAAAACATAAGAAAAAAAAAAGTAATAAAAATTTAAATGTTCTTTTTTTATTTATATGAAGATGAGGGGTTTTGTACACATTTCCTTTTCTCTCTCTAAATCTTTAAAAGACTCATCTGCAATAATTATTCATACCTGACAGATATAATGCTGGCTTCTGTGATGACCATTTACCTTTGTTCTCGTATTTTTGGTTAATGGTGCACTATTTTAATGACTGTATCAAGGTGAATTCTTCAACACATAATTTTCTTCTGGGTCCATATATTGATTATTGCTTCTATTTTAAAAAGAAAAGTTACACGGTCTGCATTCAAAAGCAATAAGCCATTTGATGTCACTCTATTATGAGCCAAATATGAGTAAGCAATGGATGACACATGATAATGTTAAACATTTTTACATAGATAACTCAGAATGATGTCAAATGGGTTTAGCTCAGAATTGCTGCTGTTCATCTCACTTTTATTCAGTCCTATTATCATATGCATAGTTTTATGATATGATATGGCCATTTGGAAGTATATTGTGGATGTTTGGGTTTTTTTCATTATGACTTTTTTACTTCTTGAAGTTATACAAAGTAGATTTTAAAAGCATCTCAAACAATGCTTACTGACTAAAAACTCATGTACTATAATAAATAATACTGATTTGAGATAGATGCAAATAGAAACACTATATTCTGTTTTATATTGTCAATGTTGTTATTTTTTTTAAATTCCCTTCAACTGTAGACTTTAAATATGGATAATACCTAACATCCTATGATTGCGAATTGTCATGTGAGAAGTGAATTCTTTCTGTTATTGCAGATCATAAATTATTGAATTTGTATTATAGTATTAAATTTTAATAAAGATTTATATATAGAATATATATTTATTTATTTTTGTTCTAGAATGGGCAAAACTACATTATTAAAACACATAGCGTCCCGGGCTTTAGCCATCCCACCACACATTGATGTCTTACTTTGTGAGCAAGGTAATTATATATATAAATCACGTTTAAATTCATTCTCTTAATTTTACATTTTTTTTATTTATTAAAAACAAAAATAATTGTATAATGAATTACATTGGAGGTCATATAATGTTTGCATATCCATCCAAATTCCAGCTTGAGATTAACAATTCTATTTAAATTGGTGGTTTTTTTTTACTTAGCTGAAATTATGTTCAAGAATCATTTCTCTTACTACTGCCCTAAACCATATGAAATAATGTTTTAATATTAACTGTTCTAAGAGATTTAAGAATCAAATAGAACAGTTCAGTGAAGGATCAAAATATTTACTTGATGGCTGCCTTTAGAATTCTTTTATATTTTAAAATGTAGCCTGTTTTTTTCCATTCAAAGTCATTATGTATTTTTAGTATATGGATCAATTAGTACTATTATTTGAAAACATCTAACCACAATTGTAAAACAGTTGAAAAATAAATTTTATTATTAAAATAATAAAAACATTTCAAATAGTATTAATAATAAAAATATATCAAATCAAAGATTTTGACTAATATATTATTTAACAAAGTAAACACTTGGCAAAATTTTGTTTGTACAAAATTTCTTTACCATAGAGTAGTATTCTTTCCTTAGTTCAAACCCATCCAAGTCCACGTATATTATAATTTATTAACGTATTTTAATGTCTAATAACGTATATTTACATATAGGTGCATATATTTATATATTTGTATGTGTTTAGTTATAATACGTATACTCAATTGTAAATTAAATAATAAAAGTAAGTTGTGTAAACACTATTGTATGTGTAGGTCAGCATCTACATATATGCGAATGAAGCTGCAATGTAATAGATTTTATAAGCATTGCAGTGCTATTTAAATTATTTTATCTTTAAGTTATTATAAAATTAGAGATCAAATTTACTTTTATTTGCATATAAATTTCAATTCTTGAGGTGACAGAATTACATATATAGCAGAATGTTTTCAGTTCTTAAATCTGTTTTAAAAGATCGCCCATTTCTTGGAAATTATCCTGCCACATGCATCTGCTTTAATTCGTGTAGGAACCAAAAACAGATTTTTAAAATAATTCTAAAATAAATTTTAAGACAAAAGAAATGCAGTTAAGCTGTACTATTTTATGAATAACTTAGGCTTCCTATTTGTCTTCTCTAAATTCAATAAAACTATGTTAAAACTTAAGATTAAAACTGAAAAATTGTAAACAAGTTCATGGCTTTTGCAGGGGGGAGTCAACAAGTTACCCAGTTGAGGCCACTGCAATCAGCCAAACATATGTACATTAATACTATGATCATATATAGATGAACTTGCATAATATGACATTTATATCTTTAGTCTATGAAAATGTTCATTTTAACATATATATATATATTATTAAATAAAAGTCTCAAGAATGTTAAACAACATTTTGGTATTGGTATGAAATTTATATCTGCAATAAGAAAAAAAGATGGAATTATTACTAAAAAGAGAGATGACATCATGAAATTGGTAGAAGATTTTTTATCAAGAATTATATAGTAATAAAGAACAAGTACCTCCTATATCTATTACATCTTCCGAATTGCCCAGAATTTTAAATGAAGAAGTGAGACATGCAATTAAATGTATGAAGAAAGGAAAGGCTCCAGGAAATGATGGAATTATAATTGATATATTAAAAGAAGGAGGTGAAAAAATAGAAACAATTTTAGCAAAGTTATATACCAAATGTCTAAATGATAAAGATGTACTGGAAGATTGGAAGAATGCAGTAATATATTTAATATTTAAAAAAGGTGATAAAGAAGATATTAGAAATTACAGACCTATCAGCCTTTTATCAGTTTTATATAAAATTTTTACCAAGATAATTACAACTCGTCTACAGAGAACTTTGGATTTCCACCAACCAAGAGAACAAGCTGGATTTAAAAGTGGTTTTAGTACAATAGATCATATCCAGGTATTGAGAGAAGTCATAGAAAGGACAAATGAATATGAGTTGTCATTATGTTTTGGATTTGTAGATTATGAAAAGGCATTTGATTCTATACACATTTCTTCAGTGATTAAAGCATTGGATCATCAAGGTATAGATCCAGGATATTGTCATATTTTAAAGAATATTTATAAAAATGCAACAGCAACAATTAGATTATATAATGATACTGGAAAAATCAACATTGAGAAAGGTGTAAGGCAAGGTAACTCCATATCTCCAAAACTCTTTATAGTAGTGCTGCAAGAAGTATTTTGTGGATTAAAATGGGAAACTAAAGGAATGAAAGTAAATGGGGAGAGTATTTAAGTCATTTAGATTTTGCAGATGATGTAGTTGTTTTTGCAAATAATGCTTCAGAGCTGCAGGAAATGTTGCAGGAGTTAGCAGATGAAAGTAGAAAAGTAGGACTAAAGATAAATGTTAAAAAGACTAAAGTAATGTTTAATCGATTTGCTCAAAATATGAAAATAAAGATTGATTATGAAGAATTAGAAGAAGTTAACAGTTACAAATACCTAGGTCAGATTATTAATACAGATGGAAACATAATGGAGGAAATTAATCATAGAATTAAACTTGGTTGGAGTGCTTTTGGTAGAAATAACTTGATACTAAAAGGAAATATGCCTATGTGTTTGAAAAGAATGGTTTTTAACAAATGTGTTTTACCAGTTCTTACTTATGGATCTGAGACTTGGACACTTAATAGAAGAGCAATACAGAGACTTCAGACCACTCAAAGGAGTATGGAGAGATGTATGTTGGGAGTAACAAGAAGAGATCGAAAACGCAATGTATGGGTAAGACAACAAACAGGTGTTACTGACCTTATTGAAAAAATTAAAAGATTGAAATGGAGTTGGGCTGGACATATTGCTAGAAGAAATGATAATAGATGGACAATTGAAATTTTAAACGGGATTCCAAGAGATTGTAAAAGACCCAGAAAGAGACCACATGTGAGGTGGATGGATGAAATAAGAAAATGTGCAGGGGTGTTGTGGAAAAGAGAAGCTAAAGATCGGAGAAGATGGATTAAACTTGGAGAGACCTTCATCCTGCAGTGGATTGATAATGGTTGATGATGATGATGATGAAAAAACAGTCACACTTAGACAATCCCAATATCAACAATTTCAAGCTGTTGTCAAGACAACCTCCTTTTAACAATATATATATATGTGAAAACATACATGTAGATGTTGATAAATATATATAGGCATGAATATTTGCACAGATAGAAGATGTTATATTTTTTCACTTTAGGCAAGTGAATATTTATTTTTAGAAATATTTAGGTGAACAGTATCTTGTATATTACTGTGGCTATGAAATTTAATCACATTTCAATAATAATTTAGTTATTTTCTTCAGAGTGTTAGTGACTACTGACTTCTGAGAGATATTGGTATCAGACCATCTCTCATTTGGCATCCAATCTTCACTGCCATGAAATTTAGATATGAAATTTAAATATGCTTAACACATATATAATGATAAGAATTACCCATCTACTGATTTTTTCTATGCGGGAATAGTCTTTTGTCCATCCTTGAATAAATAAATAAAAAATCCTGAACATTCAATAAGTATATGTAATGAAACAACTTATATTTCACTTCTATGAAATGTAGTAAATCATAAATAGTGTGCTAAGACACAGTTGAAGAGAAGTTTATGAATTCGAAAAACAAAACTAAGACTAAGCGCTTTTGAGAACTTATTTTACTGCTCTCATATTTATAGCTAGAGAATCATATGTCAAAGATCTTCTGTTGGATTTAAACATCATCTTCTAAATAAGAAAATAAAGCAGTTTTACATTAAACTTATAACAAGCCATAGTTACTTCTACCATAAGTTACTACACTCACCAAAACACTCAGGAAAATATTTTTCCCCTCTTACCACCTCGCCTTTCGCATCCCCCCTTTTTGCCGTAAAGGGCAAAATCTTACCTGATCTCACCCCTTGCATGCAGACAGGATGCAAATTTATTTTTTATGGGGAATCCTGGGCATTTTTGTCCACTCAAGTGTCACTGGACCAGTATGCATACAAAAAAGCCACAGCCAAGTCAAAGTGTAGCTTGATCTTTTTCAAGCATCAGAAATTCACAGTACATTTCTTCATCCGCAGCCATTCAGTATATCAAGAGAAACGACTCCAGGCAAAAGATCAGAAGTTATTATATAGCTAATTCTGCACAATCCATTAACTGATAAGATTCATCCTGCCTCAGAAAATGGACTCTTGATTCTAACAACACACTTCTGTTTAACATAAATTTAAATATCCTCTGTTATACATATACAATTTTGCACATCTTTTCCACTATCTTGTAACATTTTTCATCTATGAATATGAGAGCTGTAAAATAAGCTCTCGAAAGTGTTTAGCCCGAGTTTTGCTTTTGTTTTTCGAATTCATAAACATTCTCCTCAGCTGCATCTTAGTGCACTATTTATGATAAATACAAATGTAAATAAATATATTTTTTAACTTCAAAATAGCAATTCAATTAGCTACAAAACATTGGGGAAAGAAAGCTATTTTTTTTTATTCATTTGCACCATTTGAAAATTAAATTGTATTTATTCTAATGAAATCAGTCAGTTAAATAAATTCTCAACTTAGAGCTAAAAATAAAGAGTTATTACACCATCTATTCTGGCTAGGAATGATGAAACAATCAAAGTGACAGTTACATTTTTGAAACCTGATAGTATTAATTCTACTTTTTGTGAGGATCAAATAAGTGTATCTCTCGGTTTAGTGGTAATATGAAAGTGGAGACATGATATTTGACTTGTGTTTTTTAATATTCTTCTAATTGATACTGATTATCAGTCAGTTTTAGACAATAAATACTGGCAATATTTGGATTATTAGTATTTAACCATTTTTAATATTCTGTACACACATGCACGCGTGTACCCACACACATATATATAGCATTATATTTCTGGTACAAATGCTATCATATTTGGTAAAGTATGAATTGTTAAAAAGTTTTCTTGATTGTATATTTTATAGTAGATAAGTAGATCAAGTGGTAGGTTTAAAATCAAGGTTAAAGTACCATAAAGTTATATGCAGTGGGATAATTATTTTTTTAATCAAGACTTCAAATATTATTAAAAAGATAAATAGTTATGAGATTGAAATCAGATGGCACCGGTAAATAAATGCGCATTTTTTTAATAATTTAAAAATGATTAGCAAATTATTTTAGTGATGGCTATAAACCCAGGTACGCACAGAATAGTGTGTGTTGTATAAACAATAAATGATACCTTAGGTGGTTAAACCTTATTAAATTATAATATTTACAACAAATTCAAAACAAATTGTTTGTTAAATCAGTAAAAGTGCTAGTAGTTAAAATATATATAAAATTTTTATTACGCTTTGTTAATTTTGTATATTACATTTATATGTAAATGTGCATGGATAGACAATTTTCACAGGATTAGAAAAGTGTGTTAGAAAGACAAAAAATTCACTGAAAAATCAGATAATTAAATGTTTAGATGTAGTAAATGTTTCTAAAATAACAGATCTTAAAACCTAGTGAAATTTATTGACGTTAAAATATTTGTGAAACTTATTAAGTTAATAATATTTATTGACCAAGTTTATTGTCTAATAAAGTTTGTTAATGGGTAAATGAATGCATTTCATTTATTTGTTTATAATAAGCTGATGTTTGTATTTTCAAAAATAGTTACATATTTACGCCAATTTAGCGAAAACCCTAAAATCTCGTCTGATTATTTACAATATTATGGAAATGCCTCAGAAATTACCATAAAACAAGATGCATTGGGGGAAAATTTGATGTCATTTCAAAAAAATTTATATATACCGGCAAATTTAAAATGGGAAAAAAATCTTTAAAATTTTCTGTGCAATCTGTACTCAGTCGTGTTTTTTTTTAAAATTGTCCTATTGTACTGACCTACATGAGGATGGCTGAGTAGAGAATATTACCAGAGAGTCTGTCCAAGACTGGGCCAAATCTCCACTCCTTTCCAATAACACCAATGGATATATATTAATTGAAATATAAAAAGGGAAAACTGCATTGTTTTATTTTAATTCTCAGTCAAGAAAACCTGCTGTTTATAATAGTGAAATTCTAGAACAGCTGATTAAATTCATCTAATAGATTATATTGCTCAATTGTGTCTCTTCAATTTTGAAGGAAAATGCTTATAACATCTATTTCATTAAAATTTATAGTTGTAATTCCAGATTTTATCCAGTAAATGAAGCATTTGTCGAATGATTATGGAAATGCCTCATATCGGAAAATAAATAATAATCGCTATTTAAAAGAAACAATTGAAATAGCTTCTTTAAACCATCATAGAAATAAATGCAGTAAGATGACATACTTTTTTTGTTAAGGTGCCACTTGAAAATTTTATTTTGTTTTTATGTGCAAATGACAAAAAATAGATTCCAAAATATACATTTTACATGGGAAATAAAAGATTTTTCACGATAGATTAATTTAACTGGGATGATCTTGATTGTTATTAAACTTGGATAATAGTTAATAGTGTCACAGATACTTAAATTTGCTTTTATACAAGAGGATCATTATTTTATAAATTTGGGAATATTTGATATTTAAGTGTCGTATAAACTTTATATGAATTGCATGTTATTTATTTTGTGTTTTAATTTAATATATTAAATAAATTTATTAGAGTAATAAATAAATAAATGTGACATATATGTCTGTATATCTCCAGTGGAAACCTAGGTAGTATAGTTTATATCCGATATTTAAACATAAAGTATGACAGGTAAGTGAGAGTGAGTACATAGTAAATATTTGGTGTAACAGAGAGATGGCATTCTTAACCATTATTTAAAATTTTTAAATATAAATATTAGTCTATATTTTATTATGTGCTTTTAAATTGACTAAAGTTTTAGCATTAAATTGATAATTTTGAAATCTTTTGCCCAATTATATATTCAAAGTAAAAGTGTGATAAGACACTGCATTCAATCTCCAACATATATATTGTATTGTCACACACATATCATGATTCTATACACCAAAAGTATCTATACTTTTATTACCACATACACTTCCAAAGAAAGCAATATACTGTACTTGTTAATATTTGCTATTATACGATGATAATCAGTATTTTGGTATTGTTATATTTTATTTATTCTTTTTCTTTTTATTGATATTTACATGAAATAAACGATGTTATTATTTTAAAATTATATGGTATTATTTTTCCAGTCTATTTTTCTTTAATAATCATCTTAATACAATTTAAATTCAGGTCATGCTATCACACTGCTGATTTATCTAATGTTATACTTAAATATTTTATTATATTTGCTATTTGAATCTAGGAAGTTAAAAGTAGAAAGCATACATAAAACCCCTTATACATATATTTACAATTACAGTAATAAATGTTTATTAAATAAATGACCCTGAGATAATTAATCTGCTTAGTCCCAATAAATGTTTATAAATATAAGCACCGAGGTTATGTAATTTATGATTAGACAAAGCAAAATTATATAGGCTTGAAATTATTTAATCACAAACCAAAGTATAATGATAAAATTTCAAATCCCTGAGAAATTATGTTTACATTTATTGTTTATTTTTATTTGGGAAATCTGGAATAAGTACATTGGCATGTGTTAGGATCTTATGAAGGCTCAACCATACACAAATGTGTTTTCAATATACATTGGCGCAATAGGAAGCATGTTTTCAGCTTCTCTCGCTCCGATTTCCATTTCAACACTGTTAACCTCCTACTTACCGAGTTCTTTCAATAAAATTGAATATATAAAGGGTACAATATGTTAGATTAAATACTTTCATGGATTTATTACGATATAAACAAAATAAAGTATGAAACTATTTCCATAAAATAAATAGAAATATTTACAACAGTGATGTTGCTAAGAAACTTATTAATTACTATTAATAATTCTAAGGCTTTAGTACCCATTGATAGTCTTTTTGTCTTGAGTTTTATTAATTAGAAATAAAAGGAGTTCATAGATTCTCTTTTATTTCTAAATCAAGTTCTATGGATTTAAACCCATGCATCTATTTTTATAAGTATGAAGACTTAGAAGTGTCATATCTTTTGACATCTGGTAAATAATAATTTATCTACTCCAGAGAGTTGTATATAGTAGACTAAATATTTTCATGAATTTATTATGATGTAAACAAAGTAAAGGAAACCATCTTTTACTCTAGAACCTAATAATAGCTTTTTTGTTTTGGAGTTTAATTAGAAACAAAAAAAATCCCAGGCAATGGCAGCACATCTCCCTTTCATGTTTATAACCTGAACAATTTTGCAATAAGCTTTAGCCAACTCGTAACTACATTAGCTATGGTCAGGAAATGGATATTTACTTATTCTTAGCTAGAAGGTAACTGATGGAAAGCTATTAAGTCTAATAAGTATTTTTTATCCTTTGCTGATCTTCTATGAGTGGCTGCTGAAGAGGCCTTTACGATGGACCATTTAAAGACTATTTACCTATGCAGTATATACGTATATATATATGTTAAAATATTTTCAGGTTTTATGGATAGAAATGTTCTAGGCGAGTAGCCATTCTTTTAGAGAATAGGAGTTGATCATTTTTGGAATAATTGAAATTGAAATTCTGCAATTTTATTTAACATTTTAAAGTTAGACTCTGATTTGGAATCCTGTAACTATTGTTTTGGAAAAAATAACTGAGATGTTCAAACATCGGCATGCAATTTTTAAGTATAATATTCCGCCACTTTAATGAAGAGTATCCACTTATTGGTTTTTCTCCATAAAGAATCTTAAAAGTTTGAAAATTTTGGATTTCATCAAGAAATGTTCTAAATTAATATTAGATTTTGTTACAGTTATATATATATATGCATGTGAAGTTTTGAGCACACTCATCTACTGCTAAGCATTTTTGTTAATCCAGGAAAATATAAATAACTATAATTTCTCTTTGTTTATATTGTCAGCATAAATTTTATTAAATAGATGTTTTAGACCTAAGAGAATTCTTAATTTTGTTTATATTATTAAATATATGCTTATTATTATTATTATTATTTTTGATATGTGAATTAGAGGTAATTGCTGATGAAACTCCAGCTGTTCAGGCAGTATTAAAAGCTGATACTGCAAGGCTTAATTTAATGGAGGAAGAAAAGAAGTTGCTAGCAGAATCTGAGAGAGGGAATACAAAAAATTCCAGCCGATTACAAGAAGTGAGTAGCATTGTTAACATTTTGGCAACATTCAGATTATTTAACTTTGCTTTTTAAAATTATTATAAATATTTTCTAATATGAAATCCATAATTTGTGAAAACAATAATGAAATTTTTGCATTTTAGTGTTAGATATTTTTAGAATATTTATGCTATAATAATCAAAATAGATATAAATTAACATAAATTTGTAAAATCTTTGGAATAATTTTCAATCTCTTCACTATCAGCCTGTTATTTGAATATTACTAATTCAAAATTTTATATTTTGTGTCTATGACAATAGGTAACCTAATATGTTAATTAATATTTCCATATTTTGAGGTCTACAATATCTTTTCCATTATAATTTCCCTGATTAGTTTATTATTCTAACATTTCATGTACCATTTTATAGTATTTTTGATCACTGAATCTCTATTGGTGTTTGGATTAGTGTACTTGGTCTTGGGAAATAATTTAATCTTGGATCTATTTGATTCTGTATCATTTTCAAACCACATGATTTTTTATATGTTTACTCATACACTTGCGGAATAATAAAGGCTTGTAATTCAGTTTTGGTATTACCCTTCTTAGCCAAAGGGTAAAAGTGATCTGAAGTTGGCATAAAGCTGAAGTCTCTAAAATAGATGGAAATTGATTTGGTGTCATATTTACATAACATAGCATGTGCATTTGCTTGTGTTTTTTTTTAATTTCTGACTATTAGCTTGAAAAATAGTATCAAACAGTAAAATATAGGGTCTAGATGCGTAAGTGCATTAGTTTGAATGCGAATCTTAGTCCTCAATAGCAATGACTAAAACCAGTCTGGGAATATATTATAGTGCTATACCATCTGGTATCATTTGATTAATTATATTTATACTCTAGAGTAGATTTATTAGAAATACTCTTTAAATAATGCATGTGGATCTAATTACCTCAAGGACAATTATATTTAACTAAACATGTAAACATATGTATATATTTACTTTTGCAGTCATGCGTAATTATTATTTATTTATCCAGAAGAACGATATAAAATGTTTTGCATGTGAAATTGTTACAAATGACATGTATTTATTTTTTCGTATGGAATAAAAAACTATTATGTGTAATGCATCTGCTTTTAATTTTATTATGGCCATTAAATCTAATAAGAGGGAATATTACATGTCGGAAATAATTAAGAATATTTATAAAGATTAAATCCATGATAATCTTAAAGACAGTAATAGAAAAACTTTATTACAAGTTAAATTACTAAATTTTCTATTATTGATATTTTCTTATAAGAATAAATATATCTATGAATTGAAAGATTTTGTTTTGTACACAAACATAACTTATATAAAAAAGTTTGAATATGCACACTTTCAGCTAAAATAGGATATTTTTACTCAAAAACTTATATAATTAAGAATAATTATGTAATCTAATCATTTTCAATTTATTTTGGTTAATCTTAATTTGATGTAAAGTATTTAGAACTTACTAATATCAATTTTTTGAAATCTTGAATTGCCTTGGGGAGCTTTTTTTGTCTTGGGGAAAAAATTAAAGTGCAGACCAATAATTGAGCTGATTCTGTAGCTACTTTTGTTATTGCAGCATTTTCTGGCACCAAAGTGCCTACTTTTTTATGCAGAGGTTTTGGCTTGATCTTGATTCAAACTCTTTGAGTTCAATGTGGCTTTGTTTTTTCATCTAATTTTTCTTAATTTTAGCAGGTGTAGAATGCATTTTTCAATATTTTTACATTACTCTTATTTATTCTTTTAGTTCAGTTACTTATAGTTTCTACCACTGATTTCAAATACTCCTTACAAACTTCATATCAGTTCTGCTTTTGTACAATGCCAGACAGGTTTTACAATCTTCTCAAACTGAGATAGTATATGGTAGCTTTATTAATTAATGTTAATATCTTTTCTTATCTGGATTAGGTCTATACATTAATTACATCACTTAATATTGTTAGTTTTTATATTTTAACTAAATTCCATCACATAAATAAAGTATAAAGGTCGGGGAAGATGGACACTTACTGTATCTGCTGTACAGGGTGCCATTAGGCTATTTGAACCTAGAATATTTATATAGTAGGTAGATACGTCTTGTTAAGATCTAATTTTATTTTATTATTGACTGTTAGTCCATGCCACTAGCTCAAGGAGATGCAAAGATTTATAATAAATTCTTAAGCATTTTAATAAAGAAAGATTTAAAATAAAAAATAAAATAAGCCACTGCCAGTAATAACACACAAAAACATTTATTGACGCACCTATATAAATTTGAGGAATAAATTTAGATTATTAATTTTAATTTAAAATTATTTTTTTTAGAAAGTTTGCACAAATGGACATTTTAATAATATCTTTACTTTAGAATGTTGAGTATAGATAGGCTACATAGATTACGCAATTAAAACTTTTCAAAATATTCAACCTCAGGCTAAAAGTTTTTAGCTAAACCAACGTTCGCTTTCTGATATAATGTTAGCATAAAATCATGCTGACAAAAATGTGCGTCTGCAGCATGATATTTGAACGAAATGATTCTCGTCCAGTACAGGAATGTGCGTCTGTCTGGCGAAGGAATCGTATATAAAATATTTAAAAGAAATGCTGCGTATGGGGGAGAGCAGTCTATGTGCTGACTTATAGTCATTATCCATAGAGCTAAATGGGTCAATGTTGCAGGAAATACGTCTGCGTCCATTGCAACTCAATCTTTGGGGGCATGCACTCAGTTGGGCACATTGCCCTGTATGTGAACACAGTTCACATTACATTGATATAAACACCCATATATCTCTCTACTAGCATCTACTCAACTACAAGACAAATAGTCTGAAATTAACCCCAATGACCTAACCCCAAACTTAACAAATCTATGCAACCATCTACACCCAATTTTAAATTCAATACATTTTAAAAATTTAGTTAATAAATACAAAAATAAGTAAAAACGAAAAATGGAAATGATTAGCAAACATATGCATAAAAAAATAAATAAATTAATAATTGATTTAGAATTTTTTTTTTTTTTTAGGTCAGATAAGAATTATTTAAAAGTTATATTTTCTTCTGGATTGACTATTTATTGAAGATATATGTTAAAAAAAAGTTCAACTGATAAAAGTTCATACTTTCCATGAGAGATCTTGGTGATTCCTCCAGAATTATGAAATCCATCACTGATCCTATTCTTTACTAAAGTTTATTAGGAGACAACCGCTACAAGCCATTCATTTGGTTAGGAACTGTTATCGAGAGGCCTAGGCTGGTGCATGCAAAGGAAATTCATTTTTATTGCAAGATTCCTACATTGTGGAGTCTGCAATACAACTACTGTTCAAAGAAAATCAATAGTCAGAATTTTGCAATCCCTAAATAAAACTTATTTTTCTTTTTATACCATTAGATCTCCCTTATCAGTAAATTTTCGGATCCACGAACATGACGTCGCTTATCCTAAGGTCATGTTTTTCTTTCCGGGCCGTGCTGTGGTTTGGTGCTTCAATTGATCGATCTTTAATTTCATTCTCTTATCTGATCTTTATTATTTAAGTGCCCCAAGGGCTAGTTTGCTTTACATTTAATTAATAAAACAATCATTTCCATTTTCTAAGATTAAACATGATTCTTAAAATAGAAATTCATTAACATTTTTTTTAATTTTTTTTTATATAACTTGAAAACAAAAATATTAATTTATTTTTAGATCTTTATTTTTTTCTACAAAAAAGTTTTCCATCTGTGCGATAATATATATGTTAAATATAACTCTTAATTTTTAAGTTTTTAATAAATCAATTTTTATTTACGATCTTGTTTTAATTTAAATTTTAAAATAATGTAACGGCATATGTATACCGTTATAAAAGGTTAGTGTTTGTTCTTATTTTTTCCCCACTTTTGCTAATTTTTTTGTATATTAATTAAACTCTCTTGTCACTTATAAGGTGTATACAGCTCGGTTTTTGTTTTCCAATTTTTTAACAAAAAGGGAACATTCCAGATGAAGATATTTTTTATTACTAGGATGTTGTATACTATCATTAGTAAGTAATTAGCTATATTTTAAATCTTCATTTTTCTTTAATTACCAAATTATTTTCTGAGATTAGTTAAGGAAGGAATGTTGTTGACAAAATACCAAAACAATTAATTTATGCACTCTAAAATAAATTAGTATTGTAATTTTTTGTACTATTTAAGTGTAATGATGTTATTACTAATAACAACATCACATGATTTTCTAAAATAAGATGAAGAGAAGTGCTCTTGGAAACATAATCATGTGATATTATTGGTAGTAGTCTTCATAGCCAAAGGATAGATAGGAGTTTACTGAAGTCTCTAAAACGTGTTAAAATTGATCTAATGATGTGAGAATTATATAAATATGTAAGTTAATTCATTTAGAACTTTATAGAATTTTTTTTTTAACTTTTAGGTTGATAGTTTGAATAATGTAAAGGAGTAAAAGGTAGCTGTTAGATTTATAAATGTATTAGTTTCTGCTTCAAATCCTAGTCCAGAAGTGATAAACCAATATGGAAATGGATATTATATTATCCATAAATTAGTCAGTTTATTGTAATTGGCTCTATAGTAGAATGAAAATAACTACTTTTGGAAAAATGTTATTACGGAATTAACATATTTATGTTAAAATTTAAAATATGCCAAGTAAAACATTTCATGCATATATTTAATATTTGCATTCATAGCCATAAGCCTGTATATATATCATTTTACTCTAAAACTTTCTATGCAAGTATAATTAATCAAAAGACACCCGCTGATAATAACAATAAACCATCCAGACTGTTTTCTGATCATTGGTAGTAGATAGTATAGATTGCATTTACCATATTATGGTGAATTTAAGCCGCAGTAGGATTTTAAAATTGGAAAAAAAAATATAAAAGTGATTTTATATTAGGTATTGAAAAATAATCAACATTTTTATTTACTTAAATAGAAACTAAAAGTAAGCGAATAGGAAACTCCTGAATAATTTGCTATCAACAATCATAATTTTAAAATTGGAAATATAAAAATGATTTTATAATAAGTATTGAAAAATAATAAACATTTTTGTTTACTTAAATAGAAATTAAAAAAAAAATGCAAACTGGGAACCCCCAAATAAACTGCTATCTACTAGCATAATACTATGTACCTGCATAGAGTACAAAAAAAAGATATGATCGTTGAGAATAAGAGATCAGTAGAAATAAGATAAAATATTCGTTTTGAATTTAAGCCACATCCTAATTTTATGTCTTCAAAATTTAAATAAAAAGTGCAGCTTAAATTTGAAATAATATGGTATTCGTGCAGCAGTTATATTTACTTATTTTTATATTACTCATTAGTGAATTAAAAATTATTTAGTCAGGCTTGAGTTTAAAATCTTAGGGTATTAAAACTTTCAATTTCTTTATGCATTTATATATTGGTCTATTTCCATCATTTAATATAAGTATTGAATGTTTTTAGAAAAAACAATTAAAATTCTATCATCGCAAACCTTCAGGAAAACTCTTCAAATTTTATAGTTTAAAGAAGTCATAGTGGCTGCTGGATAGAAATATTTCTATCCAGTGCTTCTCTTTAACAATAGTTAGTAGTCAGAAGCTAGCCTAGGGATCTAATTGGTACTTCCATCTCGAGTGTATTATTTATTCACACTTACAGAGATGATTCTAGAATAGATTGATACTTATTCAGAATAATATTTAAAATGCAAGTTGTATATATTATGTTTAATAAAAACTGCAAATGAATTATATGACTTTACATAGATAATTTTTTTTTTTTAAATAAGCAGAAAAAATTCCAAACTTTGATCTAATGCATCATTTCCTAACTTATTTTAATTGCAAAACTCATTTTGGAGCCCTAACAATTTTTACTGATTATTACATCATCATTTCCAATCATTATTGATCCACTGCAGGATGAAGGTCTCTTCAAGTTCAATCCATTTTCTCCAATCTATAGCATCTCTTCTTCACATCACTAGCATATTTTGTTATTTCAGCCATCTATCTCACATGTGATCACTTTGGAGGTTTTTTACAATCTCTTGAAATATCCTGTTTAAGATTTCAACTGTCAGTCTATTATCATCTCTTCTAGCAGTATCTTCAGCCCAACTCCATTTCAGTCTCTTAATTCTTTCAATGAAATCATTAACACTTGTTTGATTTCTCACCCATAAAGTTCAGTTTCAATTTCTTCTTGTTATTCTAACATGCTTTATTGCTCTTCTGTTAATTATCCAAGTCTCAAATTTATATTTCTTTTTTGAACACATAGACATATTTTCTTTTAATATTGAGTTATTTCTACCAAAAGCACTCCAACCAAGTTTAATTCTATGACTAATTTTGACCACTATATTTTATCAATCTTTATTTTTTTCTGTTGAGAAAATCCATAGAACATAACTTTAGTCTTTTTTAACATTTATCTTTAGTCCTACTTTCTTAATTTCATCTGATGATAACTCTTGCAACATGTCCTGAAGCTCTAAAGCATTATTGTCAAAAACAATTACATAATCTAGATGACTTAAATAATTCCCATTCACTTAAACTCCCTTCTTTTCTCATATTAATACCCAAAATACTTCTTGCAAATCTGCTATAAAAAGTTTTGGAGATATGGAGTCACCCTATCTTACACCCTTCTCAATGTTAATCTTCCTTGTATCTTTATGTAATATAATTGTTATGATTGCATTTTTATAAATATTCTTCAGAATATGAGTATTCTGGATCTGATCTGCCACTACCACTGCACTAAATCACAGAAAAAATTAAATCAATAATTAATGAGAAGGATCAAACTTATTGTGCTTAATTGCGGTTAATTGAATTTTAAAATTAATAATGCCATTAAACTTCTGCATTTTGTATTTGTTACAATATGGAGTGAAAATTTATTTTATTTATGTTAAACTCTTAATTAGAACTCAAAAAATTAATTTTACTATAAGACATAAATTTTATCCAATAAAATTCTAGGATTCTGAGGAACACAAATTGGAAGATGCTACATAAATTATTTTAAAATATTAGAAGTTTTTTTTATCATATTTATTTTTTTAAATATAAACTAAACATTTATCAGTAGGAAGACATTTACAATTGCAAGTTTACAATTTTTTTATTATTGTAAAGTACAAGAAAACAAAAACACTATGTGTTTTATTTATTGATTTAATTTTTTATTATTCACAAGATATGATTTATTCTGTCTATGAGATCAAATTATTATTTGATTTTCAAAGTCATTGAGGATGTCAGTTCATATTATTTAGCCAAACCAGATTTTATCTCCAACATATTTTGGGAATTTTATTTTTAAATTGTAACACATTTATGGTATTACAAACTTATTTATGGGACAAACAAGCTCGAATATGGATTTGTTTATTTCATGACTAAGTCTATAATCTTAACATTACATATTTGGTAAGCAGTAAAATTATTTACATGATCATTAAAATTATTAGAAGATATTATAATTAGATCAAATTTTTAATTATAGTTTGACAAGTAAGTAATTGATTTTCCAAAATTATATATACATTCAGTCAACGCACACCTGCAAGACTGTTATTATTATTTTCAGAATTTTATATTGTAACAAATAAATTAGATCAAAGGATCCAAATATTATAACTTAATAAATGGAAAAATTGTAACTTAAATTATGAGAAGAATTATAATAATACCTGAGTAGCGGCCATTAAACAAAAGATCAGACGATGAGGTATCAATCATATTAAGGGGACTCATAAGTTGTAAATAGTCATCGAAATTTATTAATGACCAACCCTCAAGCAAATATTAATTATCAACAAAAATATTGGTGGCTTAAATTCATCAATTTCTACTTAAGATTTCTAAAGATACCATAATATCAATATTTAGAAACAATAATGCTTGGAGACTAGTCATTTAAGGTATCTGGCCTATTTCAAACCCTAGTTAGGCAGGCATTGTATCATCAATAAACAAGTAGAAACTATAAACAAATTATTAAGAACAAACTATTATAACTCAGGAAATAACATTAAGTGGGTGAGTACACTGATAACTCAATCAAATATCTTCTCCAGTATACAGGCAGTAGATTTTATCCACTTTCATCTCTTGGTTTGATGTCAAGTGCATATTTAAATAAATAACAAGTGAATATGATCTAGCAGGGCACCACTAGATTATCTGAACCTAGACACAATTATATCTTATAACCTTTTCACATGTACCAGGTTTGAATCCCTTTTTGGTACTTTATTTCTAACAAAAATAGAGGATTTTGCTTTTAGACCCATATCACTGTATGCACTAACATTTAGGTAAACATAAAACATCCTTAAACTAAAGTGGAGTATATAAAATTCATCAGACAGAAATCATCTCCTAAATCTTAACATAATAAATGCATTTCAATATCTTTATAAGTTTTACTAGCTCAGATTATACTATTAATTTAGGATGGCAATTCACACATCCTGGCATGATGTAGATGATGGAATGGTGGTCATTATAATTATTCATGAATGTCAACTAAATACCATGAAATCACTTATTTATGTATGGCCTTTAAACATTTATCTAGCTCATTAATTAAAACGTGATGATGATGATGATGAAAATGATAATAGTTCCAACCACAGCTTTAGGACTGAGCCTAATCATAAAACTTAATTTTTAAGGAAATTCATAACTTGTTTAATCTTAGTATATCTAATTAAATCTTAAATAATTAATATTAACCATTGATGATGAATGATCACAACTAAGAAAGAATACTCTCAATGAAATATATACGCCTCATTTAATAAAACAATTTAACATTTATTAATGTATTATCAATCATATACAAACAATTTAAAGATAAAACTAATAATTTATATGAATAATAATGATAATAACAATAATTGATTATTTGGCAATCATAAGATTAATTTTGAGTTTTTCTCCCTTTCCCGTCAAAGATATAATGTATATAAAATTGGATACTAAGTTTGCTAAAGTTTTCTCTTCACAAGAAAATATTTCATTTAAAAAAAATATTCACTCTTTGGCACACATACTTTGGATCTTTATACATCTAAACTTAACATATAAAATAGAATGATGAAGTAGAAAAAGTGTTAGTTAAATCGAAAAGAAAAAGATTTCCAGAAACAACTTTTTAAATTGCATCTCCCCCTTCCCGCCAGGCTTGGAGATCGCTATTCTTTAAATCAAAACAAAAATAATTAATATTTTTAACGCTATATATGTCTATTATTCTTCCATTAACACGCAATTATATACATGTAACAATTATGGTTATATTGCTGTGTATGTGTGTGTTTATCCCATTATAACTAAACATTATTTAAAAACAAAATAATAGTACAAAAAAAAATATTTTACATATCAACAAACATTTCATAATTTTAGATTGGTATACAATAATACCCTTTAGAAAATAAACTTCATTAATAAGCTGGGTATAATAGTTTTAACATACATAAAATCATTCTTATTGAAGAAAATTTTGGTTTCAATCGATTATGGTTGTTTTAAAGTTCTAAGAGAAAAAAATAGAAAACTTCATCTCTAAAATGTTACGGATAGTCTTTGAGATCATAAAAAGAAAATAGATAACGAAAATTCATATTACCAGCCCCACGGGTTCAAGCTTAGCTTGTTTAATATTCATACTTTTGCTGCAATCAATTTCCCCAGTTTGCTGGAAGGTTTCTTTTTCTTGAGGCTTGTAATTATTTAATGGTGATGGTGATATTATTTGCCACTGGAACTTTTTCTTCCCTTCTTCTTAAGCATAATTCTTCCATTAGAGTATATCAGTTGTTCTCTCCCTCGCAATTTTTTTACTGGGTTTAAATTCAGTCACTGAAATAATTGTACTAGATGATTTAATTTGTACTAGATGATTTAATACTTATCAATCGATTAATCATTTTACTTCAGCTTTCAAATGCAGGTGAATGTTCTCTTTTTACTGAAAATATCGCATTTCTTTCAATCATTCATCAGATGTAGAATATTTAATTTCAGACAAGACATTTTTTTTTTCTTTCCTATAGGATATGCTAGCTTTGGGATGAATCAGGGATTTTCCCCAGATGAGATTTATATTTTTCTTAGTCTGCCATCCTTATATTTTCCATCTTCAAAAAAAACTTTATATTAAAAAAAAAAAATATGATTTAAAAAAAAGGGATATCTGGCTGAATTAAAATGCTTGTCTTCCTTAGTTTTAATATTTTAAAAATCTCTTCTCAGCTGACTTTCCAGACAGGTTTTATACTTTATTTTTCAGTTAGAGTAATCAGTAACAAACAATATAAGAAACTTGCACTTACATGATTTTTGGAAAGCTTAATTTGTTTTTCAAGTAAAATTATCTTAAACGTTTCCCTTCTCATTCTGCTGGTAAAAATCGCACTCCTATAATATTCCAGCTCTTCTCTTTGATCTAAGATGAGACAACCTTAAAATTAAAGTTCTCACCAAGCTTAAGTAATCTTTCTCCCTTAACACAAAATTGTGAAGCAAATAATTTAACAGTTTTAACTCTTCTTATTCTTTTTCAATATGTAATAAAAAAAAATGTAGATTTATATATGCAATGTACACACACACCCTATTATTCAAATCATTTATAAAACTGGCTTATAAAATAATCTAAATGCTTTTTAGAAATTTATAGTTTTAATATCTACAATTAAATCCTTAACTTTCAAACCCCAAACTACTATCATAGAAAAACAAAAATAGAAATAGAATAAAATATTAGAATTTAAAAAATGTAGGTTAGCTTTGTAGAGAGTTTAATATTTGAAATATGCAATGATAATTAAATAGCTTACACACACACTGCCTGTTATATATGTTTTATAACTTTTCTTTTTAACAAAAAAAAATTAAATATTGAATAATTAAATGTGTGTACTATTCTTTTTGAGTTGTTTTATCAACACACAAACAAATACAGAACATAACTGTTGCCCCACTCTCTTTCTGACTTAAGCTTTCAGAACTTGATCTGGTAGATTTAAACTTGGGTGCCCTACAGCTTCCTTTACTATATAAAAATGTGATAATGATTTTTGTTCCACAGTTTCCTTCATGCACATTACTACAAATTTAGCTAATGACTAAATTGTAATGGCATAATATATATATATATGAATGTTGACAAACGTGCACTACATGAAAATAATATTAGATTTTCATATGTTATCTATATTTCTAAACACCTTCTAATAACAAAAAAAAATTTAATAATCTCAGTACTACATATTTTTTGGGTTCTGCCTTCGTCAATAGTTCCTAGAAACGAACAACACTCCTGTCTGATGACAACAGAGTCCAAAATATGTGTTATGATGAAATTGATTTTTTTTATCAATATTGTTTAGAAAGATAGATAATCCTTTCTAGATGGTATATGAAGATTTAATATTGCTTCAAATAATGATGTATTTATTCAATTTTTGATGTGCAGGTTTATGAGGAACTGCGAGCTATTGGAGCTGATTCGGCTGAAAGTAGAGCAAGGCGTATTTTAGCTGGTTTAGGTTTCACAATAGAAATGCAGGAAAGACCAACTATAAATTTTTCTGGAGGTTGGAGAATGCGTGTTTCGTTAGCAAGGTATATATATTTTAAAATTTATTTATTTTTTTTCAATTGTATTTTAATTTAAATAAATAATAGAAATTATAATAATTTTGATTTTGTAATATTTAATAATAATATATTTTATTCTTAAATTGCAATTGTTAAAAAATACTATAAGATATAGATTGAGTGTTTTCATTATAGGAAGTATTTCAATCCTATTATCATAAAACTTAGCAAACTGTAAAGTTAATTATGAAATTTGATTACATATTGGATTTTTATCTGGATTCAGCACAGAATTTAGAATTCTTAAGTGGTATTCTTTTAAATATTAAAGGCTCATTAATTATTTGGTTGTTTCCTGTTTAAGTAGCTCATTGTTTAAAACTAGCAATTTCATACTTATTCTGTAATGAATGCTTCAGAATTGCCCACTTTTAAAGGTGTGATTTTTAAAAATAGAATATAGTTTATTTACATGGACAAATTGAATATAGTCACAAAGCAAATGAAACATAATAAACACACAGTTTAATAATTATGATGATTAATTTTACAGGTTCAATGTTCTTAATAATCCAAACTGCTCTGGGTTAGAGAATATTTTATATTTTGGAATACTTGAGGCAGTGGAGTTAAAGAGAAGTGGGAAAGAAATTCAGATTTAAGAAAAATTAAAAAAAAAACAACAAACCCAAATAATGTATGCTATCTTGAAATATTTTTGGTGACCAAGAATTGCCATTGCCAAGGATAAAGATGAGATGTAATGTTAAATAGCTTTTTAAAATATTTTCTGCAATGTTATTTGCTTTACTTTCAAAATTTTTTGTTTTAAATGTTTCTTATTTTTATCTTATATATTGTCATCATTGCTAGAGTTTCATATGATTTTATTGCATCTTGTTTTAAAAACCGATTTACTGGAGTTTTGATAATTTCATCTTCGGATACAGCAAAATTATTGATTTCAAAACTCATATCGAAGATATTTAATCTGTATAACTTTAGAATCATCAATAAATAAATCTAAACATCTTTTGTGAGATATTTATTAAATGCATATAAACATGGAATTAATAAATTGAAATGAAATTTTATCATCAATTAGTCTTTTATTACAGAATGTCACTATTTTGAATTAAAATTAGGTAGAAATCTGATATCTGTTAAAGCACTCTCTCCCTTTTTTAAAAGAAACTGAATATTATTTCCGAATTATTTCCTATTGTTATCTTAACACTATTCTAGAACCATCTCCTATATAACTTGTGTAATCATGGGCACTAAATAGTATAGTGTTATGAAATCCCCATATCTAAACTAGTTTTTGGATTTTGCTTTTAAAGACTAGGATTTATAACTAGAACTAATGCACTTGTAAAAATCTACCAGCCATCTTTTACTCCTTTATATTATTCAAACTAATAATCTGAAATTTAAAAAAATCTTGGAAGATTTTTAAATCTGGAATTACTCTCTTGCATAGTTCTATAGATCTGACACCAAGTCCGTTTGGATTATTTTTGAGACCTCAATTTTACAAAAGTCATGCCATCTGGTATCCATTAATTATTCAAGCTTATAGCAGATTGTTCTAAAATAAGGTGAAGATAATTGTTTTTGGAAGCATATGAGAGATCATGTGATGTTAGTAATTGCATATACTGATAGACTTTTTTAGTTTATATTTAATCTGCATTTGGTGCATCGATCAGACCCTTACTTGCAAAGAATACCATTTGTTCACTATAGTGTCAATGGCACAGTTTATTTATACTGTTTAAGCTAATGGCTTGAAGTTTTTGAACATGATAAGGTTTTGAATTCAAGTCAATATGTTTTTTTTTTTGGGGGGAGGGGCTTGATACTAAGTTAGTGACTAATAAATTTTAGTGATCTTTTTATAAGTGAACTACCGTCAGCTTCGACATTTTGGAAAAAAGCCTGATATATATCTAGTTGGCTAATCAAAATTTGATGGGAGTCTTTTTTTCTTCACTGATGGCTGTAGTTTGTAATATTGTTTTTTATTATATAATCTAATTTTAGTTGTTCAGGAGAACATTTAATGTTCAACTAGCAAAAGTAACAAGTTGAGCTCTGCTTGTATACCAAAACACATCAGGTTTTATTAATAAAATTATTTGTAGAGCTGTTGAATATATACGAAAATATAAGTACATTATACTAAGAAATGCTTCTATGGCATTAGAATGTCTCTGATTTCTACATAAGTTTCTCTGTCTGAAGACGAGTGTGATGGTAATTAAGCACTAATGATCACTAATCAAGAAGTAACACTTATCATCATTATCATTAGTTGTAGTACAGCAACTTTTATACTATACCATGAACTTCAATGAACTCTTAACATTATTAGGATTTAGTCATAATCTTTATTAAGATAGTATGATCGGGAAGTTTGTGATTTTTTTTTTGAGTAGTCATATTTTTTTTCCAGTTTAAAAAATAGAAATATAGAACATCATACTTAGACAATCCATCCCGCTCTATGGTGCTGTTGCTAGTCAAAAACAAATAGATATAACGCTAGTTGTATAGTGTCATGAAGCACATTAGCAGGCCGTAATAATTGTGTGCAATGCAATCTAGGCCTGCAACGGCTAATATGAACACAACTGTTCTATAGGCCATAAGTTTGGCCATGTAAACGGCATATTTCTGTGCTTTTGCATGGGAACAGCGCCGTCGAGCGAGATGGATTTTTACAAGTATGAGAACCGAAATATATTGAGGGAAATTTATTTAGATTTTACCCATTTCAATGATTTATTACGATAACTTAAAGGAAATTTTAAACTACAGTTTTGAAAAGAGTAAAAAATGAATTATTTTTTTATTTGCAATTTATACTCCCATTAAAAAAAGTTTATAATTGTTACTTTGTTATTTATTTATTATAGAGCTATTGTAAATGCAAGAGATCTTATAGTATAATGATAATACATTTGGCTGTCGTACTTCTGACCTCAGTTGAATGTAGGTCAGATAAAATTAAAAAAAATTTTCAGCGGTTTATTTTAAGGATCTAGTTTATAACCAGTCAAGATAATTAATTATTCACTGTTTATCGGTAAATGGATATTCAGTTTTTCGTAGCTTTAAAGTCAATCAAACCCTTCTTACTTATCAAACAATAAGCTTGATATATATCACCATTCCTCTGCATGTTTGCCCTGTAATATGATATTTAAAAATATTTTATCTTTAATTATCCTTTAATGCAGAATTTAAAAATTCAAATATAAGATTAATCATAACCATATCATAAAGGAATTAAAAGATACTTATAAGAAGTCTGTTTATTCATTATTAAATTGCTATAAAAGTCATTTCTATTTTAGAGCATTGTTCATGGAGCCTACGTTATTGCTACTCGATGAACCGACCAATCATTTGGATCTCAATGCTGTCATTTGGCTTGATAAGTAAGTATATTAATTTGCCATATATATATATTTTAAATTAAAATTTAGCACAGTATTAAAATTAATCTGCTATTTAATTTTCTCTTCAGTTTCGACTTTCACTGATTATTTTATCTTATCTGCATGTGTAAATCATTAAGGAATTTTAGGGCTGTCTTATTTATTGCATGCATATACATTTAAATTGTTTGCCTAAATGCAAGTGCAAGTAATAGGATACTGTGAACAATCTCTAAACATTGATTTTCTATGATACCTTGCTGTTTCTTGATTTACCTTTAGAACAAAAATTCTAACATCATAATTTATTTTTATATGTTTTTTGTTTTTTTTTACAAAAATTTAATATTTAATGGAACATATAAACAAGCTAAGTAATATCTAAAAACTATTTTTCAAAGATAATTTTTTTTAGCATATGCATACACAAGACTGTCAGTAATGACTTGAAATCATTGCTTATTTAAAATTAATATATAATTATAGTTTTCATAGTGAATTAAGAATATATTTACTTCATTTCTATTTAAATGTTAAATTTGGATTGCATTATGTACATTTTTTTAAACCTATAAATTATTTAAAAATACCACAAAATCACAAGATCTGATATTTTTCATTATATTTTTTAGTTTATCATTTGAATATATATTTTAAATAATGAAATGAATTTTTTTTTTTAATTTTTAATAAAAAAAAGTGTGATTTACTATCTTTAATGAAGATTCATTATATTTGTATATTGTAATATTTTGTAAAAATATTTTTGCAGCTATTTACAGAGTTGGAAGAAAACTTTGTTAGTTGTATCCCATGACCAAGGATTTTTGGATAACGTTTGTACTGATATTATTCATCTCGATCAACAAAGATTATTTTATTATAAAGGAAATTATAGTAAGTGGACATTTTTGTTTATTAACTAATAGGTACATGTTTGTATTTATATTTTCTGTCTACAGCCAGGTTCGGGTTGTAAACTGTGTAGTTTAATGTAGAAGTGAGATGTCGGACTCGGCAGCATTAAGGTCCTTGTATCATTTCAGTTCTAGTACTACTGGCCTTCGAACTTCTCATGATCTCCCGAGCAATAAAACCACTTGATTATTTTTTTTTTATTGAAATCCTGATCGTAAAATTGAGAAGTTAGATCCTGTAAAAAACTCAGTATATATATTGTCACACACAACAAGCTAGAGTAATCAATGGATACCAGAAGACTTGTGCATAAAATCCCCATCTAGTGCCTACTCATCTAATATCCCCAGCCTAGTTTCTGGCTTATGGCCTTCGTCAGTGAGGAGCCTTGGATCTGAGAGCACTGCACCTAGATTTTAGGATCTAATGCAACCCTCCAGCAACCACCTTTTATCTCCATTTAACTACAAAACTATGAGTCTTAAACTGAAAACATCTTCTTGTTTTCAATCCAAGCCCATTAGCTCTTATTGTCATATGGGTCTGAACCCAGATCAGTACCCATACATTTTGGTGTCTTTGGTACTTTAACAACCATAGCAACCACTATGGGTATTTTATGCACAAGCCTTCTGGAATCCATTGATTACTCTAGCTTGTTGTGTGTGGCAATATATATAGTGAGTTTTGCCTGTTTTAACAACAGTTATACACAAGCATAAGAGGTGATGGTCATGTGATGTTTATTGGTTTAAAACCAATCCTGCCTAATAGAATAATGGTGGCTATGGTTGTTAAAGAACCAAAGACACCAAAATGTATGGGTACTGAACTGGGTTCAGACCCATATGACTATATGAGCTAATGGGTTTGGATTGAAAACATTAAGGTGTTTTCAGTTTAAGACTCATAGTTTTGTAATTAAATGGAGATAAAAGGTGGTTGCTGGAGGGTTGCATTAGATCCGAAGATCTAGGTGCAGTGCTCTCAGCTCCAAGGCTCCTCACTGACAAAGACCATAAGCCAGAAACTAGTCTTGGGATATTGGATGAGTAGGCACTAGATGTGGATTTTATGCACAGGCCTTCTGGCATCCATTGATTACTCTAGCTTGCTGTATGTGGCAATATGTATAGTGAGTTTTGCCTGTTTTAACAACAGTTATACACAAGCATAAGAGGTGATGGTCATGTGATGTTTATTGGCTTAAATCCTGTAAAGTAATATGATAATTAAAAAGCAATTATATTAATATTCAGACAAAAATTTATAAAATTCAAATTCTATGAATTAAACTAAAGAAAAATTGTCTTTCATTCTATAAGTAAATATTTTACATTTGTCTAATTTTGAGAATCAATTAAGATAATCTATAATTTGTTATTAATTCTCATTTTGTAATGGTTCATCCTTTGTAAGCCTTACAGTTTTGTTTTTATGATCATATTGAATTAAATTTGGAAAATTTTCTGTCTGATTCTAAGCATTAAATGTGGTGGAAGCAAAACAGACTCAGAAATTTCACTAACTTTAAGCAATATTTAAATTTAAATGGTATAATTTTTCATAATATAATATTTTTTTTTCTATAGTACATTATTATATTATGAAAACATGTTAATACTGGTTATTTATAGGACATTCTATTTTATATAAAAATCGAATAGTAACACCAAAGTTGAAGGCATAAATTCATTGGTGCATGGATTCTAAAGTGTTGGCCATTTCTAGTCTAAACAGTACTGTACTGCAGTTAAGATATTTATTTTGCTCGGATTTTGTTTTTGACTGACCTTGGAGGAGTTTTATAAGACGTGATCTTTTCCATCATATTTTATCCTTTTTTTTAACTTTTTAGGCTGTTAAAAAATTATGAGAAGAAAGACTGCACTGTTTTGCAATCTTGTTTTAATTAAGTACTCATTGTAAAAGAATAATGCTGTGTTCATGAATTTTGTCAAAAGTTTGAAATCCAGAGTGGAATTAGTTTTTATTAGTAGCTATTAATTAGAGTAATAGATAAGCCAACCAGAATTGGTCAGAAGAATACTGGTGTATTAACTATAAAGTCAAAAGCAGTTGAAGAATGAAATAATGATATTTTGATTTCTGATTGAAGGGCATATTATCTCTGTAGGCAGTGACCCATGGCATACATTATTATTTAAGATTGATTATTAAAAAAAAATAATAATAATAATAGCTGTTCATAAAAAAAAAAGTCTCAATTATATAAAAAGAATTTTGCTGTAATCCAAAAGAAGACCCGTTGATTTTCTTTGAGATTTTAAAGGAACCAAGCAGGAACAAGTTCCTAATGTCCATTTCATTCTTCTTATTGCAGCTGTGTTATTATTATTAAATGAATATTTTTATAGTAGAAGAGTGAATTTAGTGCTTACTTATGAGTTCAAGAAAAACAATGGTTTATCTTCTGAAATGCCTGATATGTCTTATATTAGGTATTATTTGAGTATTTTTGATACCAAAGTGTATTCTTTTTTATTCATTCTTGACAGACAAAAGTAAATAATCACTCTTGTATCCAACTGTAAAGTTGTCCGGCAAAGAAGAGGTTGGATCTAAGCTGGCATTTGATAATTTTTTTATTTAGTTATCTACAATTGTAGATCATTTTCAAGTGAAGGAAAGATTATATGAATTAAAAGAAGAACCATATAATATTAAATGTGACATTGTTGGATTTTGTGAAGTTTGAAGAAAAATCGAAGAACAATTGATTTACTTTATTATATAAAGATTCAAATATTGGAAGCACAAATGGAATATGATTCATTATAAATAAAAAATGGGAAAACATCATTTTGGAGATTGATGAATAATACCAAATTCAAATAATTCAGATTGATATGGCAACAGGTTCTCATTGTGATGAAGATTGGAGGAATTTTATTTAAGTGAATAGAATGCTTTTGGTCAGACCAAATAACATATAAATCCCTGTCTTAAATTAAATAAAAATATATCTAAAACAATCAATTCACTTCAAATATATTTGTTATTTAAAGAAATAGAATTAAGTTAATAATATATACCTGACGTTTTATTGTTCACAAACATATTTATTTAATTTATTTTACATGGCAAATTTTAATGCTAGAAATGGTTAAAAAATGAAAGTGTCAGAGATAAATTTTAATATGGAGAAAGAAATGAGAGAGAAAGTAGATATGAAATTTGCTGGCAAAGAAAATCTTTATAGAAATTTTTTAAAAAAAAAAAATTTAAATGTGAATGAACATGGAAGCATCCAAATGATGGTATAGAATGCTGCTTGTATTTTGGCCAACAGAAAATATGGTATTTGAAAATTATAATATAAAGTCAGTATACAAAATGATTAACTAACAATATTAATAAGCCCTTAAATAATTATGCCTATCAAATCTGTAGCACTGGTAATATAAACCTTTTCATGGAACAACCAAGTCCGAAAACATTATTATGATAATTTATGAGACAGATTGCCAAAGAATCATTTAATGAATTCGCAAATAATACCAATCTTTTTGTTAGGTCATTTTTAATCTGACGAATAGCCTGGCATTGATATAAGAATTGATGGATATTATTTACAAATTCATTTAAATGATTATTTGGAATTCTGACTCATAAATTATCATAGTAACATTTTCAGATTTGGTTGTTCCAAGAATAGGAAATCATCATTGATTAATGAGATGTAAAATACATGTTCTTTTAAAAAAATATAGTTTTAATAATTGAGCTCTCTAATCTTCAGAAGAATTTCAATGATTTAACTTGAACTTGCAAATTGTTTTAAAATATTATTAGAGATAGATTAGAATGTGTGAAATGAGTAAGAAGATATACTCTATGAAGGATTGGTATAAAAGAGCCACAGATCACTAATAAATTTTTGTCTCATTTTAGTGTATGAAGAAAAGAAGGAATTATGAAATATGTAAAAACAGTATATGTAGAAAAATTGAATATCAGAATTTCTACTAAATGATACAAAAGAATGATGATATAAGGAAATACAATTATTAGTTGAAGTTTAATACAATATCTTGCTATTGGAAAGAAAATTACTTCAGTAATAAGAAAAAAAGATGGTGCTATTATGAATAAAGAGGGACATCATGAATTGTGTGAAAGAAATTACAAAAAACATGTAATAAAGAACAAGATAACAAAATAACCTTTACTATTACAATCTTTCAAGAATTGCCAAGCATGAAATATGCAATTAAATCTATGAAGAGGGGTAATGCTCCTAGAAATGCTGGAGTTATTTTTGGTATTTTAAGAGAATCCGGTGAAGAAACGGAGAAATTATTGACAAAGCAGTACCAAATATGCAAATGTTTGGAAGAATGTAATAGTGATATTGCTATTTAAAAAAAGAGTTGAAAAGCTATTACAAATTATACATCTGTCAGCTTTTTGTAGGTTCTATATATAAAAGCTTAACTAATATCATTATACCTTAATTATAGAGAACTCACACCAATCAAAATGGACAAGCTGGATTTAAAAATGGCTATAGCACAGTAAATCTTATACAAGTATTAAAAGAAGTTATTGAAAGGGCTAATAAGAATGAATTTCTGTTATAGTGATTAAAGCTTTGGAAAATCAATATTAGAATAATATTTTTAAAAAATGCAACATAGGATTTAACATTGATGAGTGTATATGATAGGATGGTTTCATATCTTCAAAAAATTTAATAAAATTTTATGGGAAGTATTTTTTGGATTAAAATGAGAAAGTAACAGAATAAAAATTAATGAGCCTTTTTAAAATTGTCTAGATTTTTCAGGTGATGTGATTATTTTTCTAATACTGCTTTGGAACTTTAGAAAATATTACAAGGACTATCAATCATGTCAGTTTAAATAATGTTCAGTGATTTTTCACAAAATGATTAAACAAAAACTGTTAATATTAAATTAGAAAAATTGACAACTATAAATAACTTTAAAAAATTATTAATGCACGTGAAAACAGTGAATGAAATTAATTATAGATATAACTTGGAGTAAATGCTTTTGATAGGAGTAACTTAATATTCAAAAGGAATATACCTATGTGTTTGGAACGAAATATTTTTAATAGATTTTTTTTATTAATTCTTGTATCTGAATCTGAAATTTGGACACTTAACAGAAGATAAATGTAAAGACTTCAGATTATACTATGAATTACGAAGGGATGTACGTTGGAAGTTACATATAGGGATGGAAAACGAAATACAAGAATTAGAGAACAAATAGTGTTATATGACATTATTGAAGGAATTAAATGTGTAAAATGGGGATGTGTTGCATATATTGTTAGTAGAATTGATAATAGACAGACACTTGAAATCTTAAACTGGATCCCAAGAGGTTTTAAAAGCTCTAGAAAAACATTACAAACAGTTGAATGAGATCAAAGTGTTTTCTGGAATAACATTGAGAAGATAAGTTATGGATCAGAGGAACTGGATTAAGCTTAGAAAGACTATCATCTTGAAGTAAATCATTAATAAATGTAAAAACACTGGTACATGCAAAATTTTGTTAATGAGTTTATCAAGAACACCACATGAACTGTGGACACATAGCATATATCACTGGACCAATGGTGTAACTAGCTTATCTTCCCATTCTCCCTTTAACATAATTTTGATTTAAAATATATAAATTAATACAAAATTTAAATGTCATATTTAATTTAAGTGTAATTGTTACACTTTGGTAGTAGCTTACATATATTATAATTTTATAAACACCAAAAGATTTAATTATTTTACTTTCAATAAATGATATATTTTAATTGGCTATTTCATTGTGAATCATAGAATTTTTAAAATAATTTTTTACTATCTGATTAAAAAATGATTATTTAGTACCTGTACAATCATAAGAAGTTATAAAAAGCATTATAGCACTGTAAACTTCTTTAAATATGAATTTTATTAAATAATTTTTTATAATAATTAAGTTAAACAGCCTGTTGACATATCACATGTAGCAATTTCATTTTTAAATAAATTACTCCATGTATATAACTAGAATAATCTCTTTTGTAAAATAATTGCTATATACTTTTATAGAAAATTTTTTGCTTATTCTACTACTTCATTTTCAGGCAAAGAGAGTAACATTCTCATAAATATAAAAGAAAATATAGTAACTATTCCATTTCCTCCTTTGAAATGATTGTAATTTGATTTATAATTATATCTAATGTTGTATCTTAAATATTCATTTTAAAATAACATTCAGGTTTTGCAATTGTTTTATCTTCAGAAAGTTTGTCAGTATACTCTTTGATAAAATATCAGATTGGCAATAAACATTTTTTTTACAGTTATTTTAAGTTTATTATTGCTTTAAAATTATTTTATTCATAGGCGCTTCTCATTTTACTTGTATTTATGCTGTTTGAAAACTCTTGACATGCTTAATTACGTCGCAAGCTATTCCAATGGCAATTTAATAAAAATTAGCCATTTAAAAATGCAATTATAATATATGATATTGAAAAATTCCATGGTAAGACAAAACAGGGTGTGATATATTTTGAAAATAGTTAAAATCAAACATATGGAAAAAATTGAAAAAAGAAAAGTGTTCGACCACATCATGAGACATTTTGAATAGCGAATAATATTTTCTGAGGATATTCGGGATGGGATGGGGTGATCTGGAAGAAGCAAACCAGAAAAGGAATTTTTGAATGACTTAAGATTTTAACAATTTAATCAAACTGTTGATTACCTGACTCCGAAAGGATATCTGTAGATTTGAGCTATATTATCAAACGATCTTGTATTTAGTAAAAAGTGAGATAAAAAGAAAAACAAAGATTGCACATAATTTCAGAAAGATAAATATGTAGTGTGTATATATATATGTAATTGCCAGATTGAATATTGGGCAGGCATGACTTAAATTGATAAGTGCTATTTGTTATAAAAAAACAGACTAATTTCCTACACCATATAGTTATATTTCAGATAATAGAATAATAGATATTCTCATTAGATTCACTAGAGATTTGAATACCTGTAACTAAGCTAGAATAGCAATATAGTATTTCTTATATTAATATTTTACAATCTCTCTCTCTCTCTATATATATATATATATATATATTGTACCTAACTGAAGTTTCACTTAGTTCCAAAAGGAGCCAAAGGTTATCTTAGCTTAACCTTTTGGTTTGAAATTGTCTGATTTTTAAAAAAATAATAATGATAAAAATGAAAATTAAATTAGTTAATGACTAAAATAGGATAATCTTGTATTGATTGTAATCATTATTGTATATTATGGAATTATGTCTAAGTATTTGAAAAAAGATATATGAGTTAGGTTGGTAAGAGATGCTAAATAATAATTTGAATTTTAAAAAAAAGAAAGATATCAGAAATAGTTGTCAGTTTGTAAGTAATATTAAATGTATTCTAAAATAACTATCGTATAATCTATTCTAATGTTTAAAGAATAATAATAAGATATTATTATTAAGTTGGAATAAGTAAGTAATAAATTTTAAAAAAAAATGATATATAAGTTTTTATTAAAAAATAAGAATATTTGTTATTAGTTTTGTAGTTTAACATTCAGTTATAAAAATTATTTAGATTAAATATTCATTAACATTCTATTGTTGTAGTTTTAAAAATAACTTTTAAACAATTAACTTGCATTCTATGTGAGAATGTGCATGCATTGACATGGAAACATAAAAAAAAATAATTTAATTCCAATATTATTTAAAATAAGTAAATAAAACAAATGTGTGGATAAAATTATTTCAATGAAATATTTATGGGTTTAATAAAGGGTATAACTTTGGATTTTATATTTATTACTATTGGGTTATAAAATATCATTTAAAAAAAATTATTGCACAATGTTTGTTAATAATAAAAGTTTGATTTTACAGCTGAAGTCATGTGGTATGGGAAGATTATATTGATTACGTCAGTAGATTGATTTCACCGCTGGTTTGTCAAAATATTAAAATTTAATAAAAAATAGTTTTTATTGGTTTTTAAATGAAATAGGTGGGTGGGGGGTTGTAGATAAAAACGGAAAATCTAGAGGTTATAAAAAGGGCTGATCTTATTTTAATTCAACTAGACTGGATCTTAAAATTTTGTTTATAAAAAATAATTTTTTAAAACTTTATATTTTCTAAAAAAATAAAAGTGTTTTTAAAACCATTATTTTAAATCATTGTGTAACATGAATTGCTGAAGCTAGAAGTGGGGTAATCCGTTTTTCTGACAGTTTTTCATTGCAATTGAGACATTAAAATTTACGGTAAAATGTTTGAAGAAAAAAATACAGCGTCTCATATTTCATTTACTTTTGATATATTCATTTTTCTTTATTTAGAAGTAAAACTTAAATTATTAAGTATTGTGATGGCTAAAGACTTTATTGCACTAAAATATAGTATATTTCCTATCAAATTAAAAATACACGTGAAGAAGAAATTAAAAAAAAAAAAGACATTCAAACATTTTAAAATATTAAAATGGAAATGCGTTAGCGTCTTTATAAATTAGAAGTGACATTAAATTTAATACTTTATTACTTAATAGATGATATATACATTTAAATATGCTCTTAACAGAATAATGTTTCTGTGGACAATATGTAGTTTAAAATACTAATTCTCGTTTATGCTAGTAGTATGAAAAGAATTTGTTTGAAAGCAAAACTTTAAAAGAATTTAAAAATATTATTAATGAACTTCTCTCTATCAAATGCATAATGTTTGGTTATAATTGCCAGTACTTATAAGTAACTTTATGACCGTTGATCTTAGCACATAAACCAAGGAGCGTCCTTAATTATAAACAAAGTCTACTCTTATGTTTAAAAAAATAAATAAAAGGAAATTTGTTTAAAAAAGAAATACATTTTTAAATATTAAGAAACGTTTTAAAAAAAAGAGCTCTATTTTAAAAAAAATGCATTTATCTAAAGAAGAACAGTGAAAGTTAACTAAAAATATATATTATAATTATTCCGCGTTTGAACCTAGGATTATAAATATAAAAACATGTACTCAGCTGAAGAATTTATTTTTTTTCAATGCCGGTTTATTGTACTTATACTTATGCTTATTATACTTATGCTACTCAGCTGAATAATTTATTTTCCAGTGCCAACTTATGTTTATGCTTACGATGTTTTATTATTTTAATATTTAAAATTATCTTTAAAGATAAAAGAAAGTGGAAGTGTTTATATAAAGAACTACTGAACATTTTCGTTTGGAAATGATTGCCATGTATATAAATGTATTAGTTGAAGCTTCGAATTTAAATAGATATCTTAACCTGGATAAATTGTCTACACATTATGAAATGGAAAAATCATCACGGAGCCGAAATATGAACTTGAATTAATGTATTTTTTTTTTTTTTTTCGTATGGTCTGCTTTATTGGTTAAAAAAAAAAAAAACCCTAAAAATATTTATGCTATTAAATTTTTATGTAATACTTTTTGCATAAATATACAGGTAAACTAGGGTTATAATTTTAAAACGAAATAGGTTTATCTAATGAGCAAATTCTCTTTGCCATTCTTAAGTAGATTTAGTTTATTTATCAAGCATTACACTAGCTAGTTTCTATTTAATAATTTTATTATAGAGATTTAAATATCACAGTCTTATTTTCATATAAATGGGATGTTTTACTCAATTTTATTTTAAATTTACTAGAGAAGTTTATCAGAGAATATCCATTCATTTGTTTTATGAATGTTATATTAATAATAATTACAAATATTTTATATTCATCGAGAAGTAAATATTCTTGCATTTAATTTACAATTTTAAAAGTCCACTAGTTACTATATTTTTAGCATTTAATATTTTGTTATGTGTGCATTGTGCCTTGCCTAGAATTTTATATGCATTTGAGTTTAAAGTATTTTCTACAGTAGTCATTTGACACATAGTTTGCTTTGTTGGTTTGAACATTGGATATACGTTTTGTATTTTATAAATTTCTTGGAAATAACTTAGTTAGTTTAAGTGAAGTATATATCTTGCTATGAGTTAGAATTTGTTAACCTCAAGAGTTAGGCTTAGTTTATAATTTTTGAATATGCCTTATGGAGTAGAGAAATCCTCCATCCTTATTGTATTGTATTTCCATGATTCGATAGTGCTTGTCCCCAAAAAGAGGGTATTGTATTGTATTTTTCAGTGATGATGATCACATTTATAAGCATTGAAAATCCCATGAGAGGATTGTGCTTTTCTGGTGTGTGTTCCTGTTCCCAGATATACTGAAGACGAATTCCAGACATCATTATTTTGCCTCGAAGTTAGGTATTTTTGGAAGCCACCATATTCTTTTCCAGCTCTGAGGAGCCTAGTATCTTTATATTTTTTTTGCCTATCATTCATGATGACTTAATGCTAATTCCACCACAGTAGGTGATGTTGCATTTGTTTTAGATGTGTGATGACAAGATATGCTTGTTTGAGGAAATGTATTTCTTCAGGTAGTTGTAGCTAATTTAAAGCTCATAGGTATATCAATGTTTGAATTGTGTTGCTATGATAGTTTTATCACACACAAGCTAACCAACAATAAGTTATATTTATTTTAAAGTATATTAAATATGCATATGGTATAAGTGGCAATTCGCACATAATAATTTAATATTTTCATCCAGAATTTCGCTGCTGGATTTGTAAGTCTGTTATATCATTATCTTTAAAACATTGAGGGAATAATTTTATGTGGACTAAAGTTATTTTAAAAAAAGTATAACTGATCTCTGATGAATGATTGTCCCATACACTTAAGTTAGTTTAATTTTAGTATTAGCTTAATTTGATTTAAAGATATATCTAGCTGTGATATTAGTTATATCCGTGAAACTAGTGATGATATTTTTAAAAAGTATTGTTGAATATGCTTACTCCAACTTAGCGTTTGTTAAGTTGAGGAGTGTAAAATTAATCTTAGGGTTTTCAATATAAACATAGTTCTGTGTGTTATTCTGATTAGTAGATGACACAATAATGTTATTAATTAGTCCAAATAATTATATAAAATCTTAGTGCGGTATTGGCACTGTTTGTATTCCACTATATTTATAAACATTTCTTCTCATTATTAATAAATCAAATTATTATTATTTCAAAAGTTTTGTTTGTTTGTTTTGCTTTTATATGAAAATATATTATTGTCTTGGGTTCCAAGTTCACAAAATCTTAAATTTTTAAATTTAATGAATCTTCAATTCAGACATTTACAAGTATATTCTAAGTTAATTAAATATAGTTGATATTGTCTTAAAAATTAAAAAGCTATGTTAAAGTAAATGATTCTCATATTGAATCACAAATACAGATAATTGCATTATAGCAGATACATAATTAAATACTTAGTTAAAAGTTTATTTTTTTTTAAATTATCAGTATATATTTTCAGATTAAAGATTAAGCAATATCAGATTAACAATATTAGTACTTCAGAAGAATATTTCAATTAATATTATTTTAAAAGCTGCACATTATCTTATATTCACTGCACATCATCTATCATCATCTTAAATCTTATATATTTAAAGAATTCTAATCCATTTGCATTTGAGGTCTTTAATAGTTGTCTGTGAGTATGGAAAGGCATTAAAAGTACCCTTGCTCTTTTCTTTGCTCAAGTAATATAATATCTTAGATAATAGGCCATTATTAGTTAAATTTAAATTGATTCATTAAATTTTGTGAATTAATATTTGTTTTGTTTATTATTTTAAGATTGAACATATTATAATTATTTTATGGTCAGCTAAGATGTCACTTATTTATTTATTAATCACAGTAATTCTTTGTTAGGCAACTTAATTTAAACTTTAATTTTACACAAGAGTTTTAGTTTTAAAATCCCTGAGGTTATTTACTCTTGTTGTTTTAGTAAATATAATTCTGTAAGATAATCTTATAAAGTAAAGCATCATAGGTCTTATTCAGAGAGTGTATGATCTATTGGTAGGACGAATATGGTAAGCATGGAGTAGTGATTTAGATAATCTTTTGTATGGTTTGTTAAAAGATCAATATGCTGTAGTAATTATAGTTCATCAGTATTGGGTTTGATATTTATTTGATAATACATCTCTGGATCATCATCTTTTTTCTTTAAATTTATTGTAACCCCACTGAGCCGAGTCGTTTAGAGTCTCTAATTTATGGTTCATTTTATATCATTTCAATTTTATTCCATTTCTTGTCATATCATTTCTCATTTTTTTCTTTCCATCATCTCATTTCATTTCTTTCTCCTTTATTCTATCTTCTTATATATCTCTTTCATATTTTTCCCATCATCTCATTTCTTTTCTCTCTCTATTACATATACCATTTCTACTATTTTTCCCATTTCTTTTCTCTCTCAATTTTTTTCTTTTCCATCATTTATTTATCTTTACCATTATCATTATTTCTTTTTCTTCCCCCTCTCTCATTTCTTTATTAGCATTATCTCTTTCTCTTTTCATAGACTCCTCTTATTCTAGTATGTTACAATTAGCATTTTCTCTTATTTTATCCCTTTTTCTCTCTTTCTCTTTCTCACACCCCCTCTTATTCTAATAGGTTATATTTTACTTCCATTTTATAACTTTCTCCCTTTATTCTCTTCCTCTTTTATTTTATTTTCTTATTATCTCTCTCTCTCTATTTTATTAGGTTACAATTGGCCACTCTCATTTCATTTTCATCATTTATCTTTATCATTATCTCTTCTTTATTCTATTTTCTTCTTATCACCCTATCTCTCAATTTTATTAGGTTACAATATATATATATATTAATGAGAGATGTATGTTAGGAATAACAAGAAATCAAAAACAAAATGCATGGGTGAGAGAACAAACATTTGTTACTGATCTCATTGAAAGAATTAAGAGACTGAAATGGAATTGGACTGGATATATTGCTTAAAGAGATGATAATAGATGGACAATTGAAATCTTAAACTTGATTTCAAGAGCTTGTAAAGCAGGAACCACTTGCGAATTGTATGGATGAAATAAGGAAGTGTGCAGGGGTGATGTGAAGAAGAGAAGCTAGAAATCAGAAAAGATGGATTGAACTTGGTGAGACCTTCATTTCGCAGTAGATTGATAATAGTTGAAGATGATGTTAATTAAAAATATAATTAGCTTTATATATGTGTGTGTATATAAAGCCAATTGATTATATTTTTAATTAATATTTTGTCTTTTATAAACACACACATAAATATAGGTGGTGCTCTATTTACAGAAGTAGTCTATTTTATACTTTTTGTGCATTAATATCTTGAAATGCCTCTTTAATGAAAAGAGTCTTATTAATCTTTCATATCCATTATAGTTTTATATAGAACAGACCACAAATAGAATTGTTTTGGCATGTTGGAATACTGAAATAAATAATTGGGGGGGAAAAAAAATTAAGATAATATACAATAGAAATGAAGTGAATTGGACAGATATTTAAAGGGTTGACGAATTATAAAAGTATATGTTTGAAACGTTTGTGGATAGTTGGAAAAAGAAATTAGGCAAAGAAAAGAAGTTAATTGATGATCAAAAGATGGTAAGTAACTTCAAATATTTGAAGAGTTAAAACAAGGAAGCAGAAAGGCTTTGATAAAATGGTCTTGTTGGGTTTGTGGAACCTGTTATCAGTAGATAACTATTTTGGTGCTGATGAGAAGATATTCATGTTAAGTGGATTAATCATTGATCAGAATATTGACTTGGAATTATAATTAATCTTTGCCATAAATAATTAAATAATTCTGCCAATAAATATATTTTTAAAAGAAATTTTGTTATTGGCTTGATACATTGTCTGAAATATGCTGGAACATAAGTTAGAAAATCTTTTCCAAATAAAGAATCTTCTCTAAGGTGTTTTTGATGAATTTTTGACAAAATTTTGAGGAAAAGAAAAAGTGATCAATATCTATTGACAATAGGGTGTGCAGAAATATACTGTTTGAGAATTTTAATACTTTTTTTAATGAAATAATAAGCTGATATAAAGATATTAGTACCTAATCTAACTTTCTTCTCTTTCATAAATATACATATCTTGCATTTATGTATTTTTACATTATTATAGTTAATTTTTTCTATATGAAATAGGATTACTATATTGCAATTTCTGTATGCATTCCTATCAAATAAATAAAATACATTTAATGCCACTTTTTGTTTTCATTAAAATAATTATTTATTTTTATCACTTTAGGTCAGTTTAAAAAAATGCATGTACAGAAGCAAAAAGAATTATTGAAAGAATATGAAAAACAGGTAAATTTTACATTTAAATTTTCAATATAATTACATTCCTTTCTTCTGCAGTTTGTTTTATATTATGTTTCATAATTTTAACAAAACAAAGCATCACAACTTCTTACATTTAATCAACATTTAAAGACAGAAAAAGACCCCCTTCCTTCTCATGTCTTTACAGATATTGAATAATCAATGCACACTAGATTGCAGGAAAGACTTATTTTATACTGTCATTTAATTAATGGACACTGTCTACTCTTTTTATGTTTAGATAAAGCAGGTGTTTCTGCATGTAAACTATATTTTTAGATATCCTGTTAGCTAAGTTATGATTCTCTTACTATTTGTTAAGTCATTCTTCCAACTCTATTTTTTCACAATTCCAATATTCTATTTTCATAATCTCAATTTTTGTTAAAAAGACCTTTAAACAAAAATGATAGAATCTCTACCATTATTTTTAAATTTCTTCCACTCTCCATAATTTATTTTGATCCTCTGTCAGTCTTCTTTACTTCACAAATAAGTATTCATTATTCTTGCTTGTATTTTTGGTAATAAATTTACATCTACAATCAAAATCTGTTCCATTTTTGCCTTTAAGGTTATCATACATATTTTTATATTCTATATATTTTTTTATTCTTATACAATTGTTAACTATTTTTTTTATATAGTCACTTTTCATAATTAATCAATCTATTATATTCTCTACTCATCTCATTTTTTATATAAATATATAGAAATAAAATTCTGTCTATTAACATGGCTTATTGCATTTTTGTGTCCTCTCCACATAATTAAATTAAAGCATTGTTTTTACTAATTTATTTTTATTTATATTGTAATGGTATACTTATGCTGGTATACTTATGCTGTTACATCATTTTAAAATGAAAATTAAAAAGGAAAAGATCCATAAATAAAATTGATATATAAAAATATTCAAATTCAAATAATAGTTATAAAATTGCACAGATGGAAAACTATTAAATAATTACTTAAAAGTAAGTTAAAGTTAAAAAAAAAAGAAAAATTTAAAGATAAAAGATTATTATTTTTTAAAGTAATGTAAAAGTAAATAATAATGTTAATTAGTTTCTATTCAAAAAAATTATGTTTAAATCTTAGTAGAATGGAAATGATTGTTCTATTAAAATATAATAAATGTAAAGCAAATGAGCCCTTGGGGCACTTAAACGATTGAAAGTCAGATAATAGATAAAAATTAAAAGATTATGGTGTTTCCTGCTTTGGAGTAAACTGACCAATGCAGTTATCAACAAACACACAGTCCAGAAAGGAAAACCATCATGGCCAATAAGATCAAAGCAATGTTAGAAGCAATCGATCCGAAAATTTAGTGATAAGGGAGGCCTAATACCATAAAAAGAAAAATAATTGAATAGAAGGGGATTGATTATTGATTAACTATTGTTTGATTATTGATTGAGTGGCAGTGACCGGTCTAAAATATTTTGCAATTGTATTGCGGACTCCATGATGTAGGGTTTCACTCAGTGCAAGCCAGAGTAATCAATGGATGCCAGAAGGCTTGTGCATAAAATTCCCATCTAATGCCTACTCATCCAATATCCCCAGACTAGTTTCTGACTTGTGACCTTCGTCAATGAGGAGCTTTGAATCTGAGAGCACTATACCTAGATCATGGAGAGTTTTGCCTGTTTTAATAACAGTTATAAGCAAGCATAAGAAATGGAGATCATGTGATGTTTATTGGCTTTTTCTCTTATTTACGCCAGAAGAGGCAGCCTCCCAAATGACGGTTCCTGAATGAATGGCAAGCAGTGGTTTCATCTCCAAGGAAAACAATATACAAAACATGATAACTAGGATGGACTTTCCATAACATGGCACAATCCGGAGGATTCATCAAGACTTACTGGGAAGTATAAACTTTTATATGCAATACGAACTTTTAAATAGATATCTTAAACAAACTTCAATTCATAACTTAAGCATAACTTCTAAATAAGCTCTTATCTGACAAGCAAAAGCACTCTAAATTAATTATTAATATTTCTCTCTTATGTATAATGTTTGCTATCAATCCCATTTTTTTAACTAAATTATTTAACCTACACGCAATTTTAAAATTTAGAAACTGATAAATAGTTGCGTAAACATTTCGTTATATATGTATGAGATTCTTAGGAAAATTAAAGATTTAAAAAGATAAATATAATCGTACTGTAACATAATTAAATCTATTACACATCACAGTTTGTACTCGCTCTAAATAATTTTGCAGAACTCTGGTCATGTTACAGTTTGAGAAATACAATATCAGGTCCCCCACAGGTAAATCAATTTGTACATTTTTAAAATCAACAAGGTATTTTTTTTAGATTATCACTGACTAAAAAGTAAAAAGAAAATTAATGTATTTTAAAAAAAAAAAAAAAATAATACATTTTCTCATTTTAAATTATTAATCAAATAATTTATATATATATATATGGATTTTCTCAAAATATGAAAATGAAGACTGATTATGATGAGTTAGAAGTTAACAATTACAAATACCTTGGTCAGATTATTAATACAGACGGAAACATAATGGGTGAAATTAATCATAGAATTAAACTTGGTTGGAGTGCTTTTGGTAGAAATAACTTGATACTAAAAGGAAATATGCCTATGTGTTTGAAAAGAAAGGTTTTTAATACATGTGTTTTACCAGTTCTTACTTATGCATGTGAGACTTGGACACTTAATAATCTCACATGCATAAGTAAGAAAGAGAGTTAAGACTACTCAAAGAAGTATGGGGAGATTCATGTTAGGAGTAACAAGATGAGATCGAAAACGCAATATATGGGTAAGAGAATAAACAGGAGTTACTGACTTCATTGAAAAAATTAAAAGACTGAAGTGGAATTGGGTTCGATATATTGTTAGAAGAGATGATAGTAGATGGACAATTGAAATTTTAAACTGGATTCCAAGAGATTATAAAAGATCCAGAAAAAGATCAACATGTGAGATGGATGGATGAAATAAAAAAGTGTGCAGAGGTGATGTGGAGAAGAAAAGCTAAAGATTAGAGAAGATTGATTGAACTTGGAGAAACCTTCATCCTGCAGTGGATTGATAATGGTTGATGATGATAATGATTTCAGTCTAGTTTACAAAAATGATATTAATTTTAGCTAATTTATTAAATATTATTTAATTTTCATATGAATACTGATATTTTCATAAAGCAATGCCTCTTAGCAGGTGCAGATATACATATAAATATTACTAAATATTTAATAAATTAGGCATTTTAATTTGTGATTTTTTTCATAGACTTTTGAAAATAGCATTAAATAGCGTTTTCTTTGATTTCTTGTTTTCGTAATTTATATTTTAGAGCAATTGCAGAGATTTCTTTCTGTTGCCTTAGGTATTTTAATTTTACACCGACTTCTTGCCTTAGGCATTTTAATTTTTGTTTTATTTCATAGACTTTTGAAAATAGCATCTAATAGCGGTTTCTTCGATTTCTTGTTTTTGTAATTTATATTTTAGAGCAATTTCAGAGATTTCTTCATGTTGCCTTAGGCGTTTTAATTTTACAGCGATTTCTTATTTTTGTAATTTGTATTTTAGAGCGATTTCAGAGATTTCTTCATGTTGCCTTAGGTATTTTAATTTCACAGTGATTTCTTGTTTTTATAATTTGTATTTTGAGCGATTTCAGAAATTTCTTCATGTTGCCTTAGGCGTTTTAATTTTACATCGATTTCAGCGATTTCGGATAGAAATTTATCACTTGCATGCTTCTTGGTGGTTACTGCAGCATCGCCTAGTGGCACAGTAATAGCTAAGCAACTAGTCCCCTATTTGCAAAAGAAAAAAGAAACCTAATATTATTCTCCAAAAAAAAAAGACTTGACACTTTATTTTTCTCTTGGTTCCATCTATAGGAATCCCCATCTTTATTCCTAATCTTTTTATCTCGATCTCCAATTGTCTTAGAAACAAAATAAATAATGGTGTTAATTTGCATTCCAGTTTTAATTCAATTTTGCCTTTGATTCTCTATCCTACAATTAGTATTTATAAAAATTATCTTTATAAAGACATAGTTATTCTTAATAAATTGTTTTTAGTATTTTCAAGACCTCTTTGTAATCTAATTTTATTCACCTTATATAAGTCTTTTCTATATCTAAAAATATAAAAAATACCAATTTATTTTTATTAGATATTTCAATCATCTGAGATACAATAAATAAATTATCTCCTAGTTGTCTTTTTAAATGAACTCCATTCTGAATGATCCGCCAAAACTTTACTCTCTTCCATCCATGTTTTAACGCTATCCATTAGGTGGTATTTAAATAATTTATAAATTGTAGAAGTTATTGCTATTTATCTACAGCTAGTTAAAAGTCTAATATCGTTTTTCTTTTCTTTTAAATAACGATGCAATTCATATTTATCTGGAATCTTATTATGAACTGTACTTGTATTAAATTTTTTTCTTAAACTAAGTCTTGCATATATTCCTCTACCTACTATTACTTCTCTTACCATATCATCTGATTCTTTTTTACTTTTATTAATTTGTCTATTGCTCTATTTAAGTCTGAACTCATCACTTTGTCTATCTTTGCTTAAATTAAGTCTTCTAATGAATTACATTCATTTATTAATTCTCTCATCCAAAGTTTTTATTATAAATTTATTATGTATTTTTAAAAATGTTTTTGTGTTTTCGTATTCACTTTTCTCTGCACTTATTAATGTAACTTCTTATTTTTCCATTTTTATATATCAAAACTTTTTCACAATTTTTTCCAGAATGTTAATTTTCTCCATATATTTTTCATAATGTTCACTTTATTTTTGTTTTAAATTTTTTTTAGCTATTTTTATAATTTTTTTATTTAGTAATTATATCACCTAAACTTATCTACCATATGTTTTTTAATCTTTATAACGTTTAAAATCATCAACTTTTATAATTGGTTTCAAGATAATAATTCCTATCCAACCTATCACCTTTATAAATTTCATTATTTAGTTTTTTAAATATTTACTTATGGTCACTATGACATTTATTTGCTTCCTTATCAAAGTCTTAAATTTTTTTTATTTCTTCTACTTTCTAATTACCAACTCATAATAACGAGTGTACTTAAGATTCTGTCTCAGCCATATAAATTAATAATCATATATTTTACCCAAATTCCCAATTTTCAGCACATCCTCTGGAATAATATTTCATTGATATTCTTTGTATCATTAACTTTATTAATATTATCTATGAGCAATATTTTACAATTATATTTTGTAAATTTATTTATATCTCTACAGAATTTTCAAATACTGTTACTACTCTTTTATGTCACATTAATTTCACCCAATTTTTATCTAATCCATGTTCTTTACAATTTCTTTGTATTATTTTCTGTATCAATAATCCTGTATTCTCTCCCTTCTTAATCTCGTCACATCTATTTAACTTTATCCATTCACATTACTGAAGATGTAATTCTTTATTTCTTCATTCTCTTTACCATTACTAACAAATAAGCAAATAGTTTACACTTTGTGGCTAATTGTTCTAAATCAAAATATATAAAATGCGTTAACATGCACAATTCTTCTCTTATAAATTTTTTTTACAATTCTCTCTATTTATTTATTTATATATCTCTCTCTACATATTTATAAAATCAAGTTTTATAGTAATATATGCTCTTTTCATATAACTATTTCTAAACATCTTTTATAAAAAATTATTTACTTTCCTTATCTTTCCTGTCATTCGATCTTCATCCACATATCCTTTTTTATATGTACTTCTAACATCGAATCATTCCTCTTTTCTATATATATACCATCTCTTTCAAGCTTTCCTGTCATTCGATCTTCATCCACATATCCTTTTTTATATCTACTTCTAACATCGAATCATTCCTCTTTTCTATATATTTACTATCTCTTTCAAGCTAATATCATTTCCCATCAAGTGATTAAATGTTATTCATTACTTCTATAGAAATAGTTATAAAGTTTGGAGAACAAGATCTACTCTTTAATTTGCTGTTCACATTCTTTTTCCAGATTTTATAACTAGTAGTTTTGGAAATCAATATTTTGTGTTGTGTAGATTTACTAATGTTAAAACATTTAAATAAGGAATTTAGAGCTCTTTGACTGTAATTTATATGTAATTTTTTATTATTATTGATGAAAATTGTAATTCTATATATAATCATGAATTTGTTTAGAAGATAGTATGTGCAGGCCAAAGAGCCAGAAAAAATGTAAAATAGAGTAAAAGTCTTTAAATGTAACGTAGAATTTTGGTATTTAATTTTAGTGATTCAAAAAGATTTATCATATATATGATTATTGTTTTGTTTATTAATAATAACTATAAAAATAGAAACTTTTTTCCGCTTCATTTACTGTTCATACTTTGAAAAGATACTAGAACACTGACGAAAACAGTAAATACACTTGATTGTCTGTGATTATTTGCTATTGGTTATTGGATCTTATGATTAAAATAATGTGAATTTTAACAGGCTACAACAATTAGTCATTTCAACATAAATTCAAGATTTTACAAACATTTTGGCTAGCAATGTCTGAATTAATTGGGACATCAAAAGTAATTTTATAGGTTCAAAATTTTTTTAATACTCAGTTATAAGGGAAAATAATAATCTCACTTTCATATGTTATAAAGATTTGAAATTTATGAGCGTAAAACATGGGACTTAGGTTTTCCACTTCAAATTATTATCAGTCAAAGCAAAACTAAAAATCTTACTAGATGACATCAAGCTGATAACTATGTATATCTTTTCTAAATAATATATTAAGAATATCTAATCAATTCTAATGAAAGTGATAATTGGTCACTTCCAGAAATTTCAACTATAATTCCTAGTGATATGTTTTCAAGCCTGTTTAATTAACACTAGAAAAATGAAGACAATGTATTTGAATTTGGATATTTAATGATGTCAATATCTCATTACTGATATATTATTTAAAGAGAAATTAATATTTCCATAAATCTGTCAATTTTGATTTTTTCATTATATATATATATATACAGTATATTAAATTTTATTTAATCATAGTCATTTTTAAGTATTATTTTTCCTCTGCATGATAATGATATCTTTCATTTTGATAAAGTTTTTTCCAGTTATTAGTTTCCTTTTCCTACATCATTCCAGAAATTTTTCTTATCCACTTTTCTAAAACTTGTAGAATCTTTTGGAGTACAATTTTAAACTTCAGTTATTCATCTATTATTTCTTCTTGCAAGATGACAATCAAGCTAAAGCCTGTTTGATTTCTAAGCTATGAATTTCATTTCCAATGTCCCCCACATCTTTTACTGTTTTATTAAAGCCCAAATATCAGACTCTTAAATAAGCATTGATAAAACACTTTTATTAGAAATTTTCATATCTGTAAATATATTTTTTTAATACTAAATTCATAAATTTAATTTTATTGTTAATATCATCCATTAATAATTTGTCCAAGAAATTGTTTAACTTATGATTTATTATTATTAGTCTTATTTATCCATTTTTTTTTTTTTTTTGAAAAGCCATCAAACATAGTGTGTTTCTCAATGAAAAAGTAACTGTTTTTTTTTTTCATGCCGCTTACAGTCCCACTTCTGTTTGAGTGCATTTGTTACATAGCAGTATAATTTAGCTATTCTCCACAAAAATAACATCTCTAGATTATGAATTACAACATGAAATATGACTGTTTTATATCTTAACTTTGGAACAACATACTAACATTAAATTTTGTTGATATTGGGAAAACTATTGAAATATTTGAAATAATTCAAATTATGTATGTGAAGCCATGACTCACGAATGTTTTATATGATTGAAACATTTTTTGATGGCAGGGAGAACTGGAAGATTATTTACAAAAATATAAAACATATTACCACATTTCTCAATCCAGATATACTAACACTAAATTTTTTATTATGAATATCTAAATTATGTCACTACACAGCACATGCATTAACTTAAAGATAATGCTGAAGGGAACTTTGAGAGAGAACCAGTCGTTTTTTCGTTGGGACACTATTTAATTTTAGATTTTATTAGCATTTGTCTTTAGTCTTACTTTGATGTTTGTATCTGATGCTTTTTTTGTATCATATCCTGCAGCTTTGAAGCATTTATTATTTATGAAAATAATTATAATCTAATGATTTAAGTAATTTCATTTATTTTTGCTATTCAATTTAATTCAGACTTCTTTCTGAAAACTGCTCTAAAAAGTTATAAATACAAAGTCTTGTTATACAGGGTTTGGCACTGTTATTTTTCTCAGTATCATTATATAGTCTGATGACTGGTATTACACTTTGATCAATATTCTTCAAAATTAGATTATCTTTGTCATGTTGTCCCAAAGCTTATAAAATCAAATGTCTTTTCATAATTTATAAATTTTAATGCAAAATGGCAACACGTACTCATTTGTTTGATGCAAACTACTATACTATGAAATTTTCTATCGTTGATTGACTGTTGAATAAATATTCTAATTTTAAAACTAATAATTTTGTAATTGCTAATATGTTTTTCACTTTTTGTAAATTAACAGTATTGTTACTATATTATTCCAGTCATCTTGTATATCCATATTAAAATAGGCAAAAAACTCACTATACGTATTGCCACACAGCAAGCTAGAGTAATCAATGGATACCAAAAGGCTTGTGCATAAAATCCCCATCTAGTGTCTCCTCATCCAATATCCCAGACTAGTTTCTGGCTTGTGGCCTTCATCAGAGAGGAGCCTTGGATCTGAGAGCACTGCACCTAGATCTTAGGATCTAATGCAATCCTCCAGAAGCCACCTTTATCTCTACTTAACTACAAAACTATGAATCTTAAATTGAAAACATCTTAATATTTTCAATCCAAGCCCATCAGCTTATATAGTCATATAAGTCTAACTTAGTTCAATACCCATACATTTTGGTGTCTGGTTCTTTAATAATCACAGCCACCAATATCCTATTAGGTAGGATTGGTTTTGAGCTTATAAACATCACATGATCACAATTTCTTATGCTTTCTTATAACTGTTATTAAAACAGGCAAAAAAGCTCACCTTCTTGAATCCATTGATTACTCTAGCTTGCTGTGTGGCAATACGTTTAGTGAGTTTTTTGCCTGTTTTAATAACAGTTATAAGCAAGCATAAGAAATTGTGATCATGTGATATATATTGGCTTATATCCGTATTATTTAGACATTGCCTATTGTTTTCTACTTTTACAATTGCTTTTTCTAAAATATTTGTAATGAATCAATTATTTCCCAAAAATCTTTCATTCTCATCTCTTCATTCAAAATATCATTTCAAATGGTGGTAACCTTATTGAATGGTTTTTCTTGTTCTATTACTGTAGAATTTTGTGTTGCTTTTTTAAAATCCTTAGTGAATATTTTCTATTTTTCATTTTAAGCATTTGTCTTGCATATATTTGAAAAAAAAATTTACTCTGTTTTTCTTTAATTTGTCAATCATCCAAATTTATTTAGGCTTGGAACTCCTTAGACTCTTAAAATTCAGACTCATTTCTGCCACTACTATATCATAGGCCAAATCTTAGCTAGTTGTTGCTTTCCTAAATTTAATTGGATCAAAACTGATTTATCATTTTCATCTGATAAAGATGATAGGATGATGATATAATTAAATTTAATAAAGATGATGTTAGGAGTTCTTCTTTGGCTGCTTATAGTTTTTACACATTAAAATGTAATAATACTAATACTATTATATGTATACACACACACACACACATGTAATATTGCTATCTTAGATGTAGATAAAAAATTATAGTCTAATTATTCATAGAAAATCAGTCACATTGGATTAATATATAATCCAATTGAAATTGTGTTTGTAACATATTGACTTTGTAATTTTTGTTATTTTAAACCTTATATTAAATATTATCATATGTTTCATTTTCTTGGAGAAAAATTATCAATTTTCCACTTCTTTCATTTCTTAACTATAATGTATAATTACATAAAATATCATTTTTCTGATCTACCATAGAAATCCAATTCCCCTCCACTATCATCTCTACCATTTCATTATATAAATGTTTTTTACTTTCATTGTATGATTTTTTTCAGTTCCTTTACATATGATTTATATCAGTTTTATTCTTTTTTGTTTTACAAATTATGCATTTTTTTTTTTTAATTATGGTTAATTATAGGAAAAAAGAATTAAATCTTTAAAAGCATCGGGTAAATCTTCAAAAGTAGCAGTGAGTATTTGATTAATATTTCAATTTAACATAATTTTTTTTTAGTCATAAATATGTTCCTTATTTTATAATATTTATATTATGAAAATCAAATAAATGTAATATTATAGATAATACCAAAATTATAAAACAATTGGAGAATATAGTGTGTATTTTTGAATTTATAAATTCACTTTAATTGTAAATTTTAACACTGCTAAATGGTTTAATGCTTATGTTTGATCATAAAAGATGTTTGTTATCATGTGATGGTATGTAAACATTTGATTATAATCTGCCATAATTATTAGCAGATACTTATTTTGTGGAAATGATTTAATCTTCATTTTATTATTCATAAATAATTAATATTAATAATTATTCATAAATGATTATTAATAATAGAAAACTATAATAATTAATTTTAAACAATAACTCCTTTAAAATAATGTAAAATGATAAAATTATGCTAAAAAAAATCTCTACTTTATTAATGCTTTATCAACGTCAGCTTCGGGACATGCACTCTGAAATCTCAACTTTAAGCAAGGACCCCAAAATAAAAATATGAGTATGTTTAAAATTGAAGAAATTCACAAAGTAGCATGTTTTGACTTTTATAACTTGTTAATGCTTCCTAATTTGCAAGAATTAGAAGTGAATTATACAAGGTATATTCTGTAAAAATAATTTAAACAGATTGCATTGTATGTTAATTCAAAATTTTATTTTTTTACTGTGGATGCTAGATCAGTACTCAATTTAAAGTTCCAAGAAAATATGATACTGCTGTATTAGTGTGTTCATACTGCTTGATAGCATTGTTTCTATGCAAACACACAAATATAACATTTCCAGGCTCACCATGTTATTTGTGAAATAATAATCATACGGGTTAACATAATTCATTTTTAATAAATTACTGTAATTTATAACAATTTTACATTAACATGCGTTTTTGCAAATATTATATTATAATTCCCCGTGTACGACAAACTTTACCAAGTCTACTCTCATTTCTTGAGAGATAACTACAACATGGCAGAAAAAATGATAATGCTTTAATTAGCCAAGTGTATTTTTTTGTAATTTTTGAAAAGGAAAATTATTTATTTATTACAATAGCTTTCTTGGAAAGAATATGGGATTAAGGTATGGTGAATATTAATGGCACACCTATTAATAACGATTAATAATTTCCAAATTGATTGGTTATTGTTTTTTTTTTTGTTTTTTTTGAGATTAATAAATGTATTTTTTTTTATAATTTCTTTTTGTCTCTGGGTATAACTGAGAAATTTTACAATGAACATTTTATCATATGGGTTAACATAATTCATTGATTTCCTTAATAAATTACTGTATATTCAATATCAATTTTATGATAAATTTAAACCTTTAACAAGTGCCTACAAATTTCATATTAGTCCTGCAATATAGAGGGGATATGTAATTTTAAATTAAATCTACTTAATTGCAAACCTATAACAATTGAAAGTACTGCATAGTGGCCTTGGAGACCAGGATACCAAAAGAAAAAAAAAAAATTATTAAAAATTCACAGTTTGATGTTATTGTTATTTATCAGAAAAACTTTTACAATTCAAATTGTTGAGGTTTTATAATTTTGAATTAAATTTAAAGCATTTTTCTTGTCGTAAATATTAAGTCATTAAATTTTTTAAAGCTGAATAAAAAAATGTAACTATTTATAAACTTAGGCTAGGCCAGCCGCTTACGTGATGTTGTTTCTCTGCTAAAAACCCAGAAATATGCCGTTTACATGGACCAATATTTCTGTGCTGTTGCAGAGAAACTTTTGGCTTATAGAACAGTTCTGTTCATATTTTAGCCACTGCAGGCCTATATGGCATTGCACACAAATATTACGGTCCGCTAATGCGCTTCGCGACACGATGGAAATACGCACACTCAACAGATCGCTATCATATGATATGAGGGTGTAGGGAATTTAAGTGGCCATAACTGTTGTAATATGCATTCGAATTAAAGATCTTACCCCCTATCTATGCAAATATGCACACTTAACAGATCGTTATCGTATGATGTGAGGGTGTAGGGTATTCAAGTGGCCATAACTGTCATAATATGCATTCGAATTAAAGATGTTACTCCCTACCCGATGTAGTATTTGATACTAATAATTATAAGACCATCAGGCTTTCCTACAAATTTTGGAAGGTGACAAAAGCTTGCAAAAGGTGATGGGCAAGCACCTTTTCCCAGAACTCACATGAAAAATCACATAAATTACGAATCAAATAAAATGTCTCAGGTTGCATATAGTTTTGGAAATCATAAGCTTGGTTTGATCAGTGATGACAAATTAATTGTCACCCCCCAAAAAAAAAAAAAACCATTAAAATAAGATCAAAACTTTTGACTTTTTCAACTTTCATTTTCCTTTTTTTTTTTTTTTTAAAAAAAAAATACGGCGACTTTTTTTTTGGCTATACAGCGATTTTTGTTTTGCCTTTATTTATATATTGCTGATATACTAAAACTTCTGTTTTTAAAACCAATTTTTATTACCTTTTTTGTAAAAATAAAAACAAACCAAAAATAACTTTGTCTCTATCTTTGGTTTCGGTGACAACAAAGTATTTCTCCCCATCTGTCCCAAAAAAACTAAAATAAGATCAAAACTTTTGACTTTTTCAACTTTTGTTTTTAAAATACGGCGACTATATGGCAATTTTTTTTTGGCTTTATTTGTATTACGTGATGTCTATTTTGCCATTTTTGAAAAGAAAAGGTACAAATATTTGAATAAAATCTTGTATTGTAAATTATTTACAAGAATGTCAAAATATTAGTAAAAAAGTCATATCAAATGGCAAAATATTTTTTAAAAAGGCAGAGAAAATGTAAAAATATTTTAATAAAAGTCAGACAAATTGGGAAAATTTTTTAATAGAAGTTGGAGAAAATATAAAAATATTTTAAATGTAGTCTGCCCTGGATTGATATAATTGTGTGTTTTTAGCAGAGAAACAATGCCACCAAGCGGCTGGCCTGACCTACCGATTAGTACCCTGACAACAATTTAAAATGCTGTGCAGGGATCTTAGTGTTAATTATTTTTAAATTTTTTTCTCTGTATTTTTTTATTTTTATTCGAACAGTCTAATATTAATAAGTTCATTTTGAATTTTATGGATTTTTACCATTATTTTTATTTTAGATAAATGATCTAATATGAATTCTATTTATTATGCTAGCCAATAATGATTCTCTTTCATAATGTTCTTTTAATATCTTATAAAAACAGTAGATATTAGTGAACTTGGACTTGCCTCCGGAATTTCTAAAAAAAATTAGGAGCTAAAGCATGGCTGGCAAAATCTTTTTTTAGTAATATTATTCATATAGAAACTGTTCCAAAAATTTGGCATAAAACCAAAACTAAAGTAGTCTTAAAACAAATCTAGCAATCATTCAAAAAATTACCATTCAATATCATTATATATTATGTACAAGCCATTTGGAAGAATCATATTATAAACAATTTTTCCATTAGTTGAGAGCCATCTACTCTCTTGAGAAGACAACATTTAGGCCGGAAGAAGGTGCTCTGAACAAGTTGTATCTTTAACATTCATATTGCAAAAATTTTTCAAAATAAATTAAAAACTGGTGCTACTTTAATAGTCTAATTATAGCTTATGGTTTTCTTTGGAAAAATGGTCTTCTGTAAGTTTTTAAAATCCTCAAATGCAGAACAAGTATCAGTTTATTGATCAAATGCACTTCAATAAAAAATTCAAGTGGCATTAATAGTCATAGTAGATAAAAATTTCCCAGAATGGTCTACCATAGAATTCACTCCTTTTACTTTATTTACCATATGCATCAGTGATTTTCGAGAAACAGAATGCAGAAAATTCATCCATGCTGATGATATTACTTTGGCTTTACAAAAGACATCCTTTCAAAAAATAAAATAAATTCTCAATAAGAATGTGAAAAGTTAGAAAAATCTTTCAAAAATTGCAATCTTATTCATAATTATGTGAAGATTTTCTGCCCAATTTATCATCTAAATAACAGAAAGATCTTATAATCTGAATATATTTTTTTCCCCACATCACCTTTACGTTATCTAATGTAAGTTTCCAAATCTAAAAGCTTCTGGTCTTTATATTGGATAGGTCAGCATTTAATAGGGATTTTATTAAACACTAACATGGCATCTATTGATTATTAAATCTTACATTAGATAATGTTATAAGGAAAAAAAGAATTTGCTACTGTTTAACAGCATTATGTAAGCAGTGATATGTCCTACTGGTTTTATATCAACCTTGACCAAAAGTATATAGAGGTGACTAGTTGTTAAAAGCCTAAGAACACTATAATATATGAATATTGAATTGGTTTCAGATCTATATGCAAAATGTCTTAGATTGAAAACATTGATTTGGGCTGCTAGCTTAATAGTAAAATAAAAAAGTAAAGAATGGCTGCTAGAGGAAAGGTGTAATAGATCCAAAAAATCCAACTGTATTGCTTCCAGATTCAAAAATTCTATTCTCGGGATATTGAATAGGGCAGCACTGGATAGGGATTTATTAAGCACTGCGATTTGGCATCTATTGGTGAGAAAAAAAGAATTTGTTATTGTGTTAACTATTATGTAAGTACAGATCATATGATGTCTTATGGTATTTAATATAATCTTATGCAACAATAGATCGAAAATGTTACCCCATGCTCTTTATATTTCAAAAGATATTTTATAGATCAAGCAGAAGATTACATTATGTTTTCTTGATATACATCCAAAGTATATGGAAATTACAAATTATTTCTAGATAATGCAAAAAAAAAGTATTAAATTATTTTTCTGTCATTTTGAGGATACTTATATCACATTAGTGACCTAGGTTATTGATCATTAGAGTCCTTGCGGCTTTAAATATATTATGAGGGATATAATCTTATTAGCTCTTTTTCTAAAGATATTTAATTTGTGAAAAAGGTATTTGAATGTCTTCTTGGGTTATGATTGTACATAAATGTGTATCTTGAATACATAATGCATGCTTACCTTGTTGTCAGCAAAAAAAAAAAAACCCTTTAAATAAAAATTAAGCCATGATTTCATATTAATATTTGAGTAGTTAAATAGTGTAGAAATTTCTGCAAACATGTTATCAAAACATGCACATTCAAAGAATAAATGGGTTTAACTTTCTTATGTGTATGGCATAATCATCATTTTTCTTCAACATTTCTGCAATGTTTTTTGACTCTGAAGAAATGCAATGTAGGTAAGAGAATCCAGGTTTAATTTGAACAGAAAATCCAATTATTTTGGTTCATTTTCCTAATAAGTTGATTGTTATTTAAATTTAGTATTATTTCTCCACAATACGTTTTAATTGCTGACAAGAGACTTCGTAAACATTCCAATATTTGAATTTGTTCATGAGCGAACAATAGGATAAATTTGTGATTGAAAATAATAGATATTAGAGTTTTAAAATATATAGTAACTGGGGGGCACTATGTTCTCAGATGAAATTTTTGTCCCAGTTACTAGATGGATGTATAATTTTACACAAAAAGAGGTTAGATTTATAAATTTTTGTAATTTAAATATATTAATATTATAAAGTCTTAATCCATTTTATGTTAATGGTTATTGAAGATGATCTGAGAGATTTGGATACCAACTGACTATCCCAGAGAAATTTTCTACACATAGAATAGGTGTTATTGGAAAAGGTTTTTTTTTGAATAGTATGATGGGAGAATAATAATGAGTGAAATGAACAGTGGTATTTTTTAATAGAGTGAAAGATAAAATTTCAAAAGCGAGTTAATAGTTTTTTCAATTTTGTCTTTTAAGTTTTTTTCTGATTTTGTGTGCACCTTACTAAAGAGTTCAAGTAGAATGGAAAACAAAGAGATTGACTAGGCTCTCCTTTAAAGAATCACTTATTGATTTTACCAATATAGATTAAACAGGTGCATAATTTTTCTATATTAAATTCAAGCTTGTATCATTTGAATAATCAGCCAAAATTTTTTGAAGTATGAGGATTTGTTTTTGTGATGAGAGAAAAATTGAGAAATTGTCCATATAAACAATACAAATAATGCAATTGTAATATTGAATTTCAAATAATGCAAGTAATATTAGCTTTTAGTTTAGGAATATGCACTCCAGGCTGTTCTTGTTCAATTTTTTGTTAGTAGAGGAATTATATAGCATGTAAAAAAGAGCACTTAATGGGGGGGGGGGGGACTTGAGGTATTGAGCAATGAGGGGAAAAAAGTGAAAAGTATCTAACATTTAAAGTAATAAGCATATAGAGAAATGATTTTGGTATTGATGTATTTGCTTGAGTTTTAATCAGGTGGTCAACAGGGACATTATCAAACATTGCCTTAATATGCAGATGAACTATTTGAAGACTATACATATTTTCAATCCTGATTTTATTACTATCTTAAAGAGAGAAGGTGTTTGGCTAGTGGAGGCTCCTTTATTTGAAAATTGCATTTTAGACAACTCTGGCAAGAGATGTAGTTCAATCTTATCTTTCGATACTAATTTCAGAATTTTAATGCCAAGTGAAGTTATGGAGGTAGATTTAACTTTTTAATCACGGAGATCTTATCCTCTTTTTTGATAGATAGAACTAATGATCTAGGATATAGTCCATGGATGTGGTAATAATCTTTTGATAGAAAATTAGTCACGTTTAAGAAATATTTTGCACTAAATTGATTCAAAAGGATATAAACAAAATGAGGAATGCTGTGCATATAGGTGATTTGTTTTTAGTATTGATGCTAGTTTTAGTATAAATTCGTTAGTTGTAAATTTACAGTCATTCTCAGGGCTACCCAGAAAATTTTGGGAGGGTTGCTTTTATCACCATTGTATCATATATCATAGATCATATCACTCTTCTAATCCCTAATTTGAGACTTCTGGCCCTGGAGGATGAATTGCACAAAGCAATAATTTTCACAACTTCAATAAGTGATGAGTAGACTAGAATAAGGGCATTGAGTGAGGAATACAAAACTACATGTTATAGCCTAAATTAATAAATAGCAATAAAAAAAGATATTTCATTACTAGACTCTATATCTGATATAAGTACATGTGGTGGGCTTTGGGTCAACTACTTTTAATTAAAGTACCCAATTCACTCAAAAATTCAAGATGGAATCATCACTGATGATGATGACTGTGCTATTTAGAAATAACATTATATTGAGTTTAGTTTATTTTTCTCATGTAAGGAAAAATTTAAAATAAATTTTAAGAATGTAGAGTTGTGAAGCTAGCACTTTAAGGATAACTTTTTTAATACTAGCATTTTATTAATGAATACTATGTCTATCTGTATCACATTAAACTTTTAGACCATCATTATCATTTTGAATCATTATCGATCCAATGCATGATGAAGACCTCTTCAATCAATAACTTTTTTTTTCCATATCACATTAACAATCTTCTTTATTTTATTCATCCATCTCATATGTTGTCTCTTTCTAGGTTTTTTATAATCTCTTGGGAACCAATTTACGACTTCATTTGTCCATCTGTTATAGTTTCTTCTAACAATACTATTCAGCCCAGCTCTATATCTGTTTCTTAATTCTTTTAATGATATCAATGATATCTTTTTGTTTTCTCATCCAAGTATTTCACTTTTAATTCTTTCTTGTTATTTCTAACATGTATCTCTGTATATTTTATTAAGGGTATAAGCTTCAAGTCTATAAATAAGAAGTAGTAAATACGTTTATTAAAAATATTTTTAAACACATAGGCCTTTTTTTTTAATAGTAAGTTATTTTAACCCATTCCACCTAAGTTTAATTCTATGAATAATTTTATCCATTAAGTTTCCATTTGTATTACTTAGCAGATTAAGATATTTGTAATTGTTAACTTCTTCTAATTCATAATTACTAATCTTTAATTTTTTCTAAAAATTCTATTGGATATTACTTTAGTCTTTTTTAGTATTTGGCTTTAGTCCTACTTCCTTTCTTTTAGCTGATAATTTCTTTAGTTTCCATTTTAGATGATAAAATACTTGTTGTAAAACTGCTGTAAAAATTTTTAGAGATATAAAATCACTCTATTATTCACTTTTCTTAATGTTAATCTTTTTGATATCATCACCATATAATCTAATCACTATTGATATATTCAGAATATGAAAATATCTCTGATCTATATTAATGGTTCAAAGTTTTAATTATTGTAGACATGCTTATAGAATTGAATGCCTTTTCATAATTTTTAAATCCAAAGCATAATGGCAGTTCATATTCATTGATTCTTTTTATAACTTCTCACAAAATTTTGTGTGGTTCACTGTATCACCGTACCAAAAATTACCTTTTTAAATCCAGTTTGTTCTTTTGGTTGGTTTGAATCCAAAGTTTATTATAGGTAAATTGTAATTATCTTGATAAAGATTTTGTATAGAAATGATAGAAGATTGGTAGAGTTCTAATATCATTAGAAAAGTTTAATTTTAGTTAAATAGTCCAATATAAAAATACAGCTAGAACACCATCATCACAAACCTTCAGAAAAACATTCTAATATCTTATTTATCATTCTTCCTAAATGTAAATATTATTGTTCCACTTTCCAATCATCTGATGTCTTTATTATTTAGAAATTTGATATATGGTTTTGCCTCCATTTTTTCTTCATCTGCTTTTTTCAAGATGTCAGTAATAATTCCATTATTTCCTCGAGCTTTTCTTTTTTATAGATTTAATTGCACTTTTCATCTCTTCAGTTAACATGTTGGCAATTCAGAAGATGTTTCAATTGTAGAAGGTAGTTTTTTTTTCTTTATTGTTATATAATTCTTTATAGAATCCAATATTTCATGATGACACTTCTCTTTTTAATAATGTTCCAACTTTTCTTCTTATTGCTAAAATAACTTTTTTTCCAAAACCAAGATACTATTTTATATTTTTGAAGCATGTAGATAACAAATATTACCATGAGAAATATAGCTGGTGCACTCAAATATATAGCTTTCTGTTTTTTCATATATTTGTCCATTTTATATATCAGAATGGAAGTTGCTCTACAGAAAATATCAAAAAAGCTATTTAAATTAATCTGGCTTGCCAATAATTCATGATATAGTTTTACTACTTAAAACTTTCTGAATCTTTAATCAAGAATTACAAACAAAGAATTATAACAAAAAAAAAATTTTACTTTTTGTAAAGTTCCATACAAATTTCTTTTTCCAGATCCAATGGAAAAGACAGATTTGATCTTTCTAGATCATTTTAGAGTCTCATCAACAGATTAGAACAATCCATGGTGGTTGCATTTATGTACTTCATAAATGGAATTTAACAGATAATGATCTATGTAAGTATGGATAAACATAAGTTATGTTCCACATAGTTAGTGATGATTAAATCTATAGCAAGTAGCAGAATTGAAGGACCTACTAAAGCCATTAATGACTCTTATCTCCTGATTACAATTTCCACAGGTTTCTTTCATTAATTCTGTTAACAATTAAGATGTCTAATGAAAAAATCCATATATTAAGAACTAATTGTGACTATTAATGTTATAACTTCTCTCCGAACCTTACCATTGTTTTATGTGTTAATTATTCAGTTGTCTGTTCTCTCCATTAATCTTCTATGCATGCATAATAAGTAAGTATGTTGTTCTATGTCGTTTTATTTTTAAATGGTTTTAATATTTCAATATCAATAACGACATATTATTTATAATATGTATATGCTTATTATAAAATATTACAGAATAGAAATATAGTCAGATAGCTATTTATGTAAGTGAACAATTTGACAATATCTTGCTTAAGTGTAATTTTTTACATAAGTTAAATTTCCATTGAAAAGCATGTTAAGTATTAATTATAACTTAGTCATAAGGCAGAATAAAAAATAAAAAAAATTAACATTGAAGTTATACCTTACAATATATTAGTGATATTTCAATGAGTTTGAGATATCAAGAAATGAAGGCTGTTCCAATGAATACATCAATTTTTTTTAGTTTTTTACACTTTATGTATGCTAAGAATATATATTCTATTTGAAATGTCTAGCTTATATAAATTGAGATCTATATGTATTTTAACTTTTTGTTTTTTTAATGAATCTTTTTTTTATCAGTTATTTTTATATGTGTTATTTTAAAAGTTACTTTTCATATTTTTGTATTTAATTGAATTTTTAGGAAAAAGATGTAAAAACTCAATTAAGTCGGAAACAAGATAAAGGAAAAGATAAAAAGACTCGTCCTGATATCGATGATACTCCAATTCAGTTGCTTCAGAAACCGAAAGATTATATTGTGAAGTTTAATTTTCCTAATCCAGCTCCTCTTAATCCACCCATACTTGGAGTTCATTGTAAGTGATTATAGTGTTACATAGTCTATCTTATCTTTTTCACAGCTTCAATTTTTTATATTTTTCTTTTTTTTTTTTAATATAGCTATAACATTCTCATATCCAGGTTGTCCTTCTCTCTTTAACAATTTAGATTTTGGTATTGATATGAACTCTAGAAGTAAGTGTTTGACTATTATAAAGTCTATTTTGTTCATTTGTTGTATTTACATGTTTGGACAGAATGTATGTATGCTGTGGTATGTTATTTTTTATTGATTTATGTTGCTACCTTCTATATAAGAAAAAGAAATCCTTCATCACTGGGCAGTTAATTAACTAATGACCACTGCTGTTGAAAGACTTTTGGAGTCGTTTTTGTTTCATAGTAAATTGTTATTGGCTTTATCTCTTTATATATTGTAACCTCTGTGTTCTTCACTTATTCACTTTATTATATTTATAAATGCCCAGGCGCCAATTCTATACAAGATAGAATAAAATTTATAATTGTAAATTGCTTTTAAACTTATTTAAAAGATTCTTATATTGTAATTATTCTATGGCTTAGCTCAATTGAGGTTATAGGATATGGTCTTCATATAGGATGCAAATAAAAGTAATAAAACATTTATGGATAACAATTCTGTAACACTAATTTAATCATATGCCATACATTTATTTAATTATAAAACTATTGCGACATTATCAATTATCATATTTAATATAAGATAGATAATGACGAGGATCGGGTATCTTTTTATCCACATCACCACCTATTCTAAGCAAAGTAGAATATATTATTAGCACTGTAATATGGTGATTTATCATCTCCAGATAGATTAAATAAATTGACTTCTACTGGCTTATTTAGATATTCTAGGGCTATGTTATATTAAGCATATGTGTGAGTTGTATTTTTATATTGGACTATTTCCATCATCTAATATGTGTGTTGAATGTCTTTAGAAAAGTTTAATTTTTAGTTAAATATTCCAAATGCATTCAACTGTTAGTAATATCACAGCAAACAGGTTAGTATATGCACCAACTGTTAGTAATATCACAGCAAACAAATGTTAATAATATCACAGCAAACAGGTTAGTATATGCACTAACTGTTAGTAATATCACAGCAAACAGGTTAGTATATGCACAACGTATAAAGACATTCAACACACATATTAGATGATGGAAATAGTCCAATATAAAAATACAGCTAGAACACCATCATCACAAACCTTCAGAAAAACAATATGTGTGAGTGTGTGTGGAAATGGAAAATCGAACGTATATAATCAAGGAATTCCTATGGGCTATTAATTCAATAAAGCATTTATTAGAAATTAAAAGATAAAATAAATAATAAATAAACAAAAAAAAATAATATTATTTTATGCACTTTGCTAACCAATTACATTGCTCTTATAGTAAAACCAAACTGACTAATATTTAATATATGAATCATATATTTTCGAATATGTGCGTTTTTATAACATTGTAGATGTGATGTATTTCCAAACATATTTTTATTAGCTTATTTATAAAACTTGGATGATGCCATAAATCAATCATTTTTTATACATACTATAAAAATTTATACAACACTTATCTATTATAATCAGTGTATATCATCTAACACTAATTATACAAAAATAAAGAAAGGCAGGGAAAAACAATAACCAAACACTTATACTTATACTTATATACGTGAGGGTTTAATAATATCTCCAAACTCAATCTAAATAATCTAATCGTCCCTTGACCATTTCTACCTCCAACTTATAGCAGACAAGGTTTTAATTCTTTTTTTTTTTAAATAAACTTCATTAACAAAATTGAAGCACAATAAATACAATTTTTTTTAAATAATAATTTATAGCATCACGCACACATCCAAATATCTATAATCACCTATAATATAATTTCTAGATCATATAAAATAATAGACTATCATATTATAATGATATGAAGTTACATTGTTTTGTTTTTTTAAAAGAAAACAAAAAAAAAAAAATTGGTTATACATCTGTTGTAATCAATAACGAAAATACTTATCAATATCCCATCATTACATGTTAAGTTTTTTTAAAAAAAAAAAAAATTTGAAAGTTGAAAGAAACATACATATTAGTTTCAAAGACAACAGTAAATTATAACATAAAAAAAAAATGTCTATCCGATTGTTAAAGCATAATTTGTTAAGAATGACAATAGTTTTTTTTTATCCTAGAATTCCGTTATAGGCATGATAAATGACATTTGCATGCATTGGAATTATTTTATTATATATGCGCGAATAGCAAAGTTATACAGTATAAAATTATCCTCTTGATATAAGATTAAATAGATAAACTCTTTCATTTTAAATTTTATTTTGTAGAATATTGATAGAAAATTATTAAAATTGAAAATCAAGCGTTTAATTATAGCGTTTAATAAGAAAAATTTAGCTAGCTTTATTTTAAACAATTTTGTCATTTTAATATTATTTCCTTTTGGTAATACTTTAAAATAAATCGTAATTATTTAGTTTACATATCATCCAGGCATTTTAAAGGTAGTGAATATGAATCATCGCTTGACAGAAATTTGGAGCTGGTTTCCCTCTGGGGTGTTTATCTCCTCATTTTTATATTATTCTAGTAGTATAATAGAAAATTCTCCACAGTTATATTATTAGAATCCTCGCGATGTTTTTTTTGTTTTATTTGCTCTAATATTCTTAGAGAGTTATTGATTCTTTTAAGCTTTATTTTTTTTTTATAGCTTCTTTCTTGGAATTTTTTTACTTTTCTTCAAGTTTTAAACTCTGTCTCTCCACTCATGCCTTCTGTGTTTTTTTTTTACAATCAACTTTGGAAATGTGCCAGAATTTTTACTTATAAAATTTTAACAACACAATATTTGAATGGAATAAACATAATAATAATAAATAAAAAAAAATCAAATATCAAATATTTATAAATGTTATTCACTATTATACAAATAATCTATCATTTTTAAATATAAGATTATAAACAATACATAATTAGCAAATAATAAATAAAATATAGAAAAGAAAATTCTAATTAATAATATATTTATGCATCTGCTTATTATGATATGTAAATTTTTCTACTACATATAAACATCCCTAATGTTGTTCATCCTCCTCTTTTACTACCAAACACATAATCCAAAGCTCTACCAATCAGTACACCCAATTAAAGTTTTAATTTTTTTAAAATCCTAATTTTAACTAGCAAATTACATCACAATTCATTTTTCTCAGATAATTATCTTTAGCCATTGCCATCACAAATGTGACCTTCCCACATTTCTTCCTGGTGCCAATCTGGAAGGTTACAATCCTTCCCCCTTATGAAAGAAAAATGGAATTGGATAAACAACAATCAATATTAATAGCACATCAAATTTTACATTAAGATCATTCCTCAATTAGAAAATTATCTTTGTCGAATAAACAAAAAACAATAAAACATTTAATGCTTTTACAAACACTTGTTTTTATTATATTTTAGCAACATTAAATAAGCAAAAAAAAACAATTCTATATTAAACAATATAGATAATTTTTATTAATCATGTCTTGCAGGACATGAAATCAAACGGTGAGCATTATAAATAACTTTAAACCTTGCTCGATTATTCTTTATTTCCTTTCTTCTGACAAGTTTATCTCTAAGAGGCATTATGTCAATCTTCTTTAGTCTAGTTTTTACCTTTCTAATTTCTTTTTTTTCATCCATAATCTTTCTAAGATAACTTATCTTAACCTTCTCTTTACTCATCTCTTTGAATTTTACTTTAATTTTTTTTATATGTTTATTGTGATTAATTACCTCTCTCATAAAATCTACTTTGGTTTTCTTCTTACTTTTACGTTTAAGCTTTACTTTGGCTTTGCCTAAATCTCTACCCGGATTAATAACCTTTCTAAGAAAATTCAAATCAAACATCTTTGTATTCTTAATTTTACATTTTATTTTTACTTTACCGACTTCTCTAGCATGACTAACACTTTCTATTAAATATTCCACACTACATATTACATGTTTAGTATCTCCATAAAATATTTTTTTGTAAACATTTGCCTTCACCTTATGTTCTAAATAATCAAGAACACACTTTAAATTAATGTTTTCATTTTTATTTTTAAATTTATTACCTGTAATATCAGTAACCTTAAGCAATTCATTCTCCAAAATTTCTAGATACTTCATGTCTAAGAAAATTATTTCTGTCTTCATTGATTTATTAATTTCTTTCTCTCTACCAAGATTCTTCTTGAAATCCTTAAGCATGTCTATAACTACATTCTTATCTAATTTTGAGTCTTGACCATCTATTTCTCTAAGTTCTTTATATACATTTATTTCATTACTGGCTAAACTAACATTCTTATTAATTTGCATAATTTGGTCATTAATATTTTCTTGCATTTCTAGCTTCATTTTGGGTATTTCTAACCTTGCTTCTAGCTTTGTCTCAGGTTTCATTTCTAATTTTATCTCTGACATTTCTGACTTTATTTCAACTATCCTCTCCTCTGATTTCTTTTGACTCAATTTTATTTCTATTGCTATCTCTTAATCCTGACTTTTTACTTTCTCCTCCACAACTTTCATCTGCTTAACTATACTATCTTTTATTTCTACCATTTCTGACTTCATTTTTGAAACTTCCAATTTTATTTCTGCCATCCTCTCCTCTGACTTATCTTGACCTGACTTTAGTTCTGCAAACATCTCTTCTGACCTTTCTCTATCTTCTACTCGACCAGACATTAGTTCCCTTAATTCTGATTTTAATTGTGCTTGACCTGACTTTAGTTCTTCTCTTAATTCTGATTTCAATTCTGTTTGTCCTGACTTTAGTTGTTCTCTTAATTCTGATTTCAATTCTGCTAACATCTCTTCTGACCTTTCTCTATCTTCTACTCGTCCGGACTTTAGTTCCCTTAATTCTGATTTCAATTCTACTTGTCCTGACTTTACTTATTCTGTTAATATATTTCTTAACAACATCGACATATCACCATCTAGAGTTTGAGGGATAGTATCTCTCATCTTACTAGACTCTCCGTAGGACATATCTATAGCTTCATTTCCTGATTCAAGGTCAGGAGACAATGCAGCCATGTCTGGAGATGGTGTCTCTTGAGACCCACCCAAACTATCATATAAGCTAAACTCTTCCATTTTATAATCTCTTAAAAATTTATTAATACTACTTAAGAAAATAAGGTTTACCAGCTCCAACCTCCACCAAATCAACAATTCAAATTCACCATCATTACCTAAAATGACATAAAATTTCCACCGTTTTATTTTCCCATATACTGTTCGATTTTCCACACACACATAGGCAAGAAGACATTAAGTTTTAACTAGATCACATTAATTTAAACATAGCTGAAATTGTTAAATAAATTTTATATGATCCACTATAGTTATATTACAAACTACACCAATTCAAATAACTGATAAAAGATCAAAATAATTTAAACATATTCATTTATCTTTATGCTGTATTGGGTGCATCCAAATATTATAACCAGCATTTTATAACCCCCAAAAAAATAATTTATAACCAAAAATCAAATTAATGATGACATGCATTTACTATGACAACTGATATACAATTTTTACTTAAATATGGTAAATGCCAACCTTTGCATAAGACTATAGAAAATAGCCTTTTAAGAATGAGCTATATATTCAAGTTATATATTCATTCATTCTTTTAAAGATCCAATAGATACTGACAGTCAAAAAGAATTATTAGCAGTTCACAATTTTGAAATAGATAAAAGAATTCCATCACTGCTCTCAAAACATACAATGCTCCATGAACACTCTGATGATCATCTCACTTTAATCACTCTAAGCTACCACAACCCATAATATTTTACTACAAACACTATCACAATGCCCTGCTTACATCCAAGTCTTAGGGGCTATTTATAAAATATTGTCTTGCTCATCTTTGGGAGTCTTAGAGACAAATATTACATATATTTTAGAAAGAACTATGCCTTGCTCTCTCTGGAGTCTTAGAGGCAAAATCATGGCAGGACTACTGTTAACTGCTTCATGATAACTAACAACTGATATCATAATTTGGGTTGGAGCAGTGAATGAGAACAATCAGTCACCAGTGACATGAATACACCATATACCCAAGACAATAACAAAAACCCTCCATCCATCACCAAAACTTGCAATACAACCAACAAAACTCCAACAATCAAGTATGCTATTTAACCTTCAAAATTATAGACTTTCTATAACAGAAGTGTTCCAGATATGAACAATATTAACACTTTATAATTTAATACTATCAATAATTCTATGTTTATCTAGCATCAGTACTATATTTAATTGACAAGCAAAAGATATATATATAAAAAAATGTTATCAACTTTAACATTTACTATAAGTTGTGATATTTATATAGCTTTATGGCTGTATTTATTTATTTCACCTAAAAAAAAATTTTTTTTTTAAACTGTACATCTGACATTCATATATTTATTACACATCTTTCAGGTATTGGCTTCTTTCAAACTCTAATTGGCTTATTTCAAACCTTAGTTAATGCTCCATTTACCCCTAGTTCCATTTTATCAAACATTTCTATTAATCTTCCAGATTGATATAAAAAAAAAATCTTTGAATAAGAAAACTGCCAACTTGATTCTATTTTGGAACCAATTTTGCAATAACTGTACATTTAAAACATGAATAAAGTAATTCTAATGTTACTGGATTACCTCTCATCTCAGGTATATGCCAATATATATCAACAAAATATAAACACTCTACAAGATATGAGACTTAAGTAATCAAGATCCCACGATTGGACATCCATTTAAACCCTTGGCAGCTGCGGCCTCTATGTATATATCAAGCCATCCACACTAGTCACCACTTGACCAATTAAACCAACAAAAGATAAATATTCTACAGGATGTGAGACTTAATTAAACAGGGCCCCACGATTGGGCAGCCACTTAACCCACCCTGTAACCTCTGTGTTCTTCACTTATTCACTTTATTATATTTATAAATGCCCAGGCGCCAATTCTATACAAGATAGAATAAAATTTATAATTGTAAATTGCTTTTAAACTTATTTAAAAGATTCTTATATTGTAATTATTCTATGGCTTAGCTCAGTTGAGGTTATAGGATATGGTCTTCATGTAGGATGCAAATAAAAGTAATAAAAACATTTATGGATAACAATTCTGTAACACTAATTTAATCATATGCCATACATTTATTTAATTATAAAACTATTGCATCTTTATCAATTATCATATTTAATATAAGATAGATAATGATGAGGATCGGGTATCTTTTTATCCACATCACCACCTATTCTAAGCAAAGTAGAATATATTATTAGCACTGTAATATGGTGATTTATCATCTCCAGATAGATTAAATAAATTGACTTCTACTGGCAAATTTAGATATTCTAGGGCTATGTTATATTAAGCATATGTGTGAGTGTGTGTGGAAATGGAGAATCGAATGTATATAATCAAGGAATTCCTATGGGCTATTAATTCAATAAAACATTTATTAGAAGTTAAAAGACAAAATAAATAATAAATAAACAAAAAAAAAAATATTTTATGCACTTTGCTAACCAATTACATTGCTCTTATAGTAAAACCAAACTGACTAATATTTAATATATGAATCATATATTTTCAAATATGTACATTTTTATAACATTGTAGATATGATGTATTTCCAAACATACTTTTATTAGCTTATTTATAAAACTTGGATGATGCCATAAATCAATCATCTTTTATACATACTATAAAAATTTATACAACACTTATCTGTTATAATCAGTGTATATCATCTAACACTAACTATACAAAAATAAAGAAAGGCAGGGAAAAACAATAACCAAACACTTATACTTATACTTATATACGTGAGGGTTAAATAATATCTCCAAACTCAATCTAAATAATCTAATCGTCCCTTGACCATTTTTACCTCTAACTTATAGCAGACAAGGTTTTAATTCTTTATTTTTTTAAATAAACTTCATTAACAAAATTGAAGCACAATAAATACAATTTTTTTAAAATAATAATTTATAGCATCACGCACACATCCGAATATCTATAATCACCTATAATATAATTTCTAGATCATATAAAATAATAGATTATCATATTATAATGATATGAAGTTACATTGTTTTGTTTTTTTTAAAAGAAAACAAAAAAAAAAAAATTGGTTATACATCTGTTGTAATCAATAACGAAAATACTTATCAATATCCCATCATTACATGTTAAGTTTTTTTAAAAAAAAAAAAATTTGAAAGTTGAAAGAAACATACATATTAGTTTCAAAGACAACAGTAAATTATAACATAAAAAAAAAAATGTCTATCCGATTGTTAAAGCATAATTTGTTAAGAATGACAATAGTTTTTTTTATCCTAGAATTCCGTTATAGGCGTGATAAATGACATTTGCATGCATTGGAATTATTTTATTATATATGCGTGAATAGAAAAGTTATACAGTATAAAATTATCCTCTTGATATAAGATTAAATAGATAAACTCTTTCATTTTAAATTTTATTTTGTAGAATATTGATAGAAAATTATTAAAATTGAAAATCAAGCGTTTAATTATAGCGTTTAATAAGAAAAATTGGTTGTCGTAGGTGAGCCACCATATCCCACTGGATGGCACAGTTATCACGCTTAAACTATAAAATATGATCATTCAGGGGCCGTTAATTATAATCATTTTGATGTGTTTTTTGTAATGCGAAAATAAAAACAAGAAAATCATCTTTTTTAAATATTATTTAATTTTAAATATTTTTTAGTAACGTATACAAATTAAATGATAATAATAAATGTAAAATAAAATAAACAAATTACAATTTGATTCGTCTTTTTTAGTTTTCTTTTTATTAGAAAAATCAATTTTCTATCGGAGATTTTTTTATTGGTGTTACGGCTTTTTTTTTTTTTTGTTGTTTACTACTATTTTTTATTTCAAATAGAATGACAACTAAAAATAAAAGTTGTTACAGTTAGGTTTAGGGTTAGCTTTAGGGTTAGTTTTAGGGTTAGTGTTCTGTTGTTTGTAATGCTAAAATAAAAAATATCAAAATCGTATTTTTGTAAATATTTTTTTTTTACTAACATCTATAAAATAAGTGATAACAATAAACGTAAACTATATTCAATAAAGTATAACAGTAGTCGGAGAAAAGAAAGAAACTAAAACTTTTTTAAACAACGACAAATATATATATAAAATGTTTACAATATATGCTTTTTATGACATTTAAAAAAACAGTGTACAATTGTACTTTTCTTACTGGATATTTTTGTGTTAACGCTCTTTTTTATTTCAAAAATATACACACGGTACAATCTTAAAATGTCTCATGGAAATGTTGCAAACAGTACGTTACTTGACGCGTTACCTAATTCCAATTCACTTTATACGTATATCTCGTCAACATTTACTACTTAAAACTTCAATACACTACGGTGTAAAAAGTCTGTTAATTATTACTTTACAAAATCTGAACATTTCAATACTTTAAAATAAAAAAAAAATCCAATGAAAATAACATTTCCATCCAATTCAAAAAAACACACCCTCTCCCCAAGCCGTAATCATTTTATAAACTGTGCGAATTGGGAAAATGTATTTGCTGCGTAAACATACATGCTGTACTGCGACGCGACATAGCGGCCTGCAATCTGTAGTACAACACAAAAAAGTTGTATTATAGGAAATGCGGGTTTGAACGTGTCGGCCGCGGAAACGACACGCCATCCAGTGGGATTTGGTGGCTCTATGACAACAACCGAAAAATTCAGCTAGCTTTATTTTAAACAATTTTGTCATTTTAATATTATTTACTTTTGGTAATACTTTAAAATAAATCGTAATTATTTAGCTTACATATCATCCAGGCATTTTAAAGGTAGTGAATATGAATCATCACTTGACAGAAACTTGGAGCTGGTTTCCCTCTGGGGTGTTTATCTCCTCATTTTTATATTCTAGTAGTATAATAGAAAATTCTCCACAGTTATATTATTAGAATCCTCGCGATGTTTTTTTTTTATTTGCTCTAATATTCTTAGAGAGTTATTGATCCTTTTAAGCTTTATTTTTTTTTATAGCTTCTTCCTTGGAATTTTTTTACCTTTCTTCAAGTTTTAAACTCTCTGTCTCTCCACTCACGCCCTCTGTGTTTTTTTCTAAAATCAACATTGGAAATGTGCCAGAATTTTTACTTATAAAATTTTAACAACACAATATTTGAATGGAATAAACATAATAATAATAAAATAAAAAAATCAAATATCAAATCTTAATTTATAAATGTTATTCACTATTATACAAATAATCTTTATCATTTTTAAATATAAGATTGTAAACAATACATAATTAGCAAATAATAAATAAAATATAAAAAAGAAAATTCTAATTAATAATATATTTATGCATCTGCTTATTATGACATGTAAATTTTTCTACTACATATAAACATCCCTAATGTTGTTCATCCTCCTCTTTTACTACCAAACACATAATCCAAAGCTCTACCAATCAGTACACCCAATTAAAGTTTTAATTTTTTTTAAAATCCTAATTTTAACTTGCAAATTACATTACAATTCATTTTTCTCAGATAATTATCTTTAGCCATTGCCAGCACAAATGTGACCTTCCCACATTTCTTCCTGGTGCCAACCTGGAAGGTTACAATATATATATATTAGTATATAACAATAGTTGACAAATTGTTGTTGAGAGCCACATGCTATTGCCAAAGTTACTCTATGTAGCTCCTGAAATAATATTGATTTTTATTATATAAATAATCTATACTAGTCTATAGGGTCATCTATATACCAGTATTAGAATATTTTATTTTGTAATTGGCTCAAAGATTAAAAATAATTATTTCAAAATTTTAAATTTTATCTTTTAAATCATCCCAGTTAAAAAAGTGGTTAACATGGGATATATTAATTATTTGGTTGATAAAAAAATGTTTTGGTATTTGATGGTCTATGTCACTTCAGCTAAAATTAGTACCAAAAGTGATTCCTATGATTACTGCATTAAATAATATATTCAAAATTTGGAAAATATTACGTGGCTTTTATTACCAAAAAACTTGTCCACCTCTGGTATGTTATTATACTAATTTATCTTGGGAATAACAATGATAAGTAATAGAAGTATGCATACTATTTTTATAATGCCAATCATGCTGTTAACAAGTATTAAATATTTCTATGAAGTTTATTTGAATTATTTTTATTTCAGTATTATAGTTATTGATAACAATGAAATATTTAAGAATTATTATTATTTTTTATTATAATGTAATGACAAAATATATAATAGTTTTTTTTTGAATGTAAGTTTTTTATTAGTTTGTTAATATAATAATATAGCAGCTAAAATAACTTAAATGAAATAATCTTTTTTTAAAACCTTTTTTTTTGTTTTGTTTACTAATTTAATATAATAATAATAATTAAAAAAAGCAAATACGAATTATTTTTTTCAGTTTTATTTCAATTTTTTAAAAATGTAAAGAAATTGAACAAAATAAAATTAAAGCTTTATATTGTTCAATACAGCAGAAAATAGCCAATTCAAAATCTAAAAATCTCTGGATCAAAATTCAATTTTTTCTCTTTTAGTATTTGAAGGTCATCTAGTTTTATGAGAAGTGAATCATTCAATTTTAGATGTACAATGCTTTATCTATATCTTACTGTTATATCTTAGAACAATATTTTTTTCCGGCTATGGATGATAATAGTTTTTAAAAAAAAATAAAACACCAATAAAAATATAAAATTGAACATATACCAACATTGTTGTGTTGTTAACTATGTAATGACAAGGATTCTGACTGATAAGACTTGTCTGTATTTGTAATTCACACTAATTGAATTTCGCAGGTAATAAAAAGCTTCGTTTTTATGAGTAGTAATAGTAATCTAATATTGTCCTATTTAAACTCAAAGTAGCTTCTGCCTATCTGTATGTGTTTTATGACATTTTTCAAATGTACTACAATTTGTATTTTTTACTTTGAAACTTTTAATATATCTATCTTAATACCTGAATTCACTTAGCAAACTATATGCTTATAATTTATGTATATATATAATAGTTTTGTATAATAGATTCATACGACAATATTGCTGAGTGAGATAATCGCTTATTTAATCAAATATTTACTGAATTCATCTTTTAATACAAGACTTATTTGAGGTGTGTCATAGTAATTAAATACAACGAAAAAGAAAAATTGATTAAATTATTGCAATTCCAACCTTAATCAAATAAAAACACTAGTCTATACTTTCCATTAATTCAAACTATTAAACACATTTATCATTGCAATAATAATTCATGATTACATAATCAAACTAAGCCTCACATTTTGTAGTATTACAAACGGTAACCAATATCACATTATTTGAACTCTTAAGTATCTATCTATATGTTATTAGACAATTTTCACATACAATGTAGCATGTTATTTTTTATTCTGAACATTATTTTTTTTTTAATAGTTAATGTTTACCCATGGACAAGATTTTTATTTTTTAATTGGTCAAAGAACTAACTCAATATTGATAGAAATTATAAATAATCATAATCCGCATTCATTTGCTTAACTTTTTTTTTTATTTGCTAGGATCTATTATAGTTTCAAATTAACTATAAGTTATTGCAGAAACTTAACTTATTGCAATCTTCTATTTGCACCATTGTCGATTGACATCATTTTTATTGAAGCTTATTGTGTTAGTTGCCGCACTATTATACAGCTTAGACAGTAACCTCACTCTTGGAGATGTATTAGAAGTCTACTACATTTCATTTCTTTCATAGTAATAAACTGAACATTGTCTTCAACCAAGCATCATTTCATTCTAACTATCATTGCACTTGTATTGAATCTTTTCTCTGCACTATTCATAATATTTTTTTAAGCCATGTTTTAATTTCGTCTCATAAATTTCTATCCAAAACCATGCTAATCCTTGAAGAAGGTTTTTTTTTTTTAACTAAACACTTCAATTATCTTAAAATAAATAATAATATAACAAATCTAGGTTTTTTTTCTTTTCAAGATTAATATTAATAATTAATAGAACACATATGTAATCAAAGATTATTTAATTACTGTTTTAAATGAATAGTTTTCAAAATTATGTTTTTTAAAGAAAACTAATTTTATTTTATTTGATTGTTTATAATACTTTACAAATAAAACTATGCATACTCTGATTACTTAAATTTATTTAATCATTGTAAATTTTGTCAAATGATAAAATTATTCAGCATACACACACATATGTGCTGTTATTATTTCATGTTTTTAAATGATTTTATAGATGCTGAAATATTTAATGAATGGGTATTCCATTTTTAATTCTAATTAAAATTTGCAACCACACTGTTTTTATGGCAAAACCAGCTGCACATATTAAGAATAGTAGTATGCTGTCAGCGACTGACAGCAAACCATTGTCTTAATCTGCGCAACTGGTTTTGATAGCCAGTTGGTGTAAAAACGTTGTGGCTGCAGGTTTTAATTACAATTAAAAATGAAATCCCATTTATTAAATATTTCACTATCTATATACATTGTTTATATATGTTTAGAAATGATTTTGTAATATGAGATCATTGAAGTTTATGATGTAGTGTTTCTTATGAGATATTAGTTTAGACCAATGAAAATTAAATATTATTGCTTGTCCAAAGTAGTCTATTATTAATTATTTCATTTGCCTTTTGTGTACAGAACTTATCATATATTATATAAATACAATATATAAGAAAAGTAAAAATCAGTATTTATCTAATGTTTGTTAAGTACTTCTCTTTTATCATTTTCTTTCAGGAATGAATGGAAAAGCTTTTGCTCTGTAATAGATTATTTAAAATCTTCTATCTTCAGTATGCACAAAGCTTGTGCAAAATAATGTTAAGTTCTGTAATAAAACAGGCAAAACTCTCCATACAGTAGTGCCAACCAGAGTAAACAATGGATGCCAGAAGGCTTGTGCATAAAATCTCTATCTAGTGCCTACTCATCCAATATTCCCAGACTAGTTTCTGGCTTGTGGCCTTCATCAGTGAGGAACCTTGGATCTGAGAGCACTGCACCTAGATCTTAGAGCTAATGCAACCCTCCAGCAGCCACCTTTTATCTCTACTTAATTACAAAACTATGAGAATAAAATTGAAAACACAATAATATTTTCAATCTAAGCTCAAAAGCTTATATAGTCATATGGGTCTGAACCCAGTTCAATACCTATACATTTTGGTGTCTTTGACTCTTCAACAATCATAGCCACCACTATCCTATTAGGCAGGATTGATGTCAGAGTGTCAAATTAAAAGTTTGGTTAAACCATGTACAATATCTCCATATTCTTTGAATTAATATATGACTTTGTATATTGTATAAATTAACTTTTATCTTTCTAGAAGATGATAGTATTGTCATGATTGCACCATGTGATAAAACTACTTATCTACCTTCTAAATTTAAAATTAGTCGGCAGAATAATGATTGGCCAAAAGAGTACCGTGATTTATTTATCCAAATTGCAATAATTTCTTCATCATGTTTCACAACCATGAGAAACTTGATTGGTTATAGACACTTTTTTGGTTAATCATCATTCAAGCTCAATGTAGAATTTTAAATACTGCAAAATTTTTAATTAAATCTACAAACAATAATTATACAATCATTTGCTTAGTACCTCGCTTTATATTTGAGTATTAAAATAATAGACTGGAGTTTACAGATCTGTTTATTTAACTAGAATGGATTTTTTTTTAGTTGGAAATCAATCCAAGAACTCAGTCTTTGAATCTTGCACTAGCATTATTACATTAATCTGCATTGTGAAAAGCATTAATCTGTCTACATAGATTTGAAACCTTTTCACGGTTTTATATATTGTTGTAAAAACTGATTTATTCCCTGACTGCTGAAATATGACAAAGGATAATATATTTAGGTATATATTAAATTGTTTTTCAGCTATATTGACACCAATAATCTTATATTTTTATTATTAAGTTCTATAGTTAGAATTTTTTTATTTCAACTTGCTTTAACACTACTGGCAGTCTGGAAATTTTTATTGCTGTCATTGATTAACTATTTCTAGAGTACTTTCTAATTAATGTTAAAATTTCTATGACAGAGAATTTTCTTACTGGAATTCATGATTTCAATAACGGTTCTTTTCATAACGCTGACTGAAAAATTAAGCAAACAATGAATTTTCAGGCAAATCAAACTTCTGTGTTCACTTTCTAGCTGTTGGTTGAATCTGTTAGAAGGTATTGAAAATGTGCCATTCTTTATTCTATAGATACCTTGTATCTAATGTTTGTTTTGAGGTTTCTTGATTTAGAAGAGATGCTGTTACTATTATTTGTTGTAAATGAAAAAAATGTATTTCCTCAAAGAAAGATTCGAGGGGTCTACATTTAATTTAAAACTGAAATCATTAAATTCATAATTCAATTTATTGGGATTTAAAGTCAAAATAATATTAAAAAGTGCCAAAGATTAGAGTACCGTATAAACAAATTCAGTATCTCAAATATCTGTTCTTCCCTTTATATCTCAGTACTTATTGGTTTTAATCATTTGTTATTGGAAAGAGATATGACACTATACTAATGACAAGGAGTAAACACAAATTTTGTTAAGAAGAAAGGAAATGCAGTTGGTTGTTTTAAGATTATAAGTTTGGAATAAAATAAAGATTATTTAGGATGATATAATAAGAATACAGAGGTTCTAAAGGGAACAAAGAAAATAAAATAATTATTGAAGGAATTAGAAAGAGGAACATAAATTGGATTGAATATACTTTTAGAGTTAGGCAAATATAACAGATATGCTAGAGAAAAATGTAAAAAAGTTAAAAGTATAGCAACAAAAATAATGCAAGCATTAGACAAAGAGGCTTGGAGAAGATGGTATGGAGTTGCAGTCATTGATGTTTGCCTATTGCTTTGGTTTATAATTATATTTTTATTATTGTCTACTTCTCCATCTGTCTTTTTTGGGTTCTTGCTAAATATATCAATTTTTCTTTTATAAAAATATTAAAAGACATGATACAAAAGATATACTAGAATGATGAAATTATAAAAGATGATAGATACTTGAGGGGGGGGGGAGGGAATTTTATGTAAGGATCGATTAACCAAGAAACTGCTATGAAAGTCTCTCATGGGAATCATTAAATATATAAAAATAATTTTTTTCCCCCTCAATATTCTTATATTTTTCATTTCAGAACATTCTTCTGTTTAACTGACTTTTTTTTTTCCTATTAATGGAGAAACTTTTTACCAACTAGTCTCCTCCAACTTTTGTATAATATTCATTCATGTGCTTATAAAAGTCTTTTAATGTCTTTCTTCTACTTAAATATCTTTTTTTTAATTAATAAAAGTAAAAGAATGAATGAACAGACTTAGAGAAAGTAGTTTGTGATTTGGCAAAACAAAATATATGTTTCTCTGCTAAAACTTTTCTCAAACTACTTATCTGTTTTATTTATAACTTATTAATATGATCAGAACTTTGTAAATATATGTACTATATTTTCATCTATATGTAAGCATTCAGATTATTATGATCCTATTTAAGACAAAGTCTTAACTCTTAATTTACTCTTAATTTTTTATCCCAGAAAGCTATTTTTGAATACCAAACCATTAATTTCTTTGGATAGATAATGGTGTTCAAGTTTTTTTGTAGTTAGGATGAAGATGGATTTGTCTCGAATAATCTATTTTGAAAAAAACATTTTTACCTTTAATGTTATAAATTAATCATTATATACACTGCAGGATAAAGTATTTTCAGTCAGTAGTTATAGAAGTGCAATAGAGAAAGCATTTGCCACTGAACTTTTAATTGTTGGCTGAAGGTTTGACCAGTTAAGATACCCATTTTCTAACCAATGTTGAATAGTTATTTGGGTTGACTATTGATGGCTATCTGAAAGAAAAATACTAAGCCTGGTTTTGAATCTAGTCATGAATATGAAAGGTTAATGGCCTACAAAATATCACACAGCTCTTCATATATTTATGCATGCATGTATAGTTCTTCTAAAATTTAATATTTTTTTTAATAATTTTATAGTTGCCATTGTGGGTCCTAATGGTGTAGGAAAAAGTACTTTTCTAAAACTTCTTGTTGGTGATTTAACTCCAGTAAGAAGTTTTTTTTTTTTTATCTGTTTTTTTTTTTTAATAAAATTTTTTTTGTATGTATCAAATTCATGTATTTTCCTTATTCTTTTCCTTAGCACCAAGGTGAAATGAGAAAAAATCATCGACTAGTAAGTATAATGATTAAAAAAATTTTCTGAATAGTAATTAATATTTAAATTACATCATTACTGAATTCGATAGATTTTATTCTTTGATACAAGGTTTTTGGATTTTGTTTATTTAATTTTTCTTCATTACTTGATTATAAGTTCTAGGATGCATGATTAATATTGTTGCTAAAATGAATTCTCTTTATGAATATTAAATGAGATATCTGAAATACACTTTTTTAGAATTTTATTGTTTAAAATTAGTAATATAATGACAGAATTTTATCTCACAATAGAAGCAACATGCTTAATGATGGTATGCTATAGAGTCACATTAAATTTTACATCTTGCTATTTTGGCAATCCATGCATGCTTGAATATCTGCCAACTTTAACTGTCAGTACATTTATGTTAGGAGTTTATCTTTGTGGCTATATTTTACTTTCGAAACTAATATTATTTTTATTTTATCACATAAATGAAGCAATTTGTGGCTTTTTTTAAAACTTGGCAGAATTGCTATCATTATTAACTTTGCACTTTGGGACTATTTTAAATGAAATTTTAATTTACTATTGTTCAGCAGCTATCTACTCTATCTCATACAGACGATACACATGACCACACACATGTGAAAAAGATAAATGATCTCCAACATAAATATTTCGTGCAGAATCAGCACTAATCAGTTGGTCCAGATCATCATTTCTCACATACATATATATTCAATGATCAGTTTATATTAAAATAGCAAATCTTTAAACTTTAATCTATTCCATCCTCCAACTCTTCAGCCATCCATACCATTAAAAATCTGATGTTGGAATACTCAAATCCCTTGTTGATGCTAATATTATTGTGTTAACACAAGTCATTCTGACTCCTCATATATAGGACATTGTCCATGTAAACACACAGAAGAATGGACAGGATACAAGCTGAATCTTTTATATTGGAGATGTATGTAGTCATGTGTGAGGTAGAATGTGTAGCTGAAGGTTGCTTAAAAGACCGTTTTTAAATCCCCTATAATTATATCTAAACTCCAGATATATAAATTATATTTGTATTCAAATATTGTTCAGCAGTAGAGTGGGAGAATATTCACGATAAGAAAATGTCTTCTGTTAGACAAGGAAATGATATATATGAGAAATTTCTGAACATCTAAATTTTTTTCCCCCCCAAATTGTGGATTATTGTTTCAATGCGTTTTGAGACTTTATATATGGTAGTTCATCTATATTCAGTTATATCATTATATGTATTTTTAATAATTCATTTGCTTCACCAGTTCTTCGTAATTATTATACTGTGCTTCAAACACACACTAGTGAAGCTATTATTTTAATTATATTTTAGTCTGGCTTAGAGCTTTCAGGGCATATTTGCTCCCATATTCATAACCTGTGTCATTCTCAAATTTTGTGTTATCGTAAGTGTATGCAAATATATGCAAATTATTCAACCAGTCCATTTCTTGGAAATTGAGAATCAGGAATCTCGTCTATTGATGGCCTTCGGATTGTTCGCAATGAAATATACCTCTTATTTTGCGTTTGGCATCATTTCTTTCCAAGAACATGATTTCAGCAGTGGGGGTTCAAAATTTGTGATTTAGATGTTCTTTGGTGTTTTAACCTTCATTTTTAGTGTACGATCTGTTATATACTGTTGAGATATTCTGGTAGTGACAGTAGCCTGCAGCCGACTTGTGGGCATGTTATTTTATATACCACCTGGGGGGTTTGGTCTGGATTGATTTTATCTTTGGAGTTGTTAATGAGTCTTGTTAGTAGTTAGGGGGTTCAAAAACCTACTTTAAATTGCTTGAATAGGTTTTTAACTAGGTCTTTGGCCACTTTGGGGATGTATAGTAATACTGTGCGTGGCTTATTCTCTTCATGCTGGTTTTTTGTTAATTTTCTATGAAACTGCTTGATTTTCTCTACTATTGTTCTGGATTTGAATCCCATGCTTATCAAGTCTTTGAAATAGCATGCAATGTTAGTTTTCCTATCTGCTTTAAACTTACACAAGTTGTGATTTCTAAATAAGAATGCTGACAGTTCCTGACAATTTATGTGCCTTAGGTGTGTTTAAGTTTGGATGTGTGTAGCCTCTGATTTCCAATGGCTTAATGGTCATCCTATAATTGAGTCTTTCTCGGTCTCTCTCTTTGTATTTGTAAATCCAAATATCTCACTTCCTTTGCCTCATTTCCCCATGTGGTATTTAGTGCCAGTTTTGTGAGTTCTGGTCATTTTGGATACTTTCAGTTATTTTTTCAGATGCTGCTATAAATAAATTATCCAAGTATCTTGTGTATATTGTTTTCGGGGCTATTGCTAAGTATTTAGGTATTACTTGCTATTCAAAGTAATTGAGGAAGGTTCCTGACAATGCGCTCATGGGGAGACCCATTGGTCAACCATCCCTCTTTCTGTACCATTTCCCTTCGAATAATGCCATGATGTTGCCATCGAGCCATGACAGGAATTTTGTTATGAACTTAACATGCTTGTTATGGTAATTTTTCTTTCTTAGCTGCTAAGTCAGATGAATTAGGAATACGCATCTTATCAGACTAAATGAATGGGCATTGATAAGTGAAAAGCAAAAGTGTATTTGCAAATTTATTAAAAGTGGTTCGTTATGAATCTGCTTACAAATAATTCTAGATTACGTATTTGAACAAGGCTGTTCTGAGGATGATTAATATATATACTTATACATTTGTTAACTGTTAAAATACTATACTCCCAATTAAAACTTTGTTAATGTTATCATTTTGGGAATTTGCTCTTCCCCCTATTTCATTATGCTAATTTATTAGGAATCAGTTGATAATGATCTATATACATCAGCACTTATCTAACTAATCCAGCTGCCTTTTTAACTAAAAATATTTTCTAAAAAATCCTTAAATGGACATTTTCAGCTTTTGTGGGGGGGGGATTAGCTTCATTCTGAACTTATAACCCCAGCTGCTTTTATATTTATAATGTTGGTGTTTATATAAATATGGATTAAAGCAATATGATAAAGTCTTATTATTTTTTCCAGTCATTTTTTTAATAGATTTTAGCTGCAGTGACACACAGACGTGTGTAGTAGTAATAAGAAATGAAATTCAAAGTACATGTAGGGGGAGCAGTTAAATCATAAACTTGCAATCATTTGTATTATATGAGAACTATACAGCTAGGATATTCATGCCATTTGTATTATATGAGAACTATACAGCTAGGATAATCACGACAGATGATGCTGTATGCATACCCACACTCAACTTTTGTCCCCTTATGATACATACACCTGATGTTCAGAGCATGAGAGATGAAAATCATGGATTGAGAAAACTTCAAATAATCAAACATGATATGGAAAAGAAAATGACCAAGAAAATAATATTAATGAAACAAATATATATATATATTAATAAAGTTTGACATAGTTGAACTATAAAACAAAGCAGACTAATAAAGAAATATTTACTTGATATAAGCAATAAAGTCTCTTCCATCAATTTTTCTTATTTGGTTTGCTTTCTTAAAAGAAAATATCATAATTTCTTTAAAGAGTGATATATGTAAATATTTATGTAATTTCTTTTAATAAAAAAAATAGAAATTTGTTAGAGTGAATCGTGCTAGAATCTATTCATTATCACTTATGTTCATTTTCATACTTATAATGACTGTAGTCCAATGATGCATGTTATGTCAAACAAATATAATTTTTTATGAATATTTGCTTTTCAACACAGCATACATTAATTTATTGATGGGTTTTATCGACTTGGCAGAACTTTTAAACACCTTTTTAAAATCAATACTAATTAATAATATTAATCATATTTAAATTTACGCACATAAAGAAACCATCTTCATTATTTTATATATTTCCTTCTGTATCGTTCTAATGGTTTAAGAGAAAACGCATCTCAAAAGTATGAATAAATTATCAATTCATAAGGGTCTTGTAAAGAAACTATTTTCTTTCATGTTAAATATATAATTAAGATTCCATTTATTTAAACATGTGACTAGTAGATACCACTATTATATAGTATGATTTCTAATTTTTCAGTTTTATAAAATATATAATGTAATACCTCTGCTTAAATTACATAAAAATAGAATTTCTACTGCCCTACATGAGAAATATATACAATTATTATTAAAATGTTAAGATCTGTCTTTGAATTACTGTATATAAAAAACAATAGACTAATAAATTACAGCTAATATATCTCTTATTAATTAAAAATCTGCCCAATTTTATGTTGTATTATTGGAATAATATTGAAATATTAATATCCTTTTTTGATATATGTGTGTCAAAATGATATGTATTAAAATATAAAAAACTTTAACATTTTATGGTTATGTCTATTACTTATATTTTTTTAGAAAAATAAATAAATAAATTATACCTCCGCAAATGCATACGTTCATACATTATCCTTTATGTTAAAAGCTTATATGTATTGTAATAATTCCTACATGTGTTTGGTTAATTAAAATATATTTTTAATTGAAACTAAAATTATTAGAATTGAATTTTTTTTTTTTTTATAAATAAAAAAAAATTAATAATCAATGTATCAGTTTACAAAACTATTAGCAGAACCATAATGAAATTTTATTACCTTATGCTTTTGGCAATATTTTGGTTAGCAAGTTTAAACAGAAAAAATAAAGTATTGTTACCATTTAGCAATAATCTTTTTTAAAATTTAAGTACCCATTTTTTTTTTATTTAACTTTTTTTCAAGTCCAAGTTTTTCTTTCTTTAGGTCATTTGGAAACTTTACATTTTTTTCACAGTTAAGATTTATACTAACATAGAGGGATAAGTAGAGAGAGGCACAAAATCTTCTGATTACTGTTGAAGCACATTTTGTTCTGAAGATTTCAGCTGAAATCTCCCCTCTTTCTGTTATTTTCTAGCAGGATTTTATAATTTGAAAGTTCCCATCAATTAATAATATAATTTTTATTTCATTAGTGAAGTATTAAGGTCAAAAATTAACTTACTTTCATGATGACTGCAAACTATATCTTTTTTTAATAACATATTCCGCCCAGAATTTATATTTTTAAGAACTGATCATTATTATAAATAAAAACAAAATTTATCATCATCATTTTGAACCATTATCGATCCACTGCTGAATGATCTCATCAAGTTTCATCTTCTTATTATCCATCCTTGTCACATGTTATTTCATTCCAAATCTTTTACAATCTCTTGGGATCCAATTTAAAATTTCAACTGCCCATTTATTATCATATTTCTAACAATATGTCCAGCCTAACTTCATTTCTGATAATTTCAGTCTCTTCTTTTTTTATTTCTCCTAACATATTATCTTTATATTTTGTTGTGTAGTTGGAAGTTTCTATAACATTCTTATATTAAGTGTCCAAATCTTATATCCTTAAATAAGAACTGGTAAAACATTTATATTAAAAATCCTTCTTTTCAAACACATAGATGTATTTCCTTTTAATGTTATTTCTACCAAAAGCAATCCATCCAAGTTTAATTCTATGATCGATTTTATTCATTATGTTTAGGTATTTGTCATTATTAATTTTTAATTCATCATTATTAATCTTTATTTTCATCTTTTGAGAAAATCCATTGAACATTACTTCAGTCTTTTTAACATTTATCTTTAGACCTACTTTTTTATTTTCATCTTTCCTGAAGCCCTGAAGCATTATTTGCAAAGACAATCACATCATCTACAAAAGTCTCTCTTAAATTCCCATATTAATCCACAAAATATTTTTTATAAAACCTCTTCAAAAAGTTTTGGAAATATTGACTGCCCTGTCATACTTTTTTTTTTTTATATAATATTGTTTTTTCACTTTCTTCTTATAGTGAATCCAATTCCATTTGGATTTTCAATATTTGTGACTTTATAGTAAAGTACTTCTCCACTTTTTTCCTAACTTCATGAAGTTTAACAGTGTCCCATTTAATATTAAAAATCTTTTTTTTCTCTTTATGCAGTCTTCCTGCATTTGAAAATAATCTGCATCTAAATAAAAGGTCATTGAATTGCAACCTGAATATGCAGCTTCTGCCTTTGTCTTGGCTCATGACATCACAGTTTTCCGAGAATAAGACTGGTAATTTAATTATGTAATTGTAAATATCTATAAGAAAAAAAAAATTCACACACTTATTCTTCTCCTGCAAGGAACTTTGAGTAATATTTCAGTTAGGTGAAAAGCCAATAAACTTAACACAATGGCTGATGTATGTTGATGAGCAACCCATCAGTATTCATTTACACTTGAATAATCTCATGTTTAATAATAGTTGCAATGACAAGAATGTCATTAGGCATTTATTCTACTCTGTTTTTTTAAAGACAAATCGAAACGTCTCCTACCAGTTAACAGCAAATTCCTTTCTATAGCCAAAATAATTTTATACATTAACATTTGTTGAGTGTCTTAATGTATAATATTTAAATGCACAAAGGTTAAAATAGAAATTAATATAGATATAACTATACCAAATAATTTAACAAACATCTGCTTAAGTTATACAATTTCTTGATAATATAAAAAAATCAATGAATCCCTCTACAAGACTTAAGTGTTTCAAGGCCAACAACTTTATACAGCTATAACATATAGCAGAAATTTCTAATGTCAATAGAGCAATGACATCATTATAAGTATGAGCATTATTTGCCCTAAGATGTATTTAATTTTTAGAAATAACAAGCTTCTCTATAGTTGCGTATAAGTGCACTTATAACATTCTCTATAGAAGTATAAACAATTAAAGTTATTACATAATGAAAAGTGTGTAAGTCTGCTTCGTGGTTTAATCACACTTTTAATAATTATTTTTCATTATTAATATAAGAGTTGACATGAGAAATTAAGTATTAGATCTATGGCAGCTGAGAAATAGGTTGATCTTGAAATATATTCTATGGAATAACTGATTTTTTATTACATATATTCATAAAAATCATTAAATTAGCCATTTGATTGGTTAAAATTAAATAAATTTGATACAGTTGAATATATGCTGTTGATTTTTTGTTGTTATTTGAGTTATTTTTGGTTTATTGTTAATGAATTATATAAGAAATGAAATAAATATGCAATGCTTTTGAATGATTTTAATATTTTTAATGAAAATTTTATAATTATATTAACATGTTTTATCTTTTTTTTAGCGGATTGGCAAATTTGATCAACATTCTGGTGAACATTTGAATTTAGATGAATCTCCTATAGAATATTTACAGGTAAAATGTCGTTTATTTAATCTGTATATTTTAAAAAGTAATTTTATTTATAATTAAATACATATATAAGTTTTTTTATGGCAGAATCAAGTTACTGTGGTTATTTTTAATAACTTGTCAATCCATTTATAGGTGCAAACATTTTTAGTTCTATTTAGTTCCTATTTATGACTAAAAACTTGACTTCTCTAGGCATGATTCCATAATCTAAAATTAATTAATATAATACTAATCCATATTACTTTCTTAAAGTAAATTTGATCCCATACTAATAACAAGAAATGTGAGATTATATTATTTAAATTTGGATATGGCATGTGTATGAATAATATATTGACCAGGAAAACCAACAATTACAAAATGATTGACTACAACAATGATTTCAATCTGATGATTGTGATTTAAAAGTCTATTTTCTGTTAATGTATTTATCTTATATTTTCAGTTTATTTTACAAATATTTTAATTTCATTTAATTTTTCAATCATTTGTTTTCAATGAAATAAATTTCTTTGGCAAATAATTGTGTCTTGTTGATATAAAAAAAAAAGTAACACAGTCATCAAAAAGTCGAACACTATGCGTCTACAACAAGTAAAGTAGATCAAGTAGTTTAAAAACATACATATATTTAAAATATTAAGTGAAAAATGAAAATAATATAATGGCTTATTGTTTGGGAATTTATAAGAAGTTGGGAGTATCAGAAGTGATAGAATTAGAGCTGTTTTATGAACATCATTGTTATAAACAACACAGGGCAAAGATTTCTGTAGCATTATTTTATTATTGCATCTTGCTTTATTCCAGTTTTTGTATCTGCATTTTTATATCCGAGCAACATTTGCTCTTTATGTTACTGATTAGATTGTGACCTTACTTATAATTTCTGTGTTTGTTGTTTAAGAAAAATTTATTACCTTTATTGAAGTGATTCATGAGAATTTGTTTATTTTCATAAGTTTCAAGAATCTTTAGTGAAGTGAATTTTAAAATATATCTTAATAAATATTACATAGGAAAAAAAGAGATGAAGTTAAGTTAGTCTACATATTTATATAAAAATTTATAAAACAGATATATTAATCTTTAATTTAGACTTAAAGTTTACACCTGAGCTGGAGATAATCTCTAGTTTAATAAATGATTATTAATAATAATTAATATATTTATCTGTAATAGTTAATATCAAAATTATGGGTGCTGAAAATTTGATATATGATGTAAAACTAATTACGTGTTTGTGCCCCCCCTCCCCCCCCTTTTTTTTTGTAGTAAATATCAATGATGTTTATAAATCTTTACACAATATCTACTCCTATAAATGTTCATCCATATTTGATTTTATTAATTTATAAAAGTTAATGATATGTATGTTTAAAATTTTTTAAATTAAAATTGCTAGTTGGACTGCGAATACTTTTTACTTAAGAACCTGCTATTAATGTTTAACATTAAGTTCTGCGCTGTTTTATGGAAATTGTGTGAAAAATTAATAACACATTGATAGTTTATTTTTGAAAATTAACAAAGGTGTGTATTTATTAGAATGTCCAGAAAATATAAATGTGTATTTTTTAGATTGGTTTCTTTTTCTTGTTCACTATATCTGAAAGCCCACAATTATCATCCATTCTGAATGATTTGCTGAATCAAGTCAACATAGGTATCAGGATTGATAGATTATACTAGAATAATATGATAATTGAAGTCTATTTGATATGATATGAATGATTAAGGGGGTGCTCTGCTCTCTGTACAGCTTTCATGTTTGTGTGGCAATATAAGGTTTATTATAATTCAGAGGAAATAAAATATATATAATGTGTGTATATGTAAATAAAATGAAATTATTTTACAGAGATTATGTTGGGCAAAGATACCGCCCACCTATTCACCAGCATGGTTAAATGCCAGTTGATAAGAATTTACAATTTTAAGTTCTAGTTAAGAATAACTTATTTATTTATTTACCAGCAACAATTTGATAGCTTACTGAGTTTGACTTGGACTGCCGCAAAAAAAAAAAAAAAACAACTAAGCATACATTTCTGAAAAATTTCAAAATATCAATCAGATTTGATTTTCATCAATATAAGCATGGTGAGCGAACACACTAATCACTGCATTATATTGTAATATTTAGAACAAACAATTTAATATCTTTATATCATGAGACTGACTTCTCATTATATGTGTAAAGAAATATTTTAATTTCAATTGAATAAGGATTTCATATCTGATAATTTTGTTTGTAATAAAATAATATTTTATAATTTTTTTCCACTTCCCTTAAACTTGTCATTTTAAAACAATAAGTTAGATTACCAGCTATTTGTTTATCATATTTGATGCCAGCTTTTTGAAAAATTGTAGAAGAAATATTCTAGAAATCTTTCTTTGTACATGCTAGATTTTAAAAAAATTGTAAAAACTATGGAGTCAAATAAGGAAAATGGATAGTGATTAAATATGGGTGTGTATATATATACACACAGATATTTATACACTGCCCACTTTAATGCAATTAGCCTGACAGTTTTACTTTAACTCTTGACATGAGGAAGGTGGCCTTTATTGGCTACTATTCTAGGTAATGAACTTTCTGATTAAGTAATTATAAATGGATAACTCCACACATTGAATATTTATATATACATGTGATTCTTTTAAATTATAATAACAGTACAAATAAATAATTATAATGTATAACTTATACAGAAATTCTTTCAATTACTTAGGTCAAAATCATTATTAATTTATATGGATGAAAAACATGTCATGTGATTTTTTAGGAACTGTATTTCAATATGAGCAGATTGTCTTTTTATTATAGTTTTTTTTATTTATTTGTACCATTATTATAATTTTAAAAAATTACATATAATGTCTTTTTAGCAGGTGACATTAATTTATATATTTAGAATAAAATAAAATTACAATAATTTAATATTATTTATTGCTAAATATACTTCCTATATGGTATTAAAAGTGGATACTTGTGAACAAGCATATTTGTTTGAGTAATCTTTGCCTTACAGCAGACTATTTTCATGTCAAAAGAATATTTAGTAATAAATGATATGTATTTGACGAATAATTTTATTTTTATTTATTACTTTATATCAGGCAGTTAGATAAAGAAAATAGAAAGGAAATAAAGTTTATAGAATTGATCTTTTATTATAAAGATTCTTGAAAAGAAGGAAAATACGTAAATTATTACAATTATCATCTCTGTAAACTCTCTTATACTCTGATTACTTTTAGTTTTGCTTTACATAATGTTTTTGATAATTTATCCATTTG